>JANAVB010036017.1:7423347-7592197 GCA_029216955.1 Iris pallida
AAGAGGAGGTCATTTTGGGTAATTCTTTATCATCACCTTCGTTCTTCGTGTGCTTGTAATCATGTTTTCTTCTTCGAGATGTGGTGATCCATTTGGATCGGGTAGAAGTTTGTAAGGAGTCGGTGTATTTTTTATTCCATTAGTGGAGGCTTTTCAGGGTCGGACTCCGTTCATCTCGTGATTTTTTCCGTAAAGGTTTTCCATGTCAAAAATTGCTTCTTTCTATGTTTGGCTTTCATTATGATTTTGGTGATTTAGATTTGTGTTATTTTCTTCATTTTTCTCACAGCCTCTTTGGTTTGAGAAAATGGTTTCCGTATTTCGTTCCCAACACCCCGCGTAACGTACTGGAATTTTTAACTATTGCATCTGCAATTGGTAAGTACCATTTACTTACAGTCGTATCAAAGTAACTAGGTTCTCATGTTATAGATCTGTAGTACACGTTACAATTATTTTGTTATTCTTCTTTTTATATGATCTTTGTTATGCATTCATGTGTTTTTTGGTTTATTATGAGTTTTGTAAAATAAAGAAATTTTGTGTGTATCTGTGTGTGTGTGCCTATATATATATTTTTTTTTTGCCTATATATATATATATATATATATATATATATATATATATATATATATATATATATATATTTTTTTTTTTTTTTTTTTTTCTCACAGCCTCTTTGGTTTGAGAAAATGGTTTCCGTATTTCGTTCCCAACACCCCGCGTAACGTACTGGAATTTTTAACTATTGCATCTGCAATTGGTAAGTACCATTTACTTACAATCGTATCAAAGTAACTAGGTTCTCATGTTATAGATCTGTAGTACACGTTACAATTATTTTGTTATTCTTCTTTTTATATGATCTTTGTTATGCATTCATGTGTTTTTTGGTTTATTATGAGTTTTGTAAAATAAAGAAATTTTGTGTGTATCTGTGTGTGTGTGCCTATATATATATATTTTTTATTTTTTATTTTTTTTGCCTATATATATATATATATATATATATATATATATATATATATATATATATATATATATATATATATATATATATATATATATATATATATATATATATATATAAGACTGGCAAATGACCTCTAGCCTAGTGGTTAAGAGAGATGCATGCGGCCCAAGTGGTCGGGAGTTCGAGCCTCAGTGGAGGCGAGTTCGACACAAGTACCCATTGCTTCAAAAAAAAAAAAAAAAAAATATATATATATAAGACTGAATATATAAGACTAAAAAAATATATATATATAAGACTGATATATATATAAGACTGAAAAAAATATATATATATATAAGACTGAATAATCTTCGACTCTTTAACGAAGAGTCGATTTGGGACAACGAGGTCGTCTTGGCATCATTGGATGGTTCGAAAATGGATATGCTAATTCATGAATAATGAGATGATTTAGAAAGTGAGTCTCTTAAGGGATTTCAGAAATATTAACCGAACTGGACTGTCATGTTGAATAATAGAATTCTTGATCGACTAAAGAAGTAGTTTGATTAATGTTATGCTGGATCACATTGATATTTAAAAATTAATGCAATCATTTTGTTATCCAAAAAGATTGTGTTCTTAACAATATTAACATGGTTAAAGAACGCATGAGAAAGTTAGAATAAAGATGTAATCTAGGACTTGATTAACATGTTGACTATTCTTGCCTATGCATGTTCATGTTGTTGTTATGATCAGATGAGTTAATTAAACCCCTTTTTAGTGAATATTGAGTTGTAAACAACATAAATCTTTGAGAACGATAGTTTTATAGCCTTCTATCATATATGTAATACGTTTGAATTATTAGATGTCCAATTTTTTGCGTCATACAAGGTCGCATATTCGAATTGATTGTGTATTATGTTTATTTGAGATGTTCATGGGTGCACCAATCCCATGGCCTTGTTGAGTCACTCAAGGGCCACGAGACAAACCATACCTATGATAGAAATGGTGGGTCAAACACAACCAAGTCGTTTGGTTTGTTGTGTCACACAAGGCCCTAGTGATCTTGGAGGTAGAATAAGTAAGAGCAGCATTGTATAAGAAAAGTATAAGTTTTCTATAATAGGTGCATTTCTTTTTGTGTTATACAAGGTGATTATACACATGATAATAGGGTCTTGAGTCTTGCTAGAAGATGTTTGAAAATGTTATGAAAATCTATGTTGGGTCATAACTTTTATAAAATAATAGGAGAAAACATTTATAAACGTCAAATTTTTGTTATAATAGCCAACCAATTGCTTATATATTTTTATATGTGTTTCTATTATAACATGTAGCAATAACTTCCCATAATCAGCTAAAAAGCATTCTTGAAACAAATAAAGTGATTGACATAGATTATTGGGATTAGTTCGTAATATGATAATTGTTCTCACATATAATAACTAATCTATGTGATAGATGGAGTTCAACCTTATGAACCCACAAAAGAAGCAACCATGGAGGTCATGGACCACTTGAGATAAGTGAAAGATGGATGAGCTCACTGCTAGGGACACCATTCCTGCCTCCATGCTAAATGATCTTCAAAGGTAGCATGACAAGGTTTGTACTTGATTCAAGAATTTTTTTAAACACAAGGACAAACAGAGATATATGAGATATCCAAGAAACTTCTCTAGTACAAGCATGCAAGAAGGATCATCAGTAAAAGAACCGGTTCTTAAGATGATCAATCGTATTGAGAGGTTGGAGGCTCTTGACCAAGCCTTAGGCAATGATTTAGGTATTGAACTAATTCTTCAGTGCTTGCACAAAAATTACTACAATTTATTAATAACGTCTACATGAATAAAATTGAGATGTCACACCCGGAATATTGAGTATGTTCTTGACTAATGAGAGTAACATGCAGGACCGGCTCCAGCATTTTGGAGGCCCTAGATAAGTCCAAAAATAAGACCATTATCTCTTTATGTAAATTTTATTTTTATAATAACGAAGATATATTTTGCGATCTCTTCTACTTATGCGCTTCTTCCCAATCTTTAAACAGTTAATATTAGAAGTTTCACAAGAAAAAAAAAGACATTAGAAACTAGAAAGGAGAAAAAAAAATTTGCATTGACACATTTGTTGAGGGAGAGAGTGACTGTTTTATTTTTTTCTATAGGTTAGAGATTTTTCGTAGGAATGTGGGAGAGAGAGAAGATAAAGTGGCAGCTTAGAAATAGGTGCACCATTTCAAAAAAAATTCCCTTCTTGTGAATGATTTATTTAATTCTTTTTCAGGCAGCCATAGCTTCTCCACGTCCACATTTTTTTCCTCCGGTATAAAATAACTAAAAATTTAATATAAAAAAATTTTGGAGGCCCCCTGGGGGGAGGAGGCCCTAGGCGGCTTCCTAGCCGGCCTCCCCCTGGAGCCGGCTATGGTAACATGAAGGTAGAGAAGGCTTCAGTCTATCATGTCCCGAACCCATATGACCGAAAATCGCCACTGGACATGATATCGTGCAAGTATGAATTACACTTGTACAAGGCAAAAATAAAATACAGTCAATAGAACATCTCATAATACAAGTCATTGAAGAAGAAATAAGTAGAAAAATTGATAGATAAATATATGTAAATGATTTTCTTTATTGATAATTTTACAACAGATAAATATATATAAATGATTTTCTTTATTGATAAGCAGAAATTTTTTACAATAGAATTACAATGGAAAAAAATCACTAATGTCACCATTGAAGGCGACTGCAAAGTCCTACTAGATGCCATCAATCACACAGACTATGACATCCTTTGGAAGGCTCGGCATATTATTGAGGAGGGTCGTCAAGTTCTTCAAATCAACAAGGAGATTAAATCTTATATACCCCAAGGGTCTCCAACACGGTTGCACATTCATTAGCTTTTTATGCAATAAATACTAACCAAGTTTTTGTTCAATGTTATCATGATGAACCACCTTTATGTATGATATCAACCATGATATGGCTAATCTGTGTACTACTGTTCCATAATGAAGGTTTATTTCTTTTTCAAAAAAAAAAAACCAATGGTAGGCTAAGCATCAACTCGATTACAAATACTAAATTTTAATACAATAACGATGTCCCAAGGCTAACAACTCATGTAACAACCAACGATGTTCCACACATTATGTCCTCTCTAGACAAAAGACAACATTCCAGCCGAACACCTTTAAGCACCAATCGAGCTCCCACATCTCAACACATCCAGCAAATTTTCGTACTGGGGGTTGGGGGTCAGTACATTGTCGTGTTATGGTGAGTGGATCTAAACTAACTCACTAAAAACCAGCACATTTAAAAAGCGAGTGCATGCATATATATACATGGTCTTCCTAATCTTGCTTTAGGGTCAGTTATATGGTAAAGGTGTCACTCAATACAGTAGATCTTACTCAATACTTACCATCCTTTGTAAACCCTTTGTCCCATAATTTAATTTTTGTGATTTTTATTTTAAATGAGAGTTGCTAAAACAAATATTAACTATTAAATTAAAATAAAAAATAAATTATAATACATTTAAATGAATTAAAGATTTAAATTAGAAAAGAGTATATATATATATATATATATATATATATATATATATATATATATATATATATATATATATATACTTATCTTTATTTAAATAAAATAAAAAGAATAAAATAAAATCTATATGAGTATTTAAGTAAGCTAGACTTATATGCAGCACATCCTATCTAGTGATTCTAACTATATTCTTAGAATTATTATATTATTCATCTTATCCTTGTTTAAAAAAATATATATATAATCCTAACAAAAAAAGACAATATTCTATTTTACTAGTTTAATAACTTAAACAAATGTGTTATAATTATAGATAAAAATTGTTAATTTTAATTGATTAAGGAGGAATAAAAATTTATATTATAAAATTTAAGATATTATTTATTTAAATAAAGTATTTAAGTCTATCCTCTAATTTTAAATTAAATCCTAAGCATTTAAATTTGGTCTTGCCTTTTAATCCTAAGCCTAAAGAATTACTAATTAAATTCTTGAGCCTTTTCTAATCCTAAATTCGCTAAGAAAGCAACTTCATCCATATTTTATCATTATTACTCAATACATACCCATCTTAATTCTATATATATAAGTAGATATGATCTAAATAAATATATAAATAATCTCTTTTCTTTTCCTTTCTTAAAATCTAAGCCTCTCTTCCTTTTCCCATCGAAAACCGTACCATAATTCGTCAAAAAATCAACCCCATTTTTAGCAGCTCTAGCAACTTTAAAGGATGGTATCTTCTAGCTCTGGACTACAATTCGACTCCGCTTTTTTCAGAACCGTATCGATGTAATATTTCGTAATATATATTTTAATTGATTTAATTTGAACCATGAATTTTTATGATATTTTTAGAGTATCAGGTATTCGTAAAATGAACGTGTTTCGATATTTTTATGATTTTGGGAGTTTTCGAACACGAAAACGCAATATGTTTATTTTTTCGAAAAAAAGACACAAAGACCTAAACATAATTTAATTCATAAATAATTGAATTTATTAAATATATTCAATATTACCTACAAGTAGAAGTGTCTAATTGTATAACTACCTTGAAATCCAATTAAAATTTATTTACAATATTTTAAATTCAATAATAAAACTTGTTAGGATCTTGGCTTTTCTAGATTTGGTGTTAATATGGGAGTGCTTGGATACAATTGTATGCCCATTCCATCCGAAGGCTAAGATAAATACTTGGTTATAATTGTTTCATGTGCATTTACTTTATTGTTCATGATTCATCTACGTATGCTTACCTTCAATGCCTTGACTGTGCACACACAAATGATAGCAGAATGATCTATTCATATTCATATTTCCTTATTTTTGTTATCTTACTGTGTTTTGGGATTATGAGATAATAGAATTTAGGGGAAGTCTAGGCACGTGAACCTCCTTCATGTGACATTCTTATGAACTTGAGAACATGTTATATTTTGTGTGATGTGAAAACATATTATAACTTCGTGTAACATTCTCAAGAGCTCATAAATATGTATTTACCCTTTACCCATATATAGCTTGTCCATGTTTTAGAAATTGTGCTTCCAACAACAATAAGCACTTAGTGTGGATTCTTAAGTCCCCTCAATTATATCATACTTGTTACTTTTTTTCCATTCATCCTATTAGAAGTAATTACTTGTTTATATCGTACATGCTTCCACTGTATATTTGGTTATCATGTTTAGAGTTTTACTTGCTTTATATCATACTTGTATTTTGCTGGATTAGACTTGTACTTGCTCGCACGATGGTTCCTTAGAAGATATGTGACTACATTTGGAGGTCGATCATTGACGTTTTGATAGTTTAGAATTTCTTGGAACTTAGAATTTGATATTTAGCAGGTTTGTTCTCGAATGTTGTTTTGATGTGTTATTAGATTTGTATAGTTTTTGTGAATGAGAATAAAAGTTTGTTTTTGTAATCAATGATGAATGCATGAGATTGATGTTGTTCGAGGCATAAACAATATACTACCGTTGATGCTACGGCATAGGCTAGACTTAGCCACGTACTCGTATCCCAAAAAGTGGGCACGGGTCGTGACATCCTTCCATGTCATTACAATGATATTAATCATAACACCGACTTCTACATCGGAGACAACACATGTCGCTCCTACTGGGACGAATCCATATCCTGACCTGGTGGTGGACCATGGAGTGTACAGACGTCGACCAGGATTTTTAGACCCCTCATACTCTACAAGAGCAGCCAACCATCATCACTCGTCCCGAGCTGTGGGCCGATGGAGCGATGTAAGTATATAATTATTACTATACACATTTATTCATACTTTTTTTTATTTTCTAATGGTTATACATTGTTTACTTATTCCAGGTTCTTTTCGCTCCAGGATGGTAGATATTTGGAAGACTTGATGTGTCGTCAATTCCATGTTCTATATCTGAACTTCGAGAAAATCCAACTTGATAAACGATTTATTTGCCTAGATATGCTTAGGGTATGCCTAAATAATATCATCTTTGTTTACAACATTTCTTAAATATTTGTGTTTGCAAAAACAAAAAGTGTTTGATTACAAACTGAGAAGAGTATAAGAGTACAGTTTGATTTATGAAAAAGTACAACTGTAGAAATTTGATACGAAGACGATTAGTTTATCCCTTGGACGATGCGATATCGAAGAAGAAAGCCTTCGGAGAGTGCTGCAGCAACTGCTCAAGAGATTATGATCATTAGTGATACTTTGAAAGTGTTTTAGAACTCTATTTATAGAGTTTAGAGATAACTGTTAAGTAGTTATCCTGATTGGCACACACTACAATTGGTGCGCCATTCATCCAGTCGTTCGAACGGTTGGTTTAATTGCTTGGATGCATGGCATTCTGTGATAGAGATGCGCTTGGTCGTGGGTAATATCAAGTACACGTTCTTCGAGATTAGTGGCATGTACGCCACATCATCTAACTGCTTCTGGATAATTTGATTGAATAGCAACAACTGTTAAATGGCGCCGAGTGCTAGTTGTTGTTTAGTGTCCTCTACTTAATGTAATGATATTTGATTATCTCATGCCAACTGTAAATGGCGCGAGGCATTTGTCAGTTATTTTGACAAATCTGACACAATCTTCTCGAGCGCCGTGCATTCAGGATTCAAATGGATTTTTCTCGACTGACGTGCTGTCAGTAATGATGACAACTATTTCAACTTCTCAAGGAAGCTTATCACGTGTTAGTCAGCGCCACCTATATCCAGCGCCAATTGATACCGTGTGCCATCTGATGGCCAACGCCATTTGATGATTTGCCCTGGCACCATTTAAGAGTAGTGCATGAAGATGTTTATACTTTTTAGACTTCTACAAGACCCGCTTCAAAGTTTTCAAATTTGAAAAGCTTCAAAATTTGGAATACTTTGAATAAGAAGCATTTTTGTGTGATTGGCGCATAACAACATCATAACTGTCCCTGAGTTTTATGTACAATTCACGCGATTGTTACGTATAGTTTTAGGCTATAAATATCTGATAGGAGAGAGAAAACACTTTTACTCGAATTTTCTTCTTCTTAAGCTCTTCATTTTCTTCAACTTTCGAAGCTTTCGATAAATCGAAATGGCCCCAAAGAGAACCGCAATTGAGAAAGGGAAGAAAGTGGCCAGAGCCACTTCACGTGTGCCTCCTTTGATGGTGCCACAGCATGTCATGTCGTCGGCGAGAGCCGAGAAGGCAAACCCCTCTCTTAAAGGTGAGAAAATCGATCAGAGAAGATGACAATAGAACGCTCATGCCATTCGTGCGCAGCGCGATCAAGGGCCAACATCGACCGCCTCTTTTAGAGTGTTGGTCGATGCTTTGTGCCATCTGCAAACTCTGCCACCTATTTCAGAGTGTTGGCTAAAAATCAATCATAAATAATGACGCCTTGTGCCATTTTTCATAACTTAAGGATGGTGTGCCATCCATCATAATACGCACATCATGTGCTGACTGACTGTTGCATCATTTGATTTGAGAACTGGTACTCTGCATGTGCTAACTGATGACTGTTCTTCTTATCTTGTTCCATCCATGATTGGTGCAGGTTGTTTTTTTAAGAAAAGAATGTTTTCAAGATTTTAACTCTAAAATTTCTTTTGCAGTTGATCTGAGAGAAGACCCCTTTGCTGAGGAATTGCCTTCTGCCTTCCGTGTGTCTGAGTATCAAAAAAACCTATCTCACGTCAATTTTCTACAATATGATGAGCCAACTCTCAGATGGACTGCGTTGGGGAATCAGGACTATAAGACTCTGTCGTGTCTGATAAATGGCACTCCCTTTCTGTCTGAGGACGCAAATCCTCACAAGAAACCGACACCTTTTTGAAGAAGCTACAGCTACAGAATCTCAGCCCAAGTCGAAGAAAGACCATCGAGCCTTCTAAGGGGAAACACATTGGTATATCTGCCTGAAATGATACAGAATCTGTTTCTATCTCAATATGCCCATGTTAGCTATCCAAGAAAGATGTCATGGGATCTGACACCTGCCCAAGAACCTAGAGTTGGAAGAATATGTCACAGGCGTGGAGACCACAATAGAGACATCTTCCTCTGCAATTCTGATCAGTATAGAATCCGCTTAAGAGGTCTGAGACCAAGTTGCATATCGTTTGATGATGCAGCCGTGATGCTACCCGTCAGAATACCCATCGTTGCCAATATGTATATGCTGCATCTGAAGGAGAATATCCTCGTAACACTACCATAAGACTAACTAGCCTAATGCATCAGAAGATTGCTCATTGAAACTGCCTTTCTGTGTGGAATTTAAACAACTTTCGTGAGAGGTTACAGGAACTGGGACTCTACGAAGTCGTTATGACTACCTCTTGTGGGATCCAAAATAACTCTAACATATTTCTGGCTTTAGCTGAAAGGTACAACAATAGGACTAGTACTTATGCCACTCCTTACGGATCAATGAAATACAATTTCTTTCGCGTCTGCCAATGGAAGATAACCCTTATGAATAGTACATACCAACGGAGGACGAGTTAGAGGCCTTAGCCAAAGTAAAACCTCATATGGTGGCAGTTCTCGATGAATTGTTGTGCCACTTTACAACCTGCATGCATCTGTACAAGAGCGGTGCTACATGCTATATATCTAAATGGTTGGTATACCTCTTCTTTGGTCATGACACAGACCCTAAAGTGCAAGATCAGACTGAATGTATGCCTCGCTTCTTTGAGCCACTTGATGCTCAAACTATTTCCCGACTTATAGAGGAATCTGGCCATGTTGACACAGAATTTGTTAAACCCTGGAATGGTTACGTTGTCAATACTCCTCTGGAAAGCTATATAAAATAGAGTGGCATCGATTTATCTCCATAAGCCACCTTAGCAGGCTTTCTTTCTCTATGATTACGACGATTCGTCGTCCCGAGTGCCAGTGCCGTTGACCACATCCATCACGACGTGCTGTTTACAGCAGTGTGTTTGGTATTTGGCTACAAGATGGACATATTGTCTGTAATGACCAGCCGACTGAACGCGGGACTCCGAAGTTTCACCGATGGTTTGATGGAAAAGCCCAACAATCGGAAGGAATTTCCTCATACCGAGATGCCATACACATATATGTTCGGATGGTTGTTACTGCATCACCCCTCATTGATGGATCTTGACCTTGGAGTCGGAGGAGCGTTGGCAGCCAACTTTATCGGAAGATTTGCTAAGGCCAAATGGAAGGTTATGTCTTTATCTGACTGCAGAAAAGCATTAAATAGGGGCGTAGACTGGAAATTTTCTATACCCCTCCTCAATCTAGATACGAAAACTTTTCGATCTCTATCCCAGATTTAGAGCTCGTTGGTTCTCGCCCCTCTCCTGAGGCCTTTAATTGGTTGGAGTCAATCAGGCCTTCACACCTGGTGTATAGATTTGAAAACAATTGCTATTTGGAGCCTTATTTGCCAAGTTGCTTCGCTCGTCAATTTGGTTATGACCAACTGCACGTCGGGAATGCAATGACATGTCTTAAAGCCTCTAGGCATTTGATTGATGGTGCCCGTGGATGGAGATACTATAATGCGAGAGGTACACGGGCTTTATTCACCATGCCTTCTACCACTATTGAAAATGGTCTACGTATATTGAGTTCATACGCGCGTTTTTATACTTCAGTCAGCACCTTTTTCGAAGGTTATTCGATAAATGATAGTTTCATCGAAACAAAAAAAACGTTTAATAGGGACGCGGCTACCATAAACTTAACTGAAGCTGAGGAGGATGTCCCTGTTGAGTGGCCTTCTCAAGAAGCATAAAAAGAAATCTCCTGCCAAGAAGGCTGCAAAGAGGCAAAAAGTTGGAACCTCCGCCCACTCTGCCCAAGATACTCCTCCTTCTCCTACTGCAGGAAAGAGGAAGACAAAAGAGGCAGCTTCCGTTGAGAAGCCCGGAGTCAGGACTAGACTCCAGTCATGACAAATAGAATCTGGGTCGTTATCGGGTATAACTACTTTACTTAGGGGATCAACTCCATCCTCGCTCAGAAGAGAGAGTATAGGGGTTGAGGAGGAGACAAGCAAAGAATAGCCTGCTCCTAAAGAAATGCATCCTCAACCGTCTGTTCTCAATGAGACGGTTGTAGCGTCTCCTCAGCTGTTATTCAAGCATTCGGCCAAGAGGAAGCTATTGGCCACGAAAGCCCGGGGTAGGAAGACTGCAGTTTCTTCCGCATCTTCTTCTCCAGAACAATCTCCTGGCCAAGGGACATTGCCGATGTCGCCCAGAGGTGCTTTTTCTTTATAAGGTGATGTCTTTACTCTTTATGTTCAGCACGAGTTACTTGATGTTGATCCTGTGGCAATTTGTATTGATATATCTTCATCTCCAAAACCTCTGACTACCAGTGCTCCATCTCCAGCTGATGTAACGGACACTCCTGGTATTACGGTTTCAGAACCATCAATCATGGGATTCACCGTTCCTTTATCTACATCGACATTGGCGGCATTTGCTGCAACTGGTTTAACATCACCATCAACTAGTGAGCTAACTCTAGCTATTACGGTGGATGTTCCCTCCATAAATGATACAGAGCCAATAATTCACCCAGCTCTGAGAATCACCCCCCCCCCCAAGGAGTAATACTTCCATTTGGAATAACCTCGGTTCATGGTGAGAAGGAGGTAGTGCCTCCGAAAATTATGGCGTCCTCTGCACCTCAAACTTTTATAACTCCTGTCCTGAGTGAAGAACCTTCTCAAGATGAGAAGATGATAAAAGTGTTGCTAGATTGTGATATTAATGTTGATCCAATCGAAGAGGATCATATTGACATCATTTCGGATCCTGGTCAGAATGAAACACCCGCTCAAGTATTGACCCAGGATTTGATGGCCACCGAAGATGAAGTTATATATCTTCATCTCCAGAACCTCTGACTACCAGTGCTCCATCTCCAGCTGATGTAACGTACACTCCTGGTATTACGGTTTCAGAACCATCAATCGTGGGATTCACCGTTCCTTTATCTACATCGACATTGGCGGCATTTGCTGCAACTGGTTTAACATCACCATCAACTAGTGAGCTAACTCTAGCTATTACGGTGGATGTTCCCTCCATAAATGATACAGAGCCAATAATTCACCCAGCTCTGAGAATCACCACCCCCCAAGGAGTAATACTTCCATTTGGAATAACCTCAGTTCATGGTGAGAAGGAGGTAGTGCCTCCTAAAATTAGGGCGTCCTCTGCACCTCAGACTTTTATAACTCCTGTCCTGAGTGAAGAACCTTCTCAAGATGAGAAGATAATAAAAGTGCTGCTAGATTGTGATATTAATGTTGATCCAATCGAAGAGGATCCTATTGACATCGTTTCTGATCCTGGTCAGAATGAAACACCGGCTCAAGTATTGACCCAGGATTTGATGGCCACCGAAGATGAAGTTATTGTTGAGAGTGGCGGTCACCAAGATGATAGTGACCAAAGCCCTAGTGATGCTAATCAAAGCTTCGATGAACTGCCAAGCGATGAAGACTCTAATATTGAAGTTGAAGGCGACGAAGGCCCAGGTGATAATGAAGGCAAGGATAAAGATGTTGACATTGAAGGAGATATCAACATCGAGGGCGATGAGATCCCTTATGATGACAGAGAGGGTGATGTTGATATCGAGGGTGATGAGAACCCTAAAGAAGTTAATGCTGAAGAGATCCAGACCCCCAGCTGAATATATTTTTGAAATGGAAGGGGCAGAGATAGCAGCCCCAGGTGGCCATGCTGAATCAGGGGCTGGCAGCAGCCGTTTTATATCAGGTGGTTCAGAGGCTGAGAGCAGCCAAGCGACCGTCTCTGAGAACACTATGACGAGGCTCATTACCGAACGAGATACCACGTCTCGCGAGACTCTATATGTGTTGCCGGATTCAGGTAATTTTTTGACTTATTTACCATTGCATCTTTGAGTTTATACGATATGATGTATAATGATTGTGCTTTTGATTACAGAGGGTCCCATTGGGACTATTGCAATAGCCCCGCTAACTTTTGCAGCTTTCAGCCTTAGCTCCACCATGGCTCCTTTAGACAAGGGAACTCATATTACAGAAGGAAGCTCTTCAGGAATGCCCGCACCAAAATCTCTTGATGCTCAAGCTGCGATCACTCCGTCTTCTATAGAAGGAGGAGTTCTTGGCGAAGTGGCGACACCTGGCATATTGACGATGACAAAGAGCCTCATCGAGACTTATACAAGTGCCTTCTTTCTCTCTCTCTAAATACTCTTATTCTGATGGCCATAGATAAAGGCCACCCTTACGAATCAGTAAGGAGAACTACCTCTTTTGCGATTGAAACAATACGCAATATCGACGATACTGAAAGAGTCAGCTTTTTGGAGCATATCTTGGATGTGCTTGAAGTGCCTATTAAATCCTACTAGGATCTGACAAGAGGCAATATCCAGAAGCTGGTGGATACAGAATATGAAGCAATGGCTCGTAAATATGAGTTCGACAGGCAGCCTTGAAAGATTCAGTAGTTGCCTTCATAATGCAATCTGGGGAGTTGGAGTCAAGCATCGCTAAGGCTACCTCTTCCATTGAGCTCTATAAGATTAAAGTCACAAAGAAAGAGAAAGAAGCACCTGAATGCCAAACTCGTCTTCAAGAGCTAGAAGTTGAGATGGCCAAGCTTCACGAGACGATCACAACAACCAAAAAGCGTGAAAAAGAAGTGCTTGAACTGTATCAAGTTGCGGCAAGTCGTTTGGAAGATCTGATGAGACAACGAGATGAATTCGTCTGAGTTCAGGGTGAAGAAATTGAACGCCAAGTTAACTCACTGCAACCTTTTGAACCAGTGTCTGGGAGAAACTTGGCTAGGAAAGGGTGATTGACTCCAGAGTGGAGCGAGTCGAATCTTTAAATAGGCTGATCATCGATCTTAGCACCTAGCCTTCCAAATAAAGTTATCTGATTGTAACAACTTTTTTGTTTTGCTAAATATTTTGATGAATGTAATGATTTTGCGTGATATGTAAAACAAATGATGATGTTCTATGGTTCTATTACTTATTACGTATCTGTTTGAGACACAAGCAATAGATAGGAATAAGAAATATGTTCAGAGGTAGTGGACAAGACATATCTCTTGAAAATAACAATACTTATTATATCTGTTCAGAGGTAATGTGGATATGACAGAATATAACTTGAAATATTGTCATTTTTGAGACGACATCATCAGAGGTAATGTGGACGTGATGAGTCGTTAATGTAGATAACAGAATTCAGAGGTAATGTGGGCGTGAATTCGTATATCTGTTGTTTATCCATGGGTCAACTGGGACTTAAGGATAGGATATCTCTTAAAACAACTGGGTTTTAAAAGATGATATTTATGATAATGTAGTAGATGTTGTGGATCAATGAAGATGTATCATAAGATCTGGATAGACTTCGTTGGAGATTTCAAAGATTTGAAATATGTACAATATTTGTCAGAAAATATAGTACACACTTTCAAATATGGTACTTCTTCAGGAATTTGTCGTTGATAGACATCATAGCGATTCGGCCATCCATCCATGACAATTGATAAGCTCCGTTAGAGAAAACTTTGCTTATAATTCAGGGACCTTCCCACTTTGGTTCGAACTTGTCCTTACTCATGTGTGTCATAGTAATAGGATGTCTAACGGTAAGGACTAGCTCGCCTTTTTAAAATGCTCGTACTTTGACTTTACGGTTGAAGGCTTTTGAGATGCGGGCTTGATATAACTCGATGTGTTGTTGAGCTAGTAGCTACTTCTCGTCAAGTGCTTCAAGCTCCTGAAGTCGAAGACGGTCATTATTTTCTGTTGTGAGCTCGTTGGCAATGGCAATCCTTAGAGAAGGGATATGAATCTCCAATGGTACGATAGCTTTGCATCTATACACCAAAGAGAAATGTGTACAAACAGTCGAAGAGCGTACGGTAGTACGGTAGGCCCATAGACATTCTTCAAGCTTTTCACTCCAGTTATGTTTATTGGTGGAAACGAACTTCTTGAGAAGCTTAATGATCATTTTGTTGAACGCTTTCGTCAAACCATTAGCTGCGGGATTGTACGCTGTCGAAGCAACATTGTTGATCCGATTTTTATTACAGAATCGAGTAAACTTCTAGCTGATGAATTGAGGTCCATTGTCATGGATAATTCGTCGAGGAACATCGAATCTGTAGATCACATAATGTTTAATAAAGTTGATGACACTACTTGTCTTGACTTCGGCTAAAGGTATAGTTTCTGCCAACTTTGACAAGTAATCGATTATAGCTAGGATAAACCGATATCCTCGGGATGAAGGCGGATTAATAGGACCAATGAAATCCATGCCCCAAGCTTCGAAGGGCCATGATATTGCAGTCGGAAGCTGAAATTCTGATGGTTGATGAATAAAATCCGCATGGATTTGACATGCCCAGCATTTTCTTGAATATTCAATGGCGTCTGACATCATGGTTGGCCAATAATATCCTATGCATTGGATCTGATGTTGTAGCTTAGGACCAGGCTGATCTACATCGCATATACTATCGTGGGCTTCATGTAGTATTTGTTTTGCTTCATCTTCTGCAAGACAACGTAAGAGCATACCGTCAAATGAACGCCTGTATAGTGTTTTGGAGGTATAATTGTAGTAGAATCGTAGTGATCGTCGACGGATTGTTGTGGCTTCTTTGGGATCTTCAGGTAAGATGTCATGTACCGCAAAGTCAATGAAATGAGCTCTCTAGTCTTCACTCGTAGTGCAAATCTTGACTAAATTACTAGATTCGAGATGTAAATTATTCTCAATGCAGAATAATTCCATGTTAGTGATGACGATCATCTGTTGTCTTTTTACAAGAATCGCTAATACTGTTGCTGGATTAGCAAGCGCATCGGCTTCTGTATTGTAAGTTCGATGTACATGTTCAATGAAGAAGCCTTTGAATGATGTAGCCAGTTTGACTGCTGCTTCATGGTATGCAAAGAGATCTTGATGCCGAACTTCATACGTACCTTTAACCTTATTGACGATCAATTTAGAGTCTCCGTATACTTCAAGATATTCGATATCCAACAGTTTAGGTAATTGGAGGCCGATGAGTAGAGCATTATATTCAGCAATATTGTTAGAGCATGGCTCGTCTAGGGAATAGGCTCTCTGAATGGCTAGACCTTCTGGTGATACTAGAACGATTCCAACTCCAGCGACGATAGTGCCTTTGGGTCCGATTCTGGATGCACCATCGAAGAATAGACGCCAAGCAAAGATTCCTTCTGAAATTATGTTAGATTCCAGAGTTTCATCAGGAATGTCATCATAGAGTTTAGAAGTCTCAGGAATTGGATGAGCAGCCAGGAAGTCAGCTAAGGCTTGACCCTTAACAGACTTTTGTGGGACATAGACCATATCATATTGTGCTACTAGTATGGCCCATGTAGCGAGTCTGGAATTAAGTGTACTGGGCTTCTTCTTTAAGACTCGGAGAGGGTTGACTCTAGAGATAACATGAATGGTCTGGCCCGTGATATAATGTTGCATTTTCTGGATAGCGAATATCAGGGCTAAACATTCTGTCTCTACTGGGCTGTATCGATATTCAGCACCGATCATCGCACGATTGAGATAATAGATGGCCTGTTCATGACCTTCTTTGTTCTTCTGGGCTAATAGGGGACCCTGAGAATGATATATTGCTCGAACATACATCAGGAAGGGTATTCATGTGACTTGAGGTACTAGGACTGGAGGGTTCATCAAATACCGCTTTATGTCTTCAAATGCTTGCTGATATTCTTCAGTCCATACGAAAGACACACATTTCTTCATTAGTTGAGTGAACGGTCTGCAGCGTCCAAAGAGATTTGAGATGAATCTCCTGATGTACGCAAACCGTCCCTGGAATCCTCGTAGCTCTTTTAGGTTGCATGGAGGACGCATCTCTTGAATGGCTTTGACTTTCTCGGGCTCAACGTGTCTACCCTTATAGGTAATAATGAATCCGAGGAATATGCCACTAGAGACTCCCAGTAATGACTTGGTGTGATTCATCTTAAGTTGATGCTGGCGCATTAGATAGAAGATAGTTCTCAAGTCTTCGACGTAATCTTCCTTTAGACGACTTTTGACAGCAATATCGTCAACATAGAATTCGACTGTCTTTCGTAAATGTTCGCAAAAGATGGTGCTCATAGCTCGCTGATAAGTTGCACTAGCATTCTTGAGACCAAACGGCATGACTGTGTAACAGTAGACTCCCAGAGGAGTACGGAAAGATGTATGTTTTTCATCTTCGGGGTTCATCCTAATCTGATTATATCCAGATAATCCATCCATAAAAGACATCTGCTCGAACCCGCAAGTATTGTCGATCATGACATCAGTGATCGGAAGAGGGAACTCATCCTTAGGATAAGCTTCATTAAGGTCTCTAAAGTCAATGCAGACTCGGACCTTCCCTATTTTTTTATAACTAGGACAATATTAGCCACCCAATCCGAATGATGTTCTTCTCTGACAAAGTCGCAAGCGATGAGCTTCTTGACTTCAGCTTCTATAGTGTCCATCATATCAGGTCGAAATCGACGTTGTTGTTGTTGTTTGACTGGCCTAGCATTTGGCAGAATCTTGAGCTTGTGGGTAGCGATCTGAGGATCTAATTTTGGCATATCTTTATTGCTCCAGGCGAATACGTCAATGTATTTCTGAATGAGCTAAATCAGTTCATGTTTATCTACTTCAGGAAGACTTTTGCTGATGAAGATTGGTCTTGGAAAAGTTTCGTCTCGACATCGACCTGGACTAATTGATCTTCAGTAGGTGGTTCACGTTGCTTGAAACGAAGTTCCCATTGGGTATCCATCTTTTGTGCCCAAAGATCAGATTTAGGGGCTTCAGCGATGTCGTCGTCATCTTCTGAGAACTCAGCGGTCACCATATTGGAAGATAGGGTCACTCGATGGACATGCCCTACACTGGTATCTGAATCCCATAAATCAGAGTTAGAAGAGGTAGATCGCTCCTCTTTGTCAGACTCAGAGGCATGTGGGGTCGCGATCGACATAGTGTAGCCTAACCCATGCTTTGTTTTGTTATAATATTGTAGCAACTTTCCTTTTGGGGCAGGTATACGAATAGGAGTTTGCCTTCCCCTACTACTTTTGAGGACAGATTTGAATTTGTAGCCTATCTTTTGGATAATGTTCTTCGATTGTTGACTGTAATGACGTAGTTGAAGTCGTCCATTATCATCATTTTCAGCATCGCTATCGGATATAGCCTTTTGATTCATTCATTTGCTGAAGGGAATAGGATGTTCATCCTTCTTTTGGGAGGGAACCAGAAAGAATGAATATTGTAATGATTCAATTGATACTTTATCTTAAAGAGGTTGAACTGCTCCCAATGTAAGGGGTTAAAAGTTATCCAGGATTTCTAGATAACATCGAGTGTTATAATTGACATCGATATACTACAAAGGAAAAACTTTATTGATATTTACATCATTATTTACAATAGTGCTTTTGACCTTAGCCAATGGCTTACTAAGATTGATAAAAAAAGAAGGAAAGGGAGAAGGCTTGTTACATCGAAGGTCAATAATAAGAGGCTCGGAAGAGGTGACCTCCCTATGCTCCATCTTTTTGGCAGGAGGATGCTTGATGGAAGGAGAGAGATTGATTGTCAACGTCTGAGAAGACGAAGGACGAGAAGTGCGTCCTTTGACCAGAATTACCAGGACGTCATTCGGACTTTCTTTCCAGTATTCTTCGGTATCCATGGCCAGCAAGACTTTCATGTACTCCTCTTTGTACATTTTGGAGTCAATAAAATATGTCTCGATGCCTCGGTGGGCACGTCTAGCTACGCCGCAGAGTCGGCGGTAGAATGCTGTTCTAGGTCACTATCACAAACTAACTACAATATGATATACTCTCTGAATGGAGGACAAATCACATAAGGTACAACTCAATCACAAATCTAGAGATGGAAATAGCACGATATGATAGATATGAAATCTCAAAAGAGAGCATACAAACAGAAGGAAGTCTAAGTGTCTAAACGACACAACATCACAAACATCTAGAAATTATACAACTCTAAAGTCAATACAAATAACATAATAAAAATAAGATAAAGCCTAGCTAATCTAGTCTAAGCAGTAGGGATAACGTCCTCAGCTAGAGCTAAATCCTCTTGTGGGTCCAACTCACAGGTGTCGTCTAGATGGGCTCCATAATAGGTTGGACAGAAGTCATCAGCATCATCTATAATATTTTCAACAGGTCCAGTCAGGATAGAAGCAAGCACAATACATCACACACAGTTCATATCATGGCAGAAAATATAAAGCATGCAAAAGAGTAAGATACATGAACTGTAAGAAGATGTATATAAAAATGAGAGATATTTGTAAACTGGAAATATATACATGATAATTAAGAACTGTAAGTGACTAGTGATTTAGAGCACAATATGGTTATGTAAACATGTTAGGTTATATAATAAAATGGGACTCCATTATACGTGAGGACACAATAGACATATACAATATTTTATACAATAGGGGATTTGATCACATAATCATTTCCTACCCACCCTCCCCAATCAATACACAAGGATCCAATCAAGTTACGTTACCTATACAATAGTTTTTCTATGAAACTCATACGATCATGAGAGTACAAGATGTGCAACGAGTATTCATGAATAGGTACTGTTGGTTACAAAATGTTCATCTTTGTCAAGATTAGGCATCTGGATGCCTAACTGTTTGAATTAATCAGTACTGTCCTTGGCAGCACTGTCACCTACTATGAAGGAGGCCCAGTCTTGGAATTGCGTAGGTCCGGTCCACATGCTGACTATATGTAACAAGTTTAATTTGCATGTATCTATAGTCAATACATCTGGAGTACCTTGAGGCATTTTGAGTGCCTCACGATGGAAGCGCTTGATGAAACGTTTAGCAATTTCATTAGGTCGTTGTTTGATTTTAACGAGGGCCGACATAGTCATGTCGCTTGTTCCTTCAAAGAATCATTCCAGGTACATTTGCTTGAATCCTACAAAAGATTTTATGCAACCATCTGGCAAGCTATGATACAAGTCGTAGGTCGCACCCGACAAGCACCCGACAAATACTATAGTGAGTAGAGCATCGTTCGGTTGGAGCTGATCAGTCATTACCTCAAAATGGTTGAGATATTGACTCAGGGATGAGCTGCCGTTAAACAACATGATGGTTGGTGGCTTGTACTTAGGTAGAAACGAGACTTCCTTCCACTCTACAGGGCAAGGTTTTTTGATTCCCAACTTCTGTAAACTATCCTTCTGCTTGAAGGCTTCGAACTGGTTACGCAGAAACTTCACCGCTTCAAGGGCATCTCCTGAGGCTCAGGGAGAAGTAGACTGATTCGATGTTTTAGGAAGTAGAACCACATGATATGGACCCCCCAGCACCAGATTGACTTGGAGTAGCCTAAGCTAGCATGGTAGCTTTGTGAGGAGATTGTACCCCAGACCAGTATTGACAGGGGCAGATGCTGCTATGTGTTCCTGGGTAGGAATTGGATTCGCAACCGGTAGAACAACGTGTTGTTCTATGATCACAGCATGCATACTTGTAACCATTTCAGCCATAGTTTTCAAGTTAGCCTCTAACGTAGCAATCTCTACTCTTGACTGTCGGAGCTGGATGCATCTTGTTCTTTATTAGTGACATAAGCAGTCACTTCTTTGGCTACCGATGATGAACTGGTGGAAAAGATAATCTGCTCAGAGCTCTCGCTATCAATATCGAAGTCACATAGGGAACTACCCCCAAAATGAGGATTGGAAAGATTTTTTTGACCGAGGAAATCTCGGTCAGAATTAGGAAGATTCCTTTGATCGATTTGTTTCTTGGTTGGAAGTAAGATTCCTTTGACTGATTGTTTCTTGGTAAGAATCAAGAGGATTTCTTCGACTGAGGACATCTCCAAGACTAGGAGAGGGAAGATTCCTTTGACCGAGTAGGTCTCGGCCTCTTGATCTTGTATTCTGGTAGACCCCTTCATCGGAATCACGGTTACGATTAAGGTATTATTGACTGGGATTGCGAGATACATTACGTCTTAGAAGTTTTCCATCCCTAGTACTCCGGGACGTCATGTTGACTAAAGCATATAATAATTCATCTTCGTCTACTATAATGAGTTCAGGAGTTCGAATGTAGTTCAAATGGTCGAAGATAGACCGTTTAGCTGATTGACAGCAATATTTGATCACTACTTGATGGTAATAATTACAGTGGTGTTCCTGATGTGGAGTTATAGTGGATGAGATGGTCCTGCGATCTTCCGTTTTTGCACAAGAAGTTTGCAAAGATCTGTTACAGTGACAGGATAATGAGAAGTCGGAGGCACATATTCCTTGATGATGTTAGGAACATAGTTCCTGTTCTTGAGATGCTTTGTTCCCTATGTGTACAGAGAAGTACTGGGTTCATTGGGGCATAGGTGAGAGGATTCTTGATTTGAAAAACTCTCCATGTGCACAATTTAGTCAGTGGCACTGATTGTGCTTGATGTGGACATGATGTTGTTCTGCAATGAATAAGGCAAGTACGTATGTCAGAGTCATATGCCACCTGGCTGTTTGACTGAGATACCATCAATTTGCCCAGTCTTGTTCTTGGTATACGCAGGGTAGGAAGATCTTAGCTCTGGCTTGGTTGGTGCTAGCCATGTAGAGTGGGCAGGAGGCCTTGTTGTTTTGTGTAACTTGTTCCAGTGTGTTTAGCACGACGCAGATGAGCAGTAGGAAACAAACTTTGAGTAGATTCTAATTTCTTGTCGTTGATTTGATTGTCTCTGCCAAGAAAAGTAGAGTTTCTACTCAGGAGCATTCTAGCATTGATTGTCACAGAGGCACAATCAGACGTATTTTCCACCGAGTCCAGGACTGGGAAAGGATAAGGAGAGGCCATAGGTTACTTTCCTTTATTCTATGCAGGGGCAGTGATATGTAACTTCTCCACCAAGTTTAGAACTGGACAGGAGTGAGGATTTGCCATAGGACGTTTTCTTTTGTTCTATGCAGATGCAGTGGTTGGTGCACTCTCCACCGAGTTTAGGACTGGAGAGGAAGAGGGAGTAGCCATATGGCATTATCCCTTTATTGGCGCTAGAGCAGTGGTTGGCGTACCCTTTACCAATTTTAGAATTGGTGAGGAAGAAGGAGTGACTATAGAGCTTTTTTCCCTGCTTAGCACAGAAGTCGTGATTGGTGCACAGGAGGACTTTGGAGTCCAGATGGCGCGCGCCTTTTTCTTGGCAATAACAGTTATGGAGCGCCTATCATCCCCAGCACAATCATGGCTTCGTAGATAGTTTGGTCGACTTTCACGACCAAAGTCTTCTGCGTCGTGCCGACCGACGCAACATCGCATTGAATTTTCACTTTCTCGTCGGAGGAGAAAGTCATTCCCAGCAGAGTCGCCATTTTGTTTGCAAAAACAAAAAGTGTTTGATTACAAACTCAGAAATGTATAAGAGTACAATTTAATTTTTGGGGAAGTACAACTATAGGAATCTGATCAGAAGATGATCACTTTATCCCTTGGACGATGCGATGTCGAAGAAGAAAGCCTTTAGAAAGTGCTGTAGCAAGTGCTCAGGAGATTATGATCATTAGTGATGCTTTGAAAGTGATTTGGAACTCTATTTATAGAGTTTAGAGATAACTATTAAGTAGTTATCCTGATTGGCGCACACTGCAATTGGCACGCCATTCATCTAGTCGTGCGAACGGTTGGTTTAACTACTTGGACGCGTAGCATTCTGTAATAGAGATGTGCTTGGTCGTGGGCAATGTCACGTACATTTTTTTCGAGATTAGTGGCATGCGCCACGTCATCTAACTACTTCTGGATAATTTGATCGAATAGCGCCAACTGTTAAATGGCACCGAGCGCTACTTGTTGTTTAGTGCCCTCTGCTTAATGTAATGATATTTGATTATCTCGCGCCAACTACAAATAGTACGAGGTATATGTCAGTCGTTATGACAAATCTGACACAATCTTATCAAGTGCCGTACATTCGGGATTCGAACAAATTTTTTTCGACTGATGTGTTGTCAGTAATGATGACAACTATTTCAGCTTCTCAAGGAAGCTTACCACGTGTCAGTCAGTACCACCTATGTCTAGTGCCAATTGATGCCATGCACCATCTGATGGCCAGCGTCATTTGATGATTTGTGCCCTGGTGCCACTTATGAGTATTGCATGATGATATTTATACTTTTTATGCTTCTACAATTTGCTCATTTGTTTTTATTTTTTCTTATTTGCAGAAGTTGTACTGGTGGCCGTCACACAGCGATCAGACAATCCGAAAGTGCTACAAGTCTGTCGCCTGCAAAAGGTTGAGGATATGATCAAGAACCAGAAGGCGTTGGCTACACTCCCTGGAGATCATTGCAAGGTAAAGAAGAAATTTTGGGAGGAGATGAAGAAGAAGATGGACACTTGTCCTATAAGGCCAAGTACGAGAAGGCAAAGGCTGCCCGTGCTAAGGGTGGTCACTACACGGGTGGATCCATCCCAATTTTAGAGCATTATTGACGGATGGTGAGTACTCTTACTTGTTATTTCTTGAATTGTTTAATTTTAATGTTTACTTATTAATTGTTGTTTAATTATTACAGTGCAAGGAGGTCGCCAGAACAGGTAAAGACTCGAACATCGTCGACTTTCCGAAAGTTTTTGAGCGTACCTATGAGCGAAAGAAGGATGGAAAGCACATAGATGATCTAGCGACCAAATTAAGCCTATGTAAGTTTTCTCAGTCCTATCTAATTACATTCTTTTTTTTACTTAACTATATTTATTTTACCTCAATTGCTAGTCCTAACTCTAAATATCCTAACAATAACCCTAATTAGCAATAGAAATCAAAGACAAATATAGGAGACGTATGAGACCCTAACCAAAACAATAATTAATAGTAGCTAAAATATGAATATTAACTCTAAATCTATTTACCTATATAAATATAAGAGACGTATGAGACTTTAGAGAGTCGAGTCAATGAGGGAAGGAGTACTGCTGGAGGGTTTACTGAGGGGGAAGCTGGGACTTGTCAGCCACCAACGTCGCCTGCAAGGAACGACTTGTGGATATAAGCTATCGGTAGAGGGAGAGGCGACAGCGTGTACGGCACCAAATCGTTGGCAACCCAGCCGTTCGTTACTCCAGAGCTCCTCTTGTGTCTCCACCTCCACCTCCACCTCCACCTGTAGGTACACAGCTCGACGCTACTACCGGAACCTATAGTTTGGAGCAGATTACACAGATATTGGTGGCCCTATAGGGGCAGATGACCCAGGTGACCCACGTTCTAAATACTTGTGGTCTGATTCTTGCTACCACTGCAACGGCTCCTGCTTCGACCTCAGCGCCTCCTGCACCGGGTCCTCCTTCGACCATAATGCCACTTGTACCGGTTCCTATTTCGACCACATCGCCTCCTGTCACGTCGATAACTATTCCAGGCGGTGTTTTACCCAGGACCTACAGCAGGTCATCATTTGGTAATGGCGCAGTTATATATGTGCGAACAGCCGCCTCTGCCTCCGCCACCTCCTCCACCAGCGGTTTGATATGTTGGAGAATTTTGTATGATTTTTTATTGTACTGGATCAGTTTGTATGACTTTATGGAGTTTATGTGTCAATTGAGGGATTTTTATAAATGTATTATATTGGAGAAGTTTGTCGTTACTCGACAGTTTGAGAAAATAGTTGATTGTATAAATATTTGTGTTTGAGTATATTTTCTTCAATGTTATATATATTTTCTTCAGTTGTTTGAAAATATATATATATATATATATATATATATATATATATATATATATATATGACAGGTTTGAACATAGCAGGAATCAGTTGTTTTGGCAGTAATGACAAGCTTAGCGACGGACCATCGACTGATTACCGACGGAATGATGTAGGTCACCGACGTACTAGTGACCGCTACCGACAAAATTTTTTGTCACTAACGTGTTGTATGATACCCAAAAGCGTATCAGACATCTTACCGACAAAAATTTTCGTCGGTAACCTTCTGGAAAAATTGTAATTGTGGTCTCACAAAATTCTGTTGCTAATCCATCACAAAACTGTCGCAAACATTACCGACAAAAATAATACGTTGCTAATTCGTCGTTTCTTTGTTGTCGCCAAATCAGTCGGTAGGTTGTCGCTGCAGCGGCGGATTACCGACGAATTTTTCTTAGCAACAATAAATCTAATGACGCACCATTTTTATCGGTAATCCGTCGGTATTAATAAATAGCAACGGAATCATTAGGTTTAGCGATGGATATGTTCTTCGCTAATGAGCTATAATTTTGTAGTGGTATGAGATTCATAACATATCTAGGCCTTTTGTATAGAACATTTAGCAGAACATCGACAAAGTCAAAAGACTAATCACAATAGCAACTCAGAGTTAGAGAGAATTAATTGAGGGTCCAAGGACGTAAAGTCGGACTCTGACACCATTATGTCACTCTTCGATCCCGTGGAACTGAAAGTCATCACTGGACGCGATATCGTACAAGCCTAAATTGCACTTGTAAAAGACAAGCATCAAAAGACAAAAAGTGGAAGCGATCTCACAAATCAAAGTCATTATAGCAGAATATAAATAAAAATTTGATACACACAAGATATTAAAAAAATGATTCTCTTTATTGATAAAGGCAACATAATTACAACAACTCGAAGCCAAAGAATAACTTGATTACAAACACATACACACACCCTCTCTCTCTCTCAATAAAATAAAACATGTCACAAGACTTAAAATTCAATAACTATCAACACACTGATGTTCCATATATTATGTCCTCCATATACAAAAGAAATCATCCCGAGACGATCTGCTGCAATTAGTTGCCAAACGAACTCCAACATCTCAACATGTTCTAGAAAACTACCGCACCTGCTTCAAAAAATGGAGGGGGGATCAGTACGAGAGTACTAGTGATTGGTCTCTAGTCGACACCACCAACCAACACATTGAATTAGTAAGTGCAAGCAATATTATGTGGACTTTCTAATCTTGCCATAGGATTAGTTATATGGCATTGCATACATGTGTCCAAAGTATAAATATGTCACATAATATAGTTGATATTACCCAATTAACTATATCATTTATGAAATATATCATTTATGAAATATAAACATTGTGTCATAATTAATACATGTCTCTATATAAGACATTCATTAGCTTCACAAATACATAGGTGTCCATTCCACATCAAGTACTAGGTATGCAAGCAGATAACATTGCATGCAGCCTAACTATGAAGATCATTGGCACCACAAGCCATCCTAGACTTCTAGTGAGACGATGATCCTTCTAGTCCAGATAGCTAGCCCTAATGAAGGCCCTGAATCACTTTGTGCTAGTACGTCATATAATGCCCCATTGCCAATATACGTAGGACCGGGCATACGAAACATGCCAGATGCATGCATATGAAGAATACTCCAATATATGAAATTCTCGTATGCATACATAAGCTATAAATAATAAAATTATAGGCAGTCACAGATAAATATATCTCATCCACAGAACATAAGAATAAGTAATAGTCCAGAATAATGAAATAAAAGAGTCAAAAGATATATAGCCGGGTGAAAATAAATCTACTACCAAACAGATATGAAAAATAGTATGAGATAATTGGAGTCCAACCTCCTCAAATAAAATAAAATAAAAGATGTCCATTATAAAAAAAAGCAAAGTCATGACCAATAAACTAAACCACTAGATCTTGGAATGTGAGACCTCGTCGACTGAAAAAGAAGGATCCAGTGCAGAGCCATACTCTTGAGGGAAATTATGGTCGTCTAAGCCTGGATAGATCGCCAGGTCGATGTAACAAGATACAGGAAACCAACATGCCATATAAACTGTGTAATAAAATAAAGGATGCAGGCAATAGGGTGCCTAACCAGTCTATTGTGAATATACAGGTAAAAATAAACCTTCAACTCATGGGCACTCTAGCTACAGTGGGATTGGCATAGTTCCCAATTGGGTACCAGGGGCCTATGTCCGTAACTCTCCATGAACGTCAGAGGAAATTAGTACAGTAGGGGTATATTACCCGTGCCTCCGGCGGAGCTCATAGGTTATAATGGATAGTGCATACTTGGACCATAAGTTAAGGAACTATTCTTTCCATCCCATGCCTATCTATGTCATCTCCATAACACATACGAACCTCTAATAACTGCCAAGTCCCCTAATCATGCAAATTTCTATTATTAGTTATAATCGTCGTACATCTCAGACACATCGGTGGCCAGCCGACTACGCGAGTTCGTGTCCTACATGTGACTCACAACTTATGATAAAGCAAATGTCAAGGCCATATGAGACATACCAATACCTCACATCAATGGGTGATCATCTAGTACTAGGACATCATGCATAAAAATAAACAAAAGCAGTAAAACAACTAATGTAGTCGCTCGCAGCCAAGTATGACTTGGATGTACAGTGTAACATAAACATGTAAAAAGTAATAAAAGAATAAAATAACAGTAAAAATATAACATAAATGAACATTAAATAGTGGCAAGGTATCTTGCCTTGAGGTGGTGTGCAGAAATAGCAACGTCCAGTAACTCAGACCGTTAGAAGTCAAGAGCAATGAAAGCCAACTCCCGCAAACGTCATCGGATGATGAAATAAACATCACGAACATTTTTGACAAAAACAATATCTAAGATTGCCTACCAATAAGTCCAAATCTGGACACATGGGTAAAATTGTAATTTTGGGCCAAATTGGTGTCAGCCGTTGGACACCCTTTTACCGAAAAGCGTACCAATATTTATGATCTCTAAAATTATCAAATTATATGTCTTTGGATTCTGTTTGACGATATAAACTCAAATATATGTCCAAAGTTGGATTACAGTGAGCTGTGCACAATTTTATCCATTTGATCGGGTTGTGGGCCCGCCAAAATAGCGTACCGATCGACCTTCCTAGAATCGGACCAAGCTTGGCTCACAGGACCAAAAAAATGACACGAGTCCAGTGGCGCAAGTTTTGTCTCGAGATGACGAACATGCACGAAGTTGTAGTCTAGTTTGTAAAAAGGTCGATACAGGGTATCTCGATCGATACGTCTCGATTTCATCGCGCACACACAACGAAATCGAGTTCCGTCGAATGTCACACGTCCGCGAAGTCGATACGCTACTTTTGATGCTTTCGGTTCATGACCACGTCGTCCAATTTGTTGGGGCATATGTTGTATCAAAAATTTTCTATTATTTTGAAAACGATTTTTGTCAGTTTTGTGAAATCGATTTCTCGACACATAGTCGACGAAATTCAACTCTACGAAAAGGGTTGTGAAGCCCTATAGGTTATCTATGACTATCTTCAAATAGAATTTTGAAATTCCTAATATTGGATTCATAAACTTCCTTCAAACATATGGTTTTGGGACAGCCTTATTGTTCTGTTTTCGAACAGTTTTTTGACGACTTTGTGTCAATTTTCTGGATCGGTTGTTCTTCTCCATCAAATTCTAATTACGAGGACTTCTAGAGGGTTATGTAGGGTTTCTAGAGGAATTTATGAAATTGAATACAATCAAGAATATGCGAAGAAATTGGAGCAGGAAGACGGGTACCTGGCTGTGCGCGAAACATAATACTGCTCTGTTAGCGTCGGGTTTGGGCAGAGTGAGGGCAATACGGTGGCCGACGGCGGTGTGCAGGCGGTCGAAAAGGGGTGCATGGGGTCGAGGATGGCAGAAGTAGGTAGAGGGGTTAGGGAACTCGATGAGAGTTTGGGAGGTTTTGTTTTTCTTTCTAAAGCTTTGAAACAAGTATATACGGATTTTAAATCCGATTTCGCATAGGTTTAGGTCTAGATTTAATGTGAAAATCTAGTCGAGAATCCTAACAAGATTATACTAAAAATTTTTTGAAGAAAATTGATCAAGATTTGATAAGGATTCGAAAAAAAAAAGAAGCAAATCCCTTACTCCGCTGAAGGGGTTGGGTTTTTTGTCTGTACTGTTACCAAGGAACAATACTTTCTCTTTTCTTTTCTTTTTCTTTTTTCTACTTTTCTTATATATATATATATATATATATATATATATATATATATATATATATATATATATATATATATATATATAAGAAAAGTAGAAAAAAGAAAAATAAAAGAAAAGAGAAAGTATTCGAAAAAAAAGCAAATCCCTTACTCCGATGAAGGGGTTGGGTTTTTTGTCTGTACTGTTACCAAGGAACAATACTTTCTCTTTTCTTTTCTTTTTCTTTTTTCTACTTTTCTTATATATATATATTTTTTTTTTCTTATATATATATATATATATATTTATTTATTTATTTATTTATTTATTTGAAACAATAGGTAATTATTGCGAACTCGCCTCCACTGGGGCTCAAACTCCGACCACTTGAGCCGCATGCATCTCTCTTAACCACTAGGCTAGAGATCATTAGCATATATATATATATATATATATATATATATATATATATATATATATATATTTGAAACAATAGGTAATTGTTGCGGACTCGCCTCCACTGGAGCTCGAACTCCGACCACTTGGGCCGCATGCATCTCTTTTAACCACTAGGCTAGAGGTTATTTGCATATATATATATATATATATATATATATATATATATATATATATATATATATATATATATATATATATATATATATAAATATATATATATATATATATAAATATATATATATATATCACACATCGTTAATGCTTTCTCAATGAAATTATGGTGGATGCTTCGCACGAGTAAGAACTTATGGTCCAAGTTCATGAAGGCCAGATACTTCAAACACATCCACTCATTGATGGCCATCGCGAACAGCAGATCCTCAGCGGCCTGGCGTCGCATCCTCATCGGGCGGTCCCTAGCCGAACCAGCGATTCGCCTTAAGGTGGGCAACGTCGAAGCTTCGCCATTCCTGGAGCGCTGGGTCGACGATTTCTTGCTGCCCAACATGTCTACTACCCCCAGAAACAGTACTATCAAGGAATTATGGGACCTTCCTAACAACACCTGGAATTGGACCAAAGTCCGGGTAAGGGTTGGGTCTGAGGCGGTCGATCACATTCGCCGTGGCAGAGTAAAGATCGGACCAGACGCTGATAAGCTCGAGTGGTCGCCCGATGTTAACGGAGCATTCTCGATTAAGTCAGCCATCAGAGTAATCCTAGGCAATACGGCCCCACCTCCTACTATAGCCTCCTTCTGGCAGACCTGTATCCCCAAAAAGTGGTCCTTCCTCATCTGGAGAGCCCTACGCAACATCCTCCCTACTGATGACACTCTCAACACTATCGGGTTCAGCCTTACTTCCGTTTGTACTTGCTGCGCAGATCGTCAATCGGAGATGCTCAACCACATCCTCAGTCAAGGGGAACTACCGATCAAGGTCTTGAGAGATCTCTTCCATCGTTGTCGATTGTCTCATGGGGGCGACAACTTTCACCACCTCATGGCAACCTGGGCATCGGCGTCACATGGCCACCAGATCACCGCTGCGACCGCCACGTGGGTTCTCTGGAAAAATTGAAACAAGGCTAGATATGAAGGCCGCCAGTACAACGCAGCCTAACTAATCTGGGAGACCATTCGTCAGTGCCGCAAACGGAAATCCCTCTGCAATCATGGCCAGATGGGTTTCTGGAACTCTCTCATTTCCTCGGATTAGCCGGGTTGATTCTTCTTTTCCTAGTTTTCCTCGTTTTTTGTCAGTATACATGTATAGTCATCGGTATTTTGTGCCTCATGGTATACTTGTAAAGGTTCGGCCTTTCGGCCTTCATGAATAAAATGGGGGTTATATATATATATATATATATATATATATATATATATATATATATATATATATATATATATATATATATATACAGTAAAAAAGTTATAAAAATTCTAAAATTTTGTCAAACATTTGGCGTGCGTATTGGACAGGTCCATGATATGCACTCCAAATGGATTCAAACTTGACCCCAAGCTCACCCACATGTTCTAAATCACCATTAGAGCCTAAAAAACCTATTTCACAAACCCTAGAAATTCTATTCTCGGATTTCTTCCAAATTGGGTCAAAACACAAAGAGAAAAGTCTCCAAAAGAGAGAATAATGAGTCAAAACTCCTCTCTATGGTAAATCTAATGCATGGGGGCCCCTAATGAATGCATCTATACTAATTTGATGGAAATTAATGGGTTAGAATGTTCATACCAATCGGGAGACGGATTTTCATTAAAAATGGATCCAAGATTCAAAGTCCTCCAAGCTCCAAGTGCTCTAATCCCTCCAAGCTTACCAATAGAGCATTTTTCTCTCCAAGGAGGAGAGAATGAGACTAATTTGAGAGAATTTGGAGACAATTTGGTGGTAGGAGCATTTGGGAATGAAGCTCCTAATTAGGGTTTGGAGTGAAATAAGGAGGAAGAAGATGAAGTGGGACTTAAATAGGAATTCAGGCTGCTATGAAGGGTTTATTTTAGGATTTGGGCAACGGAAAAGGTCCACTACATCCCTCTCTTTAGTCATGACAAGTTAGGGATTAAACCTTCCTTCCTAATTAGGTATTTAGTCAAACCTTCTAACTAATTCTTCTAATCTAGTTAGAGACTAACTAATGTTCAATTAGGCTAGTCCTAATCATCTAGTTGGGTGGTCATGACAAGTTGATTTAGGTCCTCTAGGATCACTAACCACTATTCTAATCTAACGGCTAACCATTATCCATATTCAAAAATATCCCATACACCATATTAATTATTTAGATAATTAACCAAAATATAAGTTTAGTTTTGAAAATTAATTTACCACTTAAGATATAATATAAAATTAAACTAATAGCAACAATTAGGAAAAAGTCAAAAATACTCCTGTTTCAGGAAAGTGGTGGTTAAAAATAGGTAGGCTTTATAGATAGTGGACTGATAAAAAACTAAGCCAGTACCGATCCGTTCAATCTTACATTTTTTTAGACTCAATAAAAGAAAAAATATAGAATAAATATGAAAACCGATAGCCCTTTTGATGACGTCTTTTTCCTTAAATTTGAGCATACGTGAAGGCACCTTTTTCCTTGACGACAGTTGTACAAAAGTAAACATATCTAGAAATTTGAATTCCTTTCGGGGCCTTCGCCCCTGAACCCTCATGGGGGGCGCTGTCCCCTCGACCCCAGTCCGCTGACAGGGCAGCGGAACCCCCGATACGAGGCCCCGGATAGGTCGCTAGGCGGTTCAGAAAAATCTTCTTATATAATGTCGTATTTGGCCCATCACTAATTCTTTATTGCATATGTCTTGGTTTTATAAGACTTAATGCTTGCCTGCAAGTATAAGTTAGACGAACAAAACAATAAGATACAGTATGATACAAGCATAGCAATATGATATAGTGACCATTAGAACAATGCTAAGTTTAAGTAGCAACATGATAGTGCTTACATGAATATTAGTGACATCAATATGTTAAACATAATTGATTTGCCATATTCAAAATTATTATACAATTATTGGGCCAATAATATCCCTATTTTTTATTATGACAAATCAGTTAAGATATAAAATAAATTCTCACTAATAAACACATAATACTAGAATATTGTGTGCTAACTTAAACTTATTTTTCTCCCGTTGACATGATTAAAAAATAAGCTCCCATATAATAAGATATAAACTAAAATCAATCATAACAGAAGGAAGACAGAAATAATCATGAGCCATGATCAGGGTTCAAACAAAAATCTGATTTCAAACAATAAATAGTTTACTAACTATAAATCCAAAATAACATTTAAAAACAATATGATGAATAAATGTAACTATAGTTTTGAAAGAGACCAATAAAGGATTTGATTAAAGAGATACCAATAGAAATCAATCATTGGTCATAAATAATTCATGAGGATTAGAAATTCATAGATCTAGTATATAACGATATAAAATACCAAATATGATATAAATAGAAGATATAATACGGCTTTTAACAATAATCACACAAAAAAATTTGATTCAAAATTTGTCCATACAAATTAGTGAATCACTTCCATAAAGAGTATAATCATTGAAAAGAAATTAAAATAGATATACTAGAATCTATCTACTTATTCAAGTTCATGCATTTGAACTCAATTACCTTAACATGATATATGAATATCCATTAGATAAACATGAAGGTAAGGGAGACAAAATACTTGAGAAGGAGAAATTCAGTCGACTTGAATGTTCTTCCGTAAAATATGGCCAGTCTAAACTTAGATAATCATGAACTTATAAAACCTCAATAAGAAAAGCCAAAATAATAATAGCTCAATAATTATCAAGGTAAGAAAATCAAGATAATATAAGAAAATCTAACTTTATAAACCCATAAAAAATGAAAGAACTAAGATAGTAAAGATAATCATATATTCAAAATCTACTATAAATCAAAGTATCATGAACAAATCAACATGATATTTTAGATAAAAGAATATATGTCCGTGATGAACTAGGTATACCACATGTTAAGGGAATAAATTGAATCGAAACAATTATTTCCTCTTAAAATTTGCGTATCTAGTTCAAAATCATTTATATGCACAAAATAGATAAAATAAATAATTAAAAAATCTAAGGGATATCTGAGATATGCATCTTTCTTCGAATAATAAAAATAATTTTAAGACAGTAAGGAATTTTGAAAACATTCTTAATAATAACATTCGAGAGACGGACAGATTCAAAATAACAAAGAGAAATCAAAAGACTTTTGAAATATGGTATTTATTATTAAAAAAAACTTTCTTAATAAGTGTTCAAATGCGTCCATTTAGTCTTCAGACTGACAGCTGACGATTCGAATATTTTTGTATTACCAAAACATCTTTAATAAAGGAATCCATAAATCATAAATAGTCCATTTTGAACAAATAAAGCAGGACTAGATAAACGCCCAAATAAATAGTATTATAGATATATGGCATGTCAGGAGAATAATTGATTTGAAATAATTAACTGCTCCCCCTTTACAAGGGTATATCCAAAATTAATAGTATTGGCATATTTAAATTTCATAGAAAATATTTTTAGAAATAGGAAACTAATTCATCAAAATATTAGGTTTTCTTATCAAAGTTCATTATTTTCCTTTTAAAACCTTAGCACAGTATCCATCTGATAACCGTAGAATTAAAGAAAAGAAACGCTTTGAGATAGAAAAATTCAATTTGTCTGACTTCTCCCCCGCAAAGAATTACTGCTATAAGCAGTTATTAACTTGAATAAGAAGATAATAATAAAAGCTTGATAAAACAAGTATCATGAATATTACACAAAAGCTGATGAACATATCAGAAGAACATAATATTCAACGAGTAGTCACAAGATCAAATCAAGTCTTAATATAGAATTATCACGACCCGCACCCGTTTTTCCGGATACGAGACGTGTCCAAGCTAGCCTACGCCGCAGTGTCGACGGTAGAACGCTGTCACGGCCATGATGCTCAAAATCACAAATAATTTAATTTACAATATTCACAAGTTTTTTATTTGCAGAAAATATAAACTCGTACAAATATTGGAATGACTACAACTCATCTATCTAGCTAGTCTCTAGGCTTTTGTCTGCAAGTACACCCACAATTTCCTATGCTAAGTGAATCCACAGCTAACCTAAAAAATATTAGTTTTCAGTCAGGAATGGAACGAGTACAATTCACTGAATGCAGTTTCAATATATAAAAATAACTATATAACAGAGGTTAGCCTTTAGACATATGATTCATAAAAATAATTGAAGAAAAACAGAATAAACTAAATACCGAAAGCAGTAAATGAAAAATAGAAAATACTCACCAACTAACAGACTGAAATACCTTTGATATGTGATCGATCTCGGGACAATTACACGACACGGTCTACGACGTCTAAACACTGTTTACACTGTCTACTTTGTAATAATAAATTACTGTCTACTTTGCAATAATAAATTACTGTCTACACTGTCTACTTTGTAATAATAAATCACTGCCTACACTGTCTAGTTTGCAATAATAAATCACTGTCTACACTGTACAAGGTCAGATCACATATCTTCGGTACTTCACCTTCCCCGATACCACAAAGAATAAAATCAACATAAAGACTGAACTCACATCTCTATCGACTAACAATGATGCATAGTAAAGATCAATACTGAAAACAAACAATAAACTGTACTCGCATGTGGTCCTTTGCTGGTAAAACCGATAATCCAAATCACTAAGTATGCCACAATAGTCAAAACTCGTACAACAGTCTCCAGATGCTGAAATAGATATTACCAATGTTCTCAGAATAATCAAATTAGCTAGAATTTCCTGTCCTTAAGTCCAATTTTGGACTCAGGAGCAAAACGGTAATTTTGGGTCGAAACGGTGTCCGTCGTTGGACCCGCTTTGCACCAAAAAATGTGCCAGAGTCAATGGCCTCTAAAGTCGTCAAACTGTATGTCTACGGATTTGTTTTCATGATACAAACCCAATAGTATATCCAATTTTGGATTCTGGTGGGCTGTGAACGAAATCGCCCGTTGAGTCGGACCGTGGGGCCCGTAAAACGGTGATCCGATCAACTACCTCAGAATTGGACCAAACTTGGCATGCAGGACCAGAAAAATGATATGGTCCTATTAGCGTAAGTTTCGTCTCGATCTGACGAACGTGCATAAAGTAATTATGAAATTTACACAGAGGCCGATACGGTGAATTTTGACGGATACGCATCAAATTCGTCGCGCACACACAACCAATTTGACTTCCGTCAAAGCCCAAACGTTCACGATGCTGTTATGTTAGGGTTTCCTCCCCCTCCTCACTCGATATATACACGCTCGCGGTTGGGAATTTCCGCTCTGGGGGTTTACGGGGGTGCTCGGGCTCGACTTGGGCCAGAGGCTGGGCTGAGTTCCTTTATTTTTTTATATCATATTATAACTATATATATATTTATATATATATATATTTTTTAATATATATATATATATATATATTATATATATATATATATATAACGTTTATTTGACAAATATAATACCACCAATAATAATAATATTATTATATAATTATAACCTTGATAATAAAATAATAAAATGATGATAATAATAAGAGAAATTTTGAGTTACCCCCCACTTTTATTACCCAAATTAAGGGTGCACCCCACAGTTTTGCATTAATTAAGAAAGACCCCCACTTCTAACAGTTTTCGTTCCTCACTAACAGAAACACGAGAAAGTGGTAATTTTTTGACGTAAATACCCCTGCTTGGAACTGTTGACCTACAGCCCTTAGGAACTTTTTATGGAATTCCTAAACTACCCCCCTTAATAATCCCCTAACCGCCTCTCTCTCTCCCAAACTCTCTTTTCACTCAAAAACCTAATCCCCAATTTCCTTCCCTAACCTAATCCCTAATTTCCATTCCGTAATCGACTCTTACCTAACCCCCTTCGATTCGATCACGTTCCTTTCATTCGATCTCGTCGTGTGTTACAGGAAGATCGTCCTGCTCCCATGCCGAAGTCTGCAAGTTAGGTAATATTCCATTTTTTTTGCAATTTTTCCTTTGATATTAGGGTTCACGAGTTATGTATTTCTTTCTTCTGAGCACCTTCGACATGTGTCTCTCCTTTTTTAGATCGTAGCTAAGTCCTAAATTTTCCAATCCCAAAAAAACCCCTTTCTCGTACAGAGCTTCCTCTGGACCACTGATATGATGAAAGCCAGTCTCCCACTGTAAGTTATACTTTCATAACTTTTACTTTCCTCTCTATTCATTGTTTAGTCTATTCAATGTTTAGCTTTCTGAATGGGTCCACTATAGTATGTTGTTTGTAAGCATGTTATTATATGTGTGCATGGTAGTTCACTATACTTGTATAATTATGTAGGAAAGTCATGCTTAGGGTCCACCATGTGAATGGTAGTTCTGTAGCTGTTGAAGTGGACCCAGACTTGGTTAGTTTATTGGATATACCCTACATAATTCAGAGTAATACTTTGGAGGCTAGTTATAAGTACCACTGGGTTGATGACTCAAACAATGGTGAAAGAGTGGAGGTTCTTACTGATGCTGAGTTGCTGGCTATGATTGGCAACCAATTGCCTGACAAGAATGGAGAAATACACTTGTACTTAGAAGAGGTTGGTAAAGAGACAAGCCATGAACAACAACATATTCTGACACAAGCATCAATTACCATGCAACCAGTTAACAATAGGAGAAGACTTGTAAAGAGAGTAGCACATAAAAAATCACCTAGAAAACCTGTTGTTCAATCGGAACTTGAGAATGTTGAACCTCTACCTAGTGATAGTGATGTGGACCTCCCAGAGGAGGAGTTGGATGCAATGCCATCAAGGGTCTTCAGTATAGGTGGTAAAGATGGTCAAGCAGGGTGATGGTTCAAAAACAGATGGTGAGGGTACACAGGCAGTGGGTACACAGGCAGAGTGTCCCATTGCAGAGGGAACACATGCAGAGGAGGCAGTGGAGGAAGAAATACATAATGCAGAGGAGGCAGTGGAGGAAGAAATACATGATGCAGAGGAGGCAGTGGAGGAAGAAATACCTGATGCAGAGGAAGAAACAGAGGAGGGGGATGAGGAGTATGTACCAAGCAGTGATGACCACATTTCAGAAAGCAGGAATGAAGAATGGGGGGAAGAAACAGTATTTCAGAGGGAAGAGTTTCTGAGAAGGAAGAAAGCTCAAATTGATGAACTAGAGCCTGAAGAGGAATATCATAGTTGTCCATCATCTGCTTCTGAATGTGATCATAGACCTGCTGATTTTGATGACTTATACAGTGAGGGTGAGATGGGTGAGGAGGAATACAGGGCTCCAACTGTGGGTGCACTAGTCCTAGGTCAACAGTGGATGAATCCTAGTGAGTGCAGATCATTTTTAAGGACATTTGATATGGCTAAGTATCTCATTTGATATGGCTAAGATTGTCTCAAGTATTTCATTTTCTTAAAATTGTTAGCATTGCAGATACTGTCTCATTATTAACATTTTTTAAAAAATCCCCAGTATCTCATTTGCAGATACTGTCTCATTTCTTCTATATTTGTTCCATTGCCGCCACCATATCAAGTTGGTCCACCTGCTACAAGAAGGCAACCTGGAAGACCCAAGGGTGTTAGGAGGAGGGAGGCTGATGAGTTACCAAGGTCTGGCAAGAAACAGAGAATTTATGGAAGGTGCAAGTTGCCAGCTGACCATAATGCTAGAGGTTGTCAAGGTGGACCAGTTGGAGGGAACCAAAGAACACCAAGGGCACCAAGGCCACCAAGACCACCCAAAGTTCCAAAACAAAGGGTACATCAAAAGACTAACACAACTTACAAGAGGTCAAAGACATCAAGGGGTAAGAAGAAGGATGTTGTGGCCATGGGTACACCAGGAGGACCACAAATACCATCCTCACCACAACAATCAGGTCCTTCCAATCCAACTCCAGGTTCTTCCAATTTGCTGCATCCAACTCCAGGTCCTTCCAATCCAACTCCAGGTCCTTCCAATCCAACTCCAGGTTCTTCCACTTTGCTGCATCCAAGTCCTGCACCTCCTCACTCATCTACCATTCCCTTCAAGTCTGGGAGTGAATGGATACATCAAAACCTAGGCATGTCTGTCAGGACTAATAACATTGCAACAATTCTACCACCAAGGAGGCCAATGAATTCTGTGTTTAGACCTCCATGGAACTACTGTATGCTTGCTTGGTTTAATGTTACAATTTTTTGAAGCAGCAACTACTGTATGCTTGCTTGCTTGGATTAAGTGTAATGAATGTTATGAATCACTAACTGTATGAATCACTAACTGTACGAAGCACTAACTGTATGCTTGCTTCACTTTTTGTGTAATCCTTAAAGTCTGTTCAGGAATTCTGCAGCATTTTGAAGGATTCTTGCTTGTATGTTGACCCTTAAAGCATTTTGTGTAATCCTTAAAGTCTGTTAAGCAACTACTTGTATGTTTGCTTCACTTTTGTGTGATCCTTAATGCATTTTAAAGTCTGTTAAGCTTCTTGAAGCTTTTTGAAGCATATGGACTTTATGTCCAGGTTACTACAGATTAAGCAATTTTAGCTTTTTCAGGTTACTGCATATTTTGAGGTTACTGCATATATTGTTCAATGTTGAGGTTACTTGTATTGAAAGTTGAGGTTACTGATAATTGAAAGTTGAGGATACTGTAATTTAAACTCTGCATATTTTGAGGTTACTGCATATTTCGAGGTTACAAAGTAACAAAAGAGAGAGAAGATGTTGTTCACAAAGTAACAAAAGTAACAAAAGCTGTGTTCACAAAGTAACAAAAGAGAGAGAAGATGTTATTCACAAAGCAACAAATTGTATATTTTGAGGTTCCTGCAATTTAAACTCTGCATATTCATGCTCAACATTCATAAAAGAGAGAGAAGATGTTGTTCACAAAGTAACAAAAGCACAGAAATTTGACTTCAATTCATTACATAGAGGGAAACTTCCACTCAACTACATAATTTCAACTTTACATTCCCAATTCTTTTCCAAATTTATGGCACAACTGGTCTAAAGTCGTGTTCACTACAATTTGAACTGGAATTTCACATTTTTTCTCGTCTATAGCAACAGCCTCATTCAACCATTGGAATGTATTGTTGCATCTCATGCATTGCAAGAATCTCCTTCCCTTGCTGTGACTCCTTTTTGAAATGAAGACAGCTCTCTTCCCTCCACAGTGTCGATTTGGGCAAGTATTTTCTTCCCAAGGGCATTGTTTCTTCCAATGCCCTAAGTCACCACAAGTGAAACATCCCTCCGTTTGAATTGTCGAAGAAGAACTTCCAGAGCTTGAATCCAAAATAGCAGCATCCAACCATTGAAAATCCGAACAGACGGGGCACTTCAAAAATTTTCTCCCATGATTTGAATTAGTATTTGACTTCAACAAATGCCTAATCCCCTTGCAGTTCTTCATCTTGCAAGGCGAGCTCAAGAACGTACATTCATCAGCAAGGTGGTTGTTCTTGGAGCAAATTTGACATTTCTCCTACAAGAAACACCAAAATGACTGAGAATAGAGAGGAGCAAACGGCAAACCAGAAAACAAAATGTTCACGGAAAATATTTCGAAAGTAATTTCATTGTACCCGACATGCAGAGGTCGCCATTTCTCGTGAACCCTAATATCACCACAAGAAGAAATGGAGGAGAGATTTTGGGGGTTAGGTCACAGCCTCCGACTCTCCTTATTAGGTTGAGAGAGCGGTAGGGATTTACAAAAGAGGGGTACTTTAGGAATTAGGAAAGAAATTAGACTTCAAAATAGAGGGAGGGGGCATTTACGTCAAAAAATTACCACTTTCTCGTGTTTCTGTTAGTGAGGAACGGAAACTGTTAGAAGTGGGGGTCGTTCTTAATTAATGCAAAACTGTGGGGTGCACCCTTAATTGGGTAATAAAAGTGGGGGGTAACTCAAAATTTCTCTAATAATAATAATAATAATAATAATAATAATAACAAAATTTAATAAAACAATAATGGTGTATATATACCATTATATGCAGTCTACTAATCCTAAAATGTACACTGGCCTATTTTATACCAATATCATTGAATATCAACTAATAATGATATTTATAATATTTATTACAAATACTTAGAAAATATTCATTAAACTATTAAAACGAAATACAACACCCTCATACCTAATTCTATCAACACGAATGTCATTGGACGTGTCGCATGACCTACATGGGCTTGGGCTCAGTTCGGGTCCAGCTACTTCAATCCCTACCGGGGCTAATACACTAGCCAAAGCACGTCATGGCACTATCCGTGCCATGATTCCCAGCTGTCTTGTACTTCAAAACTCCACCATAGCTAAAAATATCTACCGTAATAATTAACTAAATAATTATTTATAAAATCTAAAAAATCACCATTCAAATAAAATAAATAATAATAAAAATATTCCAAATTTTTCGGGAAGGACAGCTACTTCAATCCTACATACATATAGGAGTTCCCTTGGATTGAAATAGTAAAAAATAATAATAAAAAATATTCTAAATTTTCCAAATAATAATAAAAATATTCCAAATAATAATTTGAAAAAATCACCTCTTGGGAGGTTTTGCTTTGGTTCGTGAAGGACAGCTACTTCAATCCTACATGCATGTAGGATTGAAATAGTAAAAAATCACCTCTTGGGAGGTTTTGCTTTGGTTCGCGTCCATTTGGAGATCCCTTCGTGTCGGTATCGTATCGAAAGGAGTTTCCTTGGATTTCACCTCCCGGAAGGTACTATTTCAATCCTACATGCATATAGGATTATTTTGAACCCATAGAAATGACCCCCATGGTTGTGTTTCTATTTGTGTCCATTTCGTGTCCATTTGGAGTTATTAGGAGTGTCCTTGTTGTGCTTTGTGTCTATGTGGGAAACCCCCAATATTGGACAGTTGTGTTTAAATAATTTAATACATGTTTTAATATTAGATTTTTATATGTTAGCGATGTGTTATTGCTTGTCATTACATTTTTCTCCATGTATCATAATATATATACAAGTATTTATATTATTGAATGTATATATATATCTATATATATATGAGGAAGGATCAAGATCCCCACAATTTTTACATTCCCATGCATCCCCATGTTCACATCCGTTGGATGTGCTTTAAGTCATCTAATCTTAACCATTGGTAAATCAACGGTAAAGATTAGATAACTTAAAGCACCATCTAACGATACAAATAGGAGGGATGCATGGGGATGCAAAAATTATAGGGATGCCTATCCTTCCTCTCTCTCTTTCTCTCTCTCTCTCTCTCTCTCTCTCTCTCTATATATATATATATATATATATATATATATATATATATATATATATATATATATAAGAGATTGATAAGCAATAAGCAAAAGCAGCAAAAAGCAGCAGCTTCAGTAAGCAGCAGCTTCTGCAAGCAGCAGTAGCAGTTTCTGCAAGCAGTAAGCATAAGCAGCAGCATAAGCAGTGCAATAAGCAGCAGCTTATTCACAGCTTTTTAAGCTTTTAAGCCTTTAGTTTTAATCCATTTAATCCCCTATTTCCTTTAGAATTTAGCCCCCTTCCATTTAGCCATTTTCCTATATTAGTTAGCCCTTGTTAGATAGAGTTTGCTACCAAGTTGTTAGATATTTGTTAGTAGATGTTAGCTTATATGTTAGTATAAGTTAGGATACGAGATGTTAGATTTGAGAGTTGTGAACCTAGTGGGGTGTGTTTAGTGAGTGTACTAGATAAGTTAGTATCCTAATAGAGCTAGTATGGTTGGATAGTGTTAGGAGAGTGGTATCTCAAGATACCATAGGGTGTCTCATGATACTTTAAGGTAATTTTGAGAGTGACCAACATGGGGATAAGATGGACTGGAAGGGCTAGATACCTAGATTTCTGGGTTGGTAATATCTAGATAGGTTAGTGTCTAGCTACCCTAAGAAGCCTAGGTCAGTCTACCAAGGTTAGAAAGGATTGCCTATGTATCGGGGCAAGGTATTGGGAATACTTTGTGAAGGGTAATAGGTAAGGTTAAGGTAATTACCTAGAAGCTAAGGTATGAGTCTAAGGTGTTAGGATAGGGTTAGAAATTGATTATCTTGGTTGGTAATGGTTAGGATTAGTGCTCTTAGACTAGTTTTGAACTCGGTTGACCGTTTTGACCAAAAGTCAACAAAAGTCAACAGAAAGTCAAAGTTAGCCTAAAAGTGACTAGAATTGATCCGAAACCAAACCAGAGTTGACTAAAAGTCAACAGTTTGTCAACATTAGCCTAGTTTGACCTAGGGTTGACCTAAAGTTGACCAGAGTTGACCAGTTGACCAAAAGTCAACTATAAGTTAACTTTTGACCCGAATTGACCTAATTTGACTTAGATTGACTTCCTGTGACCTTGTTTGTCCTAGTTTGGCTCAGTATGACCTAGTGTGACCTATTTTAGCCTGATGTAACCTAGTTTGACCTAGTTTTGGCTTAGACTTATATATCATGACTAGATTAGCTTTCCTTTCATTATTAAACCCTATTTTGACTCATGGTATCTCATCTTTAGGTCTGTGATTACTCTGAGCATCTGTTCACCTTATCAGCTCAGGACCACAGGCGAGTACATTCACTGATAGTTTTTATTGTCTTGATATCTACTATATCTGATTCAGTTGTAGTGTCTTACCTGATTCCTAACACGATGGTTCACGGACTAGTATATGTCGGATCCTGTCATGAGATGTTGTTCCTGGATTACTTGGTATATTGGTATATTACTCGACTTGTTACCTTTACTTGTATAGACATGGACTTGGGAGCGGGCTGGCCTCCTGCTCTTGAGTCCCGTATCATGACGTGCCATGTCCTGATCCATTATATTATTCGGAGATGGGGAGTTATTAGTGGTTATGTGATCAAAATCCCTACTTGTTCTTCACACTTGTACTTTTTACTTGTTTATAGCTATACCCTCACCTCACGACGGATAAAGCCTGACCCTACTTGTTCATAGCTTTCTATGGTGGCCGGCCTGATCTTGCTCAATTGTACACTTGTTCATAGCCGGTCAGATGGAAAGCCTGATCATGATTTCCAAGCCGATCACATAACGCACTAATAATTCATTGCACATTTTATATTAATTCTTTTACATCATATATCCTACTCAGTACTTTTTTACCATGTTATGATATTCAGTATTCATATGTTCTACATGATCTTATGCTAAACCTTGATTGGAGGCTAAATTCTATTCGGGAGAAGGATTACAACCACGGTCCTTGTTTGGTTTACGGGTTGTAACTCGACTTCCGAATAGCTCCCAAGTCATCCTATATCTTTGTCTTGTATTTCATTATAATTGTCTCTTATAGAATTTGTTAATTCATATGGAACTGCTGTTAGTGTTTATACTTGCTCATTTTCCTGACAGGATACCATTGATATATTACAGATGATTTAGAGGCAGACTGCTCGACCTACTATGGAGTCGGGGCAGATGGAGACTTAGGCCAGGACTGTGGCCTGATAGTTGAGCCACTAGACTTTGCACACCCGGGCTAGTATAGCTTAGTTAGGTTTGCCTGGACTGCGATCCAGCTAGTGTTTTCAGACTGTAGTTTTTATTTTATATTTTAAGTTTCTGTGATGTGTTTATATCTCATCCAGCCGCATATGCATTCAGTCCATTCCAGCCGCATAAAGCTCAGCTTTTCAGCCGCATGGCCGCATGACATCTCAGCCACATAGGCTCGGTGATTCCCAGCCGCATATGACTTTCATATTCCCAGCCGCATGTGACTTCCATATCCCGAGCCGCATATGCATATTTTCAGCCGCATAGGCTTTGTTATTTCAGCCGCATGTGATTTACCATCCCCAGCCGCATGAGCAGCCTGGCCGTCTGGGCAATCCTGGCCGCATGGCACTTTTCCAGCTGCATGGCTTTAGCAGCCGCAGCCGCATATACTTCCGTTTGCCACTAGCCGCATAAGATTGTTCTCCTTGCCGCAGTTCAGCCGCATAGACTAAATTATCTTGAGCCGCATGAACCAATAATTTTCTTTCGCATGAACTCTGGTCCTAATGTCTTTTTGGCTGATTCTTCTCTCGAATTGACATTGGTTGACATTGATTGATCGTCTTGGCATTTATTAACATTAATTATTATCTTGACAATAACATTGATTGATATCTTGATTAAATAATTGATCACGCATTCCTAGTTGGAACTAAGAGACTGGCTAGTCGTCTTATTGAATTGAATAAATGAGACATGTTCATATTAACTATGAACTATTGTAATCGACTGGTTGATCCCGAACATTGGCATACAGGTACATGCAGGCTCCAATTTATTTATTTACTTATTTATTTTACAGAAGCAGCATGTGTACTTTATGGTCAAGGTATGTTTATCCCGTGGATAGTTTTGATTGTTGTATTACGCTATGTAAGACATACAACCTAACCGCACGGGTATCGTTGTAGAGTTGTGCATGTCGTGCTTGTATGAAAGTACTCATTCTGAAAGATCATGATCCACGGCATAGGATTTTACTTAACAAGGCTACTAAGTTAAATAAAATAATGATTGCATGAAGAGAATAGATTCTCGAGTTCTTACATGGCAGCCCTCTTTGGGACTATTAGTGCCCGACAGGCCGGCTGGTTCCCACAGATACTGCAAATCTGCCACACGGGCAGGGAGCGATATCTGCTTATATTATTTATTGTATATTATATATTGATGACGGGCGTCCCACTGGGACTCATCTAATTCATGATTGGCGTAATTGATTGATTGGATAGACTAGCCTTGCTTGCACATAGTAAGAACTGAGGAATCCTTATCGCATAATTCCAGGATAACTTGGAACTCACCATAGCAAGCCATAGTTGCATGGCCGTTTAAGTTGACTTGTCTGTGTATTGTACCTACTCTGTTGACTAACTGAGATTATCAGAATGTCAGGACATGACGGGCAAACTTCTGTTCTTGTTTGGTTGGGAGGTTGGTTCGAAGTGTCGTGATGTTGTATGAATCCTAGTAGCTAGCAGAGATCTATCATCATATTCTCTTATTACTGGTTTTAATTCCTCATATCGTGCTCCCTTGCGGTACTTGCTACTAGAGGTCTAACCTCTCTGGTTTTGCATGGCCAAATTTAGAGTCGGTCCCCGAGGACTCAGCTTACTTCCACCTCCAAGATGGTCAATACTAGAGGAATGATCGCAGGAGGACTCGAGTAGGTTCCTTACTTCCCCGCTCGTTTTGTTATTTACTTTATACTTGTCATTTGGCACCGACATGTTAGTCGGATTGTCTTATAATTACTTTTGCATAATTGTAACTAAGTCAGTCTACATCTGATGACAATTGTGTATACTTTACTACATTATCTGGCTATGTTTTGTAAAGCCAGATATCAAGAATATTTTGACTGAGCATTTGGGATGCCTTACTACTTTATCTTACATGTTCTCTATTTCTGTTTCTTATTTGAATGATTGAGACAATAGATGTGAAGTGACCATAGTGAGACTTTTATGTAGTATGCACCCCCTCGTCTTTTAGACAGCATTGATCGTATTATACGATATTCATCTACCCGTAATACGTAGCTGGCTTAGTCATTCCCCCGCTCTCTAGTATTCTGGTTCTGGAGCGTGACAAGGTTTTAGTGGTGGCCCATGCAGGTCTGATTTCAGACTTGTGGGGTGTTTTATTTATAGGATGTCTCAATCACATATGTTCCCCCTTGATCTCATGATTTTTTATTCTCGATTCTAGCTTGACATTCTGGTATCCTTCGAACTTCATTGATCCTTCATGTCCGGTAGTTTGATTGTTCTCTTGTCCCTTTTCTTATAGGCACCTCATTCGTATCTGCCAGGACCAGACAGCAACAAGGGCAACATGAACAACGAGACCTTGTTGAGCAGCAACAAGGGCCAATACTACCCCATAAGACTATCCAAGAAGAAGTGATAGTGGAACCAGCAGCTGGATCGCAGTATTCGGAGGTTCCAACACCGCCTATAGTTCCACCTACCCCTGTGGAAGTGGACGCACCAGCCCTTCTGAAGATCATGAGAGGGATGATGGCTACTCAGCAATATCAGATGTTAGCCCAGCAGCGTATGCACGCTCAGTTGCAGGAGTAGAACGTACTACTCAACCAAGGATTGCAGACAATTTTGGAAAGAAGAGCGAGGACAGATTCAGGAGTATCAACCAGGTTTTGTAAGTACAACCTCCGTCGTTTCGAGGGCACGAAAGATGCCATCTCAGCAGATGCATGGCTTAAGGATATGGAGGCTATTCTGACCGTTGCTAAGGTGTCGGCAGAAAAACATTTGGATCAGGTGAAGTTCTTACTTCAGGATCTCGTACGTGATTGGTGGGAATCAGAGGAAGTAGGCATCAGACGTCCTATTGCTTGGGACAATTTTACTGTAAAATTTAAGACGAAGTATTATGGAGTTGTGGTGCAGTTTGAGCTACAACAGAAGTTTATCAGCCTCAAGCAGGCCGGCAAGACAGTAGATGCTTATGCAGCAGAGTTCTGCAGATTGAGTAGGTTCGCCCCAGAGATGGTAGCAATGGAGAGCCAGAGGGCCATGAGATTTCAGCAAGGGTTTCATCTTGAGCTCTTGCAATTGATAGAGGGGCACAATTACCAGACTTTTGATGAGGTATTAACGGCAACCCGAAGTCATGAGATCACCATTCAGAGGCTTGCAGCAAGGACTGGAGGTCAGAAGAGATCTCACAGTCAGATTGAAGGAGGAGGGGGAGTAGCGCCCCGAACAACAGCACTGTCCCTTGGCATTCGTATTCACGATGTGGCAATGCGAGGGCCAGCACCACCAAGGCAGCAACAACAACAGAGAAAGAACCAGCAACCCCCAGCGGGCTGTACTTATTGTGGGAAGGTAGGGCACAATAGAGATGTGTGTCGGACATTGAATGGACTGTGTTTGATATGTAGAAGTCCAGATCATCGGGTTACCACATGTCCCATAAATTCGAGGTCAGGAGGACCAGTACAACAATTTCCTGCTCTGCCAGCACCAGGGACAGGCCAGTATCGAGGACCAACGGTGGAAGTGAGACCGTTGGCACAACGTCCGTTCATGTCGCAAGCTCAGATATTTCGGCAGCAGGGACCGCCGATGCAACACCAACATAGACCACCCCAGCATCACCAAGGCAGGGGCCAGCAGCAGCACCAGGCTAGGCCACAGCATGGGAACCAACAAGGAGGTCGAGGGCAGGCATTCACTCTGTCCTTGGAAGAGGCATTGGCATCGAGAGATGTTATGGCAGGTAACATTCTCATCGCCTCATATCCCGCAGTATCATTGTTTGATTCGGGAGCATCACACTCATTTATATCTACACAATTTGCAACACGGCTAGGAATGGAATTCGAGGCATTGCCAGGGAGGTTAAATATACTCACTGGTAATAGGCTCGTAGGAGTTAGTAGAGTTATTCTAGCATGTAGCATCGTAGTTTGCGGGCATTTCTTACCCGCCCGGTTGATAGAATTTTCTGTTGGAAATTTTGACGTTATCTTAGGCATAGACTGGCTGAAAGACAGTCATGCGACAATAAATTATCATAGAGGGAGTGTATCTTTTGATATTCCAAGCATGAAGCGGTTCACCTTAGTCAGATCAGTGGCAACTCAGCAAGAGCAGGGAGTAGTAACGACAATGGAAGAAGTTCAAGTTCCGAAGGTAGTTGAAGAGTTTCTAGACGTATTTCCTGAAGAACTTCCAGGTCTACCACCGGTTAGAGATATTGAGTTCAGTATAGAATTGGCACCTGGAACTAAACCGATATCAGATCGAGTTTACAGAATGGCAGATTCAGAGCAGGCTAAGGGATATCAGCACATAGAGGAACTGATAGAGAAGAAGTTCATCCAAGCTAGCATATCACCATGGGCAGCACCAGTGGTACTTGTAGGAAAGAATGATAGGTCATCCAGATTCTACATCGATTGCAGGAAGCTCAACGCAGCGATAGTAAAGAATAAGTACCCACTACCAAGGATCGATGACTTGTTTGATCAGTTGAATAGAGCCAGAGTTTTCTCTAAGATAGATCTTCGTTCAGGGTATCATCAAGTGAGGGTTCGGAAGGAGGATATTCCCAAGACAGCATTCAGGTCAAAGTATGGGTATTATGAGTTCTTGGTAATATCGTTTGGTTTGACCAATGCTCCAGCAATATTTATAGATTTGATGAACCGTATCTTTATGCCATACTTAGATCAGTTTGTCGTTGTATTTTTTGACGACATCCTTTTTTTACTCTGCCAGAGAAGAGGAGCATGAAGACCACCTCAGAAAAGTGTTACAGGTTCTGAGAGAGAACTAGTTGTATGCCAAGCTCAGCAAGTGTGAGTTTTGTTCGGATCATATTTCATTTTTGGGTCACATTATATCAGTAACTAGAGTAGCAGTAGATCCCAAGAAGGTAGAAGCAGTAGAGAGTTGGCCAGTACCCAAGACCGTAGAAGATGTACGGAGTTTCTTAGGATTGGCAGGATATTACAGAAGGTTCGTAGCAGACTTTGCAAGACTTTCAGCACCCATGACCCGCTTGACACGGAAGGACGTGCCATTCGTCTAGTCGGCAGAATGCCAGATATCATTTGAAACTTTGAAGCAGAAGTTGATATCAGCGCCTATTCTTACTTGCCAGTTGGACCCAGAGGTTTTACAGTGTATTATGATGCGTCATGTAAAGGACTTGGGTGTGTCCTCATGCAGCATGGAAAGGTGATAGCGTATGCATCTAGGCAGCTTCGAGACCACGAGAAGAATTATCCAACTCATGACTTGGAGTTGGCAGCAGTAGTATTTGCTTTGAAGCTATGGTGGCATTACTTGTACGGTGATCGAGTGGATATGTATACAGACCATAAAAGTCTGAAGTACATCTTTACTCAGAAGGAACTGAACATGAGTCAGAGAAGATGGTTGGAGTTGATCAAGGACTATGACGTGGAGCTTCAGTATCATCCAGGCAAGGCTAATGTGGTAGCAAACGCTCTTAGCAGGAGAGGCGGCGCATTCATGTTGACAACACAGAAGCACATCTTAGAAGACCTTCAGGAGATGGGCATCGAAGTTATACTTCCTAGTGATGTAGAAGTTCTGACAAGTCTACAAGTTCAATCTGACTTAGTAGACAAGATCAAGACAGCTCAGGCACAAGACCCAAGGATTCAAAAGCTTAGGACAGAATGTGAGTCAGGACTCAGGAAAGAGATGAGAATTCATGAAGATGGTACACTTAGGTTTGGATCACGTCTATGTGTGCCTAGTGGAGATATCAGACAGGAGGTTATGACAGAAGCTCACAGCTCTCAGTATTCTATACACCCTGGAGGGACCAAGATGTACCAAGATATCAAGCAGCACTTCTGGTGGAACAGGATGAAGAGGGAGATAGCTAGATTTGTTTTCCGTTGCTTGGTATGTCAGAAAGTGAAGGCAGAACAGCAGAGGCCAGCCAGATTATTGCAACCGCTTCCTATTCCGGAATGGAAATGAAAATATATTACAATGGACTTTGTGACCGGTTTACCGAGATCATCAAGTGGTAAAGATGCTATTTGGGTGATAATAGATCGGCTTATAAAGGTGGCACACTTTCTACCTTTCAAAGTAGGGCAATCTACAGAAAAGTTGGCAGAGTTGTATATGCAGCAGATAGTCTGGCAGCATGGAGTCCTTGTCAGTATTGTGTCAGACAGAGATACCCGTTTTATATCATATTTCTGGAAGAGCTTACATTATAGTCTGGATACCAAGTTAAGATTTAGCACAGCTTACCATCCACAGACGGACGGGCAATCAGAAAGAACAATTCAGACTTTAGAAGATATGTTGCGAGCTTGCACCCTAGATTTTGGAGGATCTTGGGAGAGCCACCTGTACTTAGTCGAGTTCTCGTACAACAACAGTTATCAAGCCAGTATCCAGATGGCGCCATTTGAAGTACTATATGGTAAGAAGTGTAGGTCACCACTAGCTTGGGATGATATCGAGGAGAGGAAAATGCTAGGCCCAGAAATGATTGTCCAGACAGTTGAAGTAGTTAAGGGAATTAGAGAACGACTTCGAGTTGCGCAAGATCGGCATCGTCATTGGGCGGACCAGCATCGTAGGCCGCTAGAGTTTTCTGTTGGGGACCACGTATTCTTACGGATCTCACCTACCCATGGGGTCATTAGATTTGGCATTCGCGGGAAGTTGAGTCCATGATACGTGGGCCCATTTGCTATCCTTGATAGGATAGGCGATGTTGCTTATCGTTTATCCCTTCCACCTTCGCTACGAGAGGTGCATGACGTATTTCATGTATCTCAGCTGCGAAGGTATATATCAGACCCAAGCCATATCCTTGATCATTCTGAGCTGGTTGTTGGTACCAACCTGTCTTACGAGGAACAGCCTGTGTCCATTTTGGGCTGAAGGGAGAAGATGCTCAAGAACTGAACAATTAGCCTTGTCCGGGTTGCTTGGGGTCATCATTCCTTAGGAGAGTCAATGTGGGAACGTGAGGATGATATCCGATCACGGTATCCGCACCTGTTTGACTCGAAAGGTATATCTCTTTCTGTATATCTTGATTATCATAACTCCGTATGCTTGTCGTCCTACGAGTAGAAATTACTTGATATCGTAGATTGTTAAATATAGATATGTTACTTGATATGGATATTGTAAAATGATTGCTTGCTTAAATTGCTTGTACCTAGATTAGTTTAGCTTTGATGTTCCTATCCTGCTTGGATTTAAAATTTCGAGGACGAAATTTTTCTAAGGAGGGTAGGATGTCACTCCCCGTTCCCGAAATATGTATTCTAATACGTGTACTTCTTGAATGTATTTATTCAATATTTATTATGTATTTTTCTGTAGTTAAATTCTTTTAATTTCACGCTAATTAATTTTCTGCATTTTACTTTCTGCTTTGCTTTTGGGTTCGGTTCGAGTTGGTTTATTTTCCGGCCCTGGATGGTTCAACATGAACCCAACTCCCCACCTACCACCACTCCTTCATTTAAAGTCCCATTCCCTTTCTCTCTCTTCATTACTTCACCATTACTCTTCTTCTTCCCCATAAACTCTCCCCCACCTACCCAACCGCATAGGCAAGTGCCAACTTGCTTCTTGGTAGATCTTCATTTTTGTTGTTCCATTATCTTCCTCTCAAGATTCTTAGATACTTTAGTACTTAGCATTTTCAATTTCCATGGTTCACTTCATGTCGATCTAAGTTTAATGCATTTTCAGATTTCTTAAGTTTTGATCTAGCTAACTTTGTTATTTCCAAGTTTTGATGGTTCCACGTTGTAGGGAATTTTGTTCTACCCTATTTTGACCTATGGAAATCCAGATTTGGACTTAGAATGAAGGATTTAGGGAGCTTGGTAGCAATGGCTTCCATGGTTCTGTTCTCGAAAAAGTGGAGAAGAAGAACAGTGCTTGACCGCATGAGTTTTCATGTGGCAAGTCTTCCTTGGCCGCATGGCATTCCCCAGCCGCATGGCGCTTTCTGGCCGCATGAACCATTTAGTTCTCGACCGCATGAACATGTTGCATTCCAAGCCGCATGAACACATGATCTCTCTGCCGCATAAGCACTTACTTTCTTGGCCGCATAAGGCTTTGTTAAATCTGGCCGTATGAAACTTCCCGTTCCTAGCCTCATGACTTGTTATTTTCTTAGCCGCATGTATTCATCCAGCCGCATGTACTCATCCAGCCGCATAAAGCTCAGCTTTCCAGCCGCATGGCCGTATGACATCTCAGCCACATAGGCTCGGTGATTCCCAGCCGCATGTGACTTTCATATTTCCAGCCGCATGTGACTTCCATATCCCGAGTCGCATATGCATATTCTCAGCCGCATAGGCTTTGTTATTTTAGCCACATGTGATTTACCATCCCCAGTCGCATGAGCAGCCTAGCCGTCTGGGCAATCCTGGCCGCATGGCACTTTTCCAGCCGCAGCCGCATATACTTCTGTTTGCCGCTAGCCGCATAATATTGTTCTCCTTGCCGCAGTTCATCCGCATAGACTAAATTATCTTGAGCCGTATGAACCAATAATTTCCTGGCTGCATGAACTCTGGCCCTAATACCTTTTTGGCTGATTCTTGTCCCGAATTGATATTGATTGATCGTCTTGGCATTTATCAACATTAATTGTTATCTTGACAATAACATTGATTGATATCTTGATTAAATAATTGATTATGCATTCCTATTTGGAACTAAGAGACTGGCTAGTCGTCTTATTGAATTGAATGAATGAGACACGTTCATATTAACTATGAACTATTGTAATCGACTGGTTGATCCCGAACATTGGCATACAGGTACATGCAGGCTCCAATTTATTTATTTACTTATTTATTTTACAGAAGCAGCATGTGTACTTTATGGTCAAGGCATGTTTATCCCGTAGATAGTTTTGATTGTTGTATTACGCTATATAAGATCTACAACCTAACCGCATGGGTATCGTTGTAGAGTTGTGCATGTCATGCTTGTACGAAAGTACTCATTCTAAAAGATTATGATCTACGGCATGGGATTTCACTTAATATAGAGGCTACTAAGTTAAATAAAATAATGATTGCATGGAGAGAATGGATTCCCGAGTTCTTACATGGCAGCCCTCTTTGGGACTATTAGTGCCCGATAGGCCGGCTGGTTTCCACAGATACTGCAAATCTGCCACACGGGCAGGGAGCGGTATCTGCTTATATTATTTATTGTATATTGTATATTGATGACGGGCGTCCCGCTGGGACTCGTCTAATTCATGATTGGCACAATTGATTGATTGGATAGACTAGCCTTGCTTGTACATAGTAAGAACTGAGGAATCCTTATCGTATAATTCCAGAATAACTTGGAACTCACCATAGCAAGCCGTAGTAGTTGTATGGCCGTTTAAGTTGACTTGTATGTGTACTGTACCTACTCTGTTGACTAAATAAGACGATCAGAATGTCAGGGCATGACGGGCCAACTTCTGTCCTTGTTTGGTTGGGTGGTTGGTTCGAAGTGTCGTGATGTTGTGTGAATCCTAGTAGCTAGCAGAGATCTATTATCATATTCTCTTATTACTGGTTTTAATTCCTCATATCGTGCTCCCTTGCGGTACTTGCTATTAGAGGTCTAACCTCTCTGGTTTTGCATGGCCAGATTTAGAGGTGGTCCCCGAGGACTCAGCTTACTTCCATCTCCAAGATGGTCAATACTAGAGGAATGATCGCAGGAGGACTCGAGTGGGTTCCTTACTTTCCCGCTCGTTTTGTTATTTACTTTATACTTGCCATTTGGCACCGACATGTTAGTCGAATTGTCTTGTAATTACTTTTACGTAATTGTAACTAAGTCAGACTGGAGCTGATGACAATTGTGTATACTTTACTACATTATCTGGCTATGTTTTATAAAGCCAGATATCAAGAACATTTTGACTGAGCATTTGAGATGCCTTACTGCTTTATCTTACATGTTCTCTATTTCTGTTTCTTGTTTGAATGATTGAGACAATAGATGTGAAGTGACCATAGTGAGACTTTCATGTAGTATGCACCCCCTCGTCTTTTAGACAGCAGTGATCGTATTATACGATATTTATCTACCCGTAATACGTAGCTGGCTGAGTCATTCTCCCGCTCTCCAGTATTCTGGTTCTGGGGTGTGACATTTCTATATCGTGCTGTCCATCCTAGTTTGTTCTTGTGATTGAGTTATGCCATATTATACCTCCGTGCGGAGATGACTGGTACCCTTATATTTTGTCTAGTTGTAGTATTTATAGACGACCTATACAGCATTCTACCGCCGATTCTGTGGTGTAGGCTGGACGTACCCACGTGCTTGTGCCCCTAATCAGTGTGCGGGTCGTGATACGTTTTTGTGGTGGCTCATGCAGGTCGATGTCGCAATTAGTACGATCTCATAATGGTGCTCGAATTAGAGTACTAATTATGAGCCTGCGACTAGAAAATAGGACCTAGGATATGATAGGAGTTACTCAATCACATTTTAGAAAAATTCTAATCTTTTGATTACCATGACAACTCTTCTTGCATTTGAATTCAATTGTCCTTCCTTGATATTCCCTATCATGTGCCATATTGATTCATTCTTTCAATCTATCCTCAGGATGATGATTACTCGCTCTCAGGCAATAGGACCTAGTGTTGTTCTAGAGAGGCCTGATCCGGTAGGACCTCCACCTCCGGCTACGGGAGCTGCAATTGAGGGAGCTGCCACCTCAGTTCCTACCTTTCAGGCGGGAGTAGCAGCGACGGTTCCAGAAGGTCTTCCACCTCAAGCTGCGGGACCGTCTATAGTCATTCCTAAGACTCTTCTACTACTACCTTCGCTACCGACAGATGCACAGCAGATGATGGCCTTTCTACAGCAGATAATGCAGACCCAGAGGGCCCAGGTAGAGGCACAGCAGCATCAGGCTGACGTATCCCACCGCTAGACAGAGGTGCTACGATAGAGTATGGAGAACTCCCACCAGCTGGCGATGGCAGCAGTTGAGAGGGTAGTCTCGGGTACAGTTTAGGGTACCCCAGTTCAGCAGCAGAGTCAGGAGAGGCCTGGCACATGTCTGGATTAATTCAGGAAGATTAACCCGAGGGACTTCAAGGGTACCGAAGGTATCCTGTATACAGATGACTGGTTGGAGGACATCCAGAGGAGCCTGGATTTAGTAGAGGTTCCGAGGGGACTATGGGTCACAGCTATGACGAGTCAGTTCTTCGACATCGCCTTGTCGTGGTTTCGTACGGATCCTCGTGCATCAATGAGAGGTTTAAAATAGAAGAACTTCAGGAGGCTCTTTAAGGAGAAGTTCTACCCCGATGTGGCTCTGACAGCTCTGGAGGCCCAGTTCATCGGATTGGTGTAGGGGAACTCGTCAGTAGACGAGTATGCAGTGGAGTTCTTTCGTCTGAGTAGGTTTGCACCAGATCTGATCCAGGATGAGGCGTATAAGGCCCGCAAGTTCAAGAGAGGCCTTACTCATGTGGTTCGCACTCGTACTTCCGGGAGATGCGATGCGACCTTCGAGCAGATACCGATGGAGGCACAGATAGCTGAGAAGGACTTCGGCCTCAAGCGAAGAGGGGCAGTGACGTTCTTGGAGCGAGTTCCAGTGTGGGGCCGGCCAAGCGCCCTCACTTCTAGCAGAGGCAGTTTCAGCAGCAGCCTCAATTACAGCTTCAGCAGGCACCAGCACGTGTCCACCAGCAGCAGGGTCAGGGCCAGAGGCAGGACATGCAGTGTGCTTTCTGTGGGAAGCCGAGGCACACCCGGGAGGTTTGTAGGATGAGGCTGGGAGTTTGTTTATTCTGTGGAGCTTCAGATCACCAGATGAAGAACTGTGCTACTCGTGCAGCCAGACAGGCAGGCCAGGACAGAGTACATCAGGCTAGGGGAGGCCAGCAGGGGCGAGCTTTTGCCATGACAGTTGAGAACACTCAGGAAGTAGCAGGGCAGATTGCAGGTACCAATCTTTCGATCTTATTTCCGTATTTGCCTCCTTATAACTGTCTTGAAATTCGATTCTATCTGTTTCTTGTCAATTGATCAATTTTTTTATGTTATTATTGTGATATGATTTTGATTTTCCTCTGAGATAAGTCGTATGGGCTAGGTCGCTTTGATTATGGGATTTTAGAGTCTTTTATGGTCATATTAGCAGGCATAGTGAGAAAATATAGTCGGATTATGGACGTATTTCTCGGATGTGGGAATTTAAGATTTTTGCGGCCAAGCATGCGACAATGCAAAAAATTTTAAATACCATGATTCTAGAGGTATGTATCTTAGTCGAGGACTCTGTGATTATCGTAGCTTTGCTCACTAGCATGACGAAGATTCTAAGTATCATAATTTTGGACAGACGCATACGATTATCGAACTGCATAATTTTGAGACTATGATTGTTGGGGGTTTGACCTAGAAGGAGTACAACCTTCTTAATTCCGAGGAACTTGTAGCATCCAGTTTCTAAATTGAGGGTAATTTTGACTTTTGTAATTTTAATCATTTATTTATTGACATTTAAATCATGATATGATTTTGGAGAACTTTTTTATTTTTATCATTTTAAAACTATTTAAAGTCATGACTTATAATTTTGATGTATTGCTAGTAAATCCCTAGAGACTGCTTAATCTAGAGCCTAACCATGTGATTAGGATGTTTTTAATGTCATTTATGGTCTAAGGGTATTTTGGTTATTTGACCTCTTTGAATTATTTTGATATTTATTGTATTGGTGATTTTTGAAAAGTATTTGAATGGGATTATTTTCTGTATGTGTTTCCTGTGATTGCTTTGTTTTAATTTCGAGGACGAAATTTTTTTAAGGTGGATAGATTTGTCACCCCCAGTTTTCAAGAACAGTGGTATTTTTTTCATTTTTTATTTTAGAATATTTTTAAATTTATTTTATTATTTATGATATTATTTTGGGGTTATTTGAGTCGGGTTCGAATTTTAACTCAATCCAACTTGAATCGGGGACCCGGGGTAGCTTTGACTCTAGTGGGACCCACTCATTAGTTAGACATGGCCCACATGACAATATTTAAGTTAGTATGGTTAGACTAAAATTTCATGACTATGTTGGGTTAATTAGAGACTTAAACTAGACTAATTTAACCTCAAACAAAAACCTATTTTTAATTTAAACCAATAGGAGCTAGAGGGGGGTATTTTAGACTTTAGCAAAAGGGGACACCTCACCCATATAGGGCCGGCCACAAAGGGAGGGAATGAGTCACTTTTTATTTGGTTTTATCCACAAATTTTCTCTCTTATTCTTCCCTAAATTTTGAGAAGAGCCTCCATTGATTTCATCCCAAAATCAATCCTTTCCTCCATCAAATCTTCATCATTTCTTCTCTACTCCATGAAGAGAGAGTGCTAGCCAAGTTTGGGAGGTTTTGGCTTTGGTTCGTGTCCATTTGGAGATCCCTTCGTGTCGGTGTCGCATCGGAAGGAGTTCCCTTGGATTTTACCTTCCGGAAGGTAAAATCTACCCTCTATTTCATTCCTACATGTATATAAGATTATTTTGAACCCATTGGAATGACCCCTATGGTTGTGTCTCTATTTGTGTCTATTTCGTGTCTATTTGGAGTTATTAGGAGTGTCCTTGTTGTACTTTGTATCCATGTGGGAAACCCCCAATATTGGACACTTGTGTTTAAATAATTTAATACATGTTTTAATATTAGATTTTTATATGTTAGAGATGTGTTATTGTTTGTCATTACATTTTTCTCCATGTATCATAATATATATACAAGTATTTATATTATTGAATATATATATATATATATATATATATATATATATATATATATATAAGAGATTGATAAGCAATAAGCAGCAGCTTGCAACAGTAGCAGCCAAAAGCAGCAGCAGCAGCTTCTGTAAGCAGCAGCAGTTTCTGCAAGCAGTAAGCATAAGCAGCAGCATAAGCAGTACAATAAGCAGCAGCTTTTCAGCAGCAGCTTATTGACAGCTTTTTAAGCTTTTAAGCCTTTAGTTTTAATCCATTTAATCTCCTATTTCCTTTAGAATTTAGCCCCCTTCCATTTAGCCATTTTCCTATATTAGTTAGCCCTTGTTAGATAGAGTTTGCTACCAAGTTGTTAGATATTTGTTAGCAGATGTTAGCTTATATGTTAGTATAAGTTAGGATACGAGATGTTAGATTTAAGAGTTATGAACCTAGTGAGGTGTGTTTAGTGAGTGTACTAGATAAGTTAGTATCCTAATAGAGCTAGTATGGTTGGATAGTGTTAGGAGAGTGGTATCTTAAGATACCATAGGGTGTCTCATGATACCTTAAGGTAATTTTGAGAGTGACCAACATGGGGATAAGATGGACTGGAAGGGCTAGATACCTAGATTTCTGGGTTGGTAATATCTAGATAGGTTAGTGTCTAGCTACCCTAAGAAGCCTAGGTCAGTCTACCAAGGTTAGGAAGGGTTGCCTGTTTTCACTTCTATCATATTTTTATATTGTGCTATCTATCCTAGTTTGTTCTTGTGATTGAGTTATGCCATATTATACCTCCGTGCAGAGATGATAGGTACCCTAATATTTTGTCTAGTTGTAGTATTTATAGACGACCTATACAGCGTTCTATTGCCGATTCTGCGGCGTAGGCTAGAGTACCCACGTGCTCGTGCCCCTAATCAGGGTACGGGTCGTTATAATATGGCACATATAATCCTCTCCTATCTATCAAGCAATCCAAAAATTTATCAAGCAGCAAATTTACACAAGTAGCTAAGAAATATTGGTAAATTCTAATAAGCATGACCTTCATCGCTCTACCATAGGAAGGACAGGAAAATAGGGAAGAATAATCGAGAGCAATTATAAAGTTTCATGAGCGGTAGAGAGTATCTAATGATGCAGATAGAATGAAAGTCTATGAACCATCGACTTATTTGCTAGATTGGGCTACTCTAGTCCAATCACTTGCGAAATCGAAGAACCCTTCGTTTCCTAGAGGGGCTTGCAATCCGTGCAATACAGAAGTTCCGTTCTCAAAATTCTAAACAGTTCCATAATAGAACAGAATTTCAAAAATTAAGATTGTGATCTTTTTTGTGGTTATTTAAACACACGAGCAAGGGATAAAATGCAATACAGGATACGACTTCCAGGTAGATGAAATATTGGTTACGAATGACTTCACATTCTAAGAGGTGGAGACTACATAATAGGTATAGGGACCGATTTCAAATAGTTTGGTTTTTATAGTCCAAATATGGTGGTATACATGGATGAGTTTTACTGGGTCTTAATGGGTTCCCTGATTGGATATCAATCGTTGGTTGGATGAACCTTGGACTTCAATCAATATTGACTGGACAAGATCCTAATGATAAACTATTTCTAATAGGTTAGGGTAACCTAGAATAGGTTTCCACCCAAGTGGTTGAGCTAATTGCCAGTCAGGTTGGTTAGCTAGGTCCTTAAAGCCCAAAAATGTACCTTCTGTGACTTTTGTGTTTAAGTAGCACGAGAAGACACAATTGAGTGGCACACTAGTGTCATGTGCGTAGTGGGCTTTGAGTAGATCACAACCATATATTGGGTCAAACGGTTTGAGTCAAGGTTGAGTCTCTATTTCTGGTCGGGAAGTTTACCGGTATTATGGTAAGGGTTATAGCTAGTCATTTTTACCTGAAAGTCGTACCATAAAAATAGAGTACAAGGGGACGTATTTGAGTAGGACAGGATATACCTAGATGAAGGTGGACTCGTCTAGATCTTGCAAATGAAATTTGTTGGAAGGTAGCAGCTGGTCTCGTACTCCGATTGCTAATGACACGGTCGAGGACACAAAATGATCTAAATTGAAAGTGGGAGTCCATGGGCACTAATTGTCATCCTAATGGAAATTATTCTAATCAATCGGTAATCCTTGTATATCCCAAGATTTTAGAAGGCTTACAGTCTACCCACCTTAGAAGCTAGGACAAGGTTTTAGGAATAATGAGGTTGGAAGAATTCCAAAGTTCGGATATTGTACCTCGACTCTTGTTACTAAAGAATAAGGCACGGCGTAACGGGATACGGTAGTTATAAGTCAAGCCAAGGATCGTTCCTCAATAAATGGAAACGAGTGTGTGCAATGACACATGGTCGATAAAATAGTATGATCTACTCGTCCATAGTATACAAGAGTTATCGACGGGGTAACCAACTCTAAGGCACATCATACGAAAAGATTTCTAACAACTGAGTCGTGAATCTCTATTTGTGTCAAGCCTGCTAGACAATGGTCACAAGGGTTCTAGTGGTATGGGCTGTATTGATTATATATTGCTGTTGATAACTGGTAGGTCATAATATGATAGGGTATTTAAGCTGTGGTGTTCCAATACTAGTTAGGTCTTAATAATAAAATTTACATAACTAGGGTATTATTTGTTGGAAACTAATCTCGGGACGAGTGTCTACCATAGTCATGGGGATACTTTGTATCTCTCTACCAATTATGAACTTTCGTCTTTCCGAATCAGTGAAAGACAAAAAATAATAAAGAGTTCAAGGGAGATGCCACTGAATACAATTACGTGATTCAAAGGCGAACGTATAATTCAAGAGGAATTGTCAATACAGTCGCGGATGAGATCCTAGAAACATCTACATCTCAATCCACGTAGGTTAATCAGAGGAAGAGCGAACCGAGTGCACTACGGTTGATCAGACCGTAATACATCGATTCTGATTAGACAATATGTTAATAGGCGTCCCCACTAAATATATGCCTTGAATCAAGCTCGAGAACAGGGTGAGCTTGCAAAACTAGGCCGTAATAGCAGCATAGGTCAAGATAGTCAAAATACAAGTACGCAAGATTTTTGAAAGAAGGCACAAGTAGTTCCAGTTTTGTGAGAATCAAAACTCACCTGGTGTTCTTGCTTATACAGTCTTTCCACTATCTTCTTATCCATAAGGCCTTGGTCAACTAATAGGTTATGGACCTCTAAATTATATACTCTGGATAAACCTATTAGCATCTGTCAATTACCTCGTCAATATATCACAAGGACCACGGAGTGCTAGGTTGGGAAACATGCTACCCAACTTACAGAACTTTCGCTAGTGTTGGCTTTGGATCTTATGGGACACACAGGGTATTCTCCAATCCTCTATGGTATCCTAAACTTTTAATCATGTCTGAAGTCATTTCACCGAGGGTTATGCCTCGCCCGTATACTCTGGCTGTGGTAAACCCTTGGTTTCGTAACTCAAATATGATACAACATCGGCCACTTCTTAACTCTTATCCGATATTGACTCAAGGGTAACTACGATCAAAAGAGGGTCACTAGCCATAGTTTTAGCAATATTCTATAACCTATATTTTCTTAAACTAATTTCAACTCTAGGGGTCGTGCCTCGCCAGTGCGCTGCTGGCTACAGTGAATCCATAGTCTCCATAATTTAAATAAATGGCGACAGTGTGCTGTTGTCCTGCCATTTTGAGTTAACTAACATTCCTTTAACTATATTAGTAAAAATTCCTGAACTTCTAGAGATTCACACAGGTTGACTATGAGATAAAGCGGAGGTATCTATCAGTCACAGCCCTTAAAATAAAAGATGAACATGGAGGAAATAACTGAAGACAAAGGAATACAAACATTCTAACTATTCCATGTGTATTCAAGCCTTTGAGGAAAAACTTGAATCGAAACTAACTCGGGGCCCGTATATGGATAACCTATAAAAATAATAATTCTTAGGGCAAAATAGGAACTGAATAGGCAATTCGGATTAAGATATGAGGATGATATCACAAGGGCAAAGAGAAGGAATTGAACAATTTATTAAGGTTAGACCATTAACTCTTTGAAGCCCTGTCTCACCAAGCGAATAACCTATCCACATAGGATCATATCGTCATATCAAGAGGTAATAATGTACCTATGGGGATTTGACAAACTATCAAAATTAATAACCCTCATCTAAATTGCATAGCCTAGACTACCCATCGGTAAATTTGTATAAGGGACTCCTAATCCTAGTCATTCTCTTAAATTAAATTAATTTCTAACTCGTGAATGAGCATTTTCTAGTCGCAGGCTCGCAATAGTACGACTAACTTAAGTACTATCACGAGTTCGCATGATTTGCGAAGACAGACCTGCATGGGCCACCACAAAAACTTGTCACGACCCGCACCCTTTTTTTCGGATATGAGACGTGTCCAAGCCAGCCTACGCCGCAGTATCAAAGGTAGAACGTTGTCACGGCCATGATGCTCAAAATCACAAATAATTTAATTTACAATATTCACAATTTTTATATTTGCAGAAAATATAAACTCGTACAAATATTGGAATGACTACAACTCATCTATCTAGCTAGTCTCTAGGCTTTTGTCTGCAAGTACACTCACAATTTTCTATGCTAAGTGAATCAACGGTTAACCTAAAAAATATTGGTTTTAAGTCAGGAATAGAACGAGTACAATTCACTGAATGCGGTTTCAATATATGAAAATGACTATATAACAAAGGTTAGCCTTTAGACATATGATTCATAAAAGTAATTGAAGAAAAACAGAATAAACTAAATACCGAAAACAGTAAATGAAAAACAGAAAATACTCACCGACTGACAGACTGAAATACCTTTGATATGTGATCGGTCTCGGGACAATTACACGACACGGTCTACGATGTCTAAATACTGTTTACACTGACTTCTTTGCAATAATAAATCACTGTCTACACTGTCTACTTTGCAATAATAAATCACTGTCTACACTGTCTACTTTGTAATAAATCACTGTCTATACTGTCTACTTTGCAATAATAAATTACTGTCTACACTGTCTAAAATGTATAAGGTCAGATCACATATCTTCGGTACTTTACCTCCTCCAACACCATAAAGAATAAAATCAACATAAAGATTGAAATCACATCTCTATCGACTAATAATGATGCATAGTAAAGATCAATACTGAAAACAAACAATAAACTGTACTCGCCTGTGGTCCTTTGCTGGTGAAACCGATAATCCAAATCACTCAGTGTGCCACAATAGTCAAAACTCGTACAACAGTCTCCAGATGCCGAAATAGACATTACCAATTTTCTCAGAATAGTCAAATTAGCAAGAATTACCTGTCCTTAAGTCTAATTCTGGACACAGAGGCAAAACGGTAATTTTGGGTCAAAACGGTGTCCGCCGTTGGACCCACTTTGTACCGAAAAATATGCTAGAGTCAATGGTTGTCACGACCCGCACCCGCTTTTCGGACGCGAGCTCGTGAGCAAGCCAGCTACGTATCGAGCGGACTCCAGCCCGACTCGAATACGTAAACGCTGTCACGGCTAGGGTAAACTGCCAAATCATGGCAAACAAACCTATATCTCAATCCACAATAATGTACGAAACAAGAATGAACAAGTATGGATCGTGGTCTGCAGCCCACTAGCATATATGTCCGATAAGACTCTAAGAAAGTAACAAGAGTCTAAAACTGAATCAGGAAACAGGATATCTCATGATAAGGTATGAAAGCACGAGCTGATAATAAATGCAATACGATACCTGAATCCCGCAAGCGTATCATCCCATCCGCCATCCAGAACTAATAGCTAACTCCATGCACTCACTAACCTGAAAAGATCATCAGGTCCTCAAGGGACATAGCAAGATACATAAAAACATGCCTATCTAGCAGTTTATCATGCAATAAAGAAAATACAGGAAATAAATGGAAAAAGACCAATCAGCACGAAACACGACTATACACGACTGGAAGAACCACTATGCCTAAACGAACTGCTGGAGAAGAACAAGAGAACACGATATCACGATGCCAATGGATAACCAATCGAATACTCAAACCCTCGCCCCTAGTGTGGCCTCGCAGGTTTGAACAACTACTAGCCCTCGCCCCTAGTGTGGACTCGCAAGCTAGCATCACCCTCGTCCCTAGTGTAGACTCACAGGTGTGAACCATATACTACTAACCCTCGTCCCTGGTGTGGACTCGCAGGCTAGCATCACCTTCGTCCCTTGTGTGGACTCGCAGGTGTGGACATATAATTACTAACCCTCGCCCCTAATATGGACTCGCAGATTAGCTTACTAACTCTCACCCCTGGTGTGGGCTCGCAAGTTAGCTTAACTACTAACCCTCGCCCCTAATGTGGACTCGCAGATTAGCTTACTAACTTTTGCCCCTGGTGTGGGCTCACAAGTTAGCTTAACTACTAACCCTCATCCCTAATGTGGACTCGCAGGTTAGCTTAACTACTAACCCTCGTCCCTAATGTGGACTCACAGGCTAGCATCAAGATTTCAAGACAAGGAGGTAAAGCAGTTCCGATATGACTTATTCATCCTATGATATGATGCGACTCAGTCCAAGTACAAAAGATGACACGATACGACCAATCACGATACACGAGAAAACCAATCCAATATGAACTACAAAGTTAACTATGAACAAGAACTATATATACGTATATCCAATTTAAACTACAAGCTAATTATAAACAAGACTTTATATATACTAGCAGGCATGATATACAAATCACCTATAAATAATCAAGTAGTAAAACTGTATAATAATATAAATATGCATGTAAATAAACTGTAGAGAAGGCAAGGTATCTTGCCTGGAGGTTGCACGCAGATCCCATAAAAATAGTCAACTAGCGAGCCATAAAGTCCAAGTCATCACAACTGTCTCCGAAAGCTGAAACAAATATTGCCAACATTCTCAGAATAGTCAAATTAGCTAGGATTACCTGTCCTTAAGTCCAATTCTGGACACAGGAGCAAAACGATAATTTCGGGCAAAAACGGTATCCGCCGTTGGACCCGCTTTGCACCGAAAAACGTGCTAGAGTCAATGGTCTCTAAAGTCGTCAAACTACATGTCTACGGATTCGTTTTTCCGATACGAACCCAACCGTATGTACAAAGTTGGATTCCGGCGGGTCGTGCACAAAATCGCCCGTTGAATTGAACCGTGGGGCCCGTGAAACGGCGATCCGATCAACTGTCTCAGAATCGGACCAAACTTGGCATACAGGACCAGAAAAATGATACGGTCCTGATGGCGCAAGTTTCGTCTCGACCTGACGAGCGTGCACGAAGTAATTAGAAAATTTTTACAGAGGCCGATACGGTAAATTTTGACGGATACGCATCAAATTCGTCGCGCACACGCGACCAATTTGAATTCCGTCAAAGCCCACACGACCACGAAGCCGTTACGCAGCTTTTGATGCCTTCGGTTCGCGACCACGTCGCCCGGTTTGGTGGGACGCACGTCGTGTGGATGAGTTTTCTAGTTTTTTTTTCAAAACTGTTTTCTTAGGTTTTTTCCTATTTTGAACAACAGTTAACTTTCTACTCAATCGACGAAATTCTAAACTACCAATTGGTTTCTACTATCCTATAGGTTGTCTAAAAGGCTCTTCAAATTGATTCCTAAAATTCTTAATAGATTGATCAGGGATCACCTTCAAACAAGAGTAGTTGCCAACCCGATTCTGTCAACACAACCATGGTTTTAGGTTGACTTCGTGTCGATTTCGTGAATCGACCGGTCGATCCCGTTGGGATCTATTTGTTAGGATCTCTAGAGGGTCATAAGAGATATTCGTAGGAATTTACGAATTCGAAAACCATTGAGCGACTAGCAAGAAAATAGCATTAGAATACGCGTACCTCGCTGCTGTGCGAAACAGAGCACTGCTCTGTTCTGCTGTCAACCCGCGTGCGGCCTGGGTTCGGGCGGCGGTTCCCGGCCGTGCGTGGTGGCTGCGCCGGCGGCGAGCGGCACGGGTGGGTCGCCCAGGGAGGGGTGGCGCTCTGGTGTGGTGGCGCGGCTTATGGTTAGGTTTTTCGAGAGCAATCTCTCTCTATATTTATACCAATACATATAAAACCTACGTCCCTGGGTCGGGTTTCCAATACCTACGGTTGTTGGGGAATTTGGGTTTGCTCGGGCTGAGCCTAGCTGGGTTCGGGGTTGCTGACCCATGGCCAGGCCGGGCTGGCCTGTGAGCCTGGGCTCAGTTGGGTTTTCTTATTCATTTCTTTTTCTTTTTCTTTCTCTATTTCCTTATTAGCAATATATATATATATATATATATATATATATATATATATATATATATATATATATATATATATATATATATATATATATGTGTATATATATATACATACATACACATATACGCCTACATAAAATCTATATATATATACACATACATATAATATATATTTATATATACATTCACATACATTTATATATTTATATATTTATTTATATATTTTATACACATGTAGGTATACAGACATATATGTATTTATATATATATACACGTACACGCATATCTTTATATATTTATGTATACTTACACTGGTACACCTACATATATATATTTATATATACGTACACATACACAATATATAATAATTATTTATATATTCATACACATATATAATATTAATAATACCTATTTTGTATAAATAACCAAATATTTAGAAAATATCATTAAGTCCACACAAAAAGCTAGAAAATATTTGTACGTACCTAAAAGTATGTCTACATGGACTTGGGCTTGGTTTGGGTCCAATCTGGACTAGTTTGGTACAACCGGGTTCCCTAAAACTCAATAATATAATTAATAAATAAATAATCTTCGGTAAGGGTTAAGTCGCAACTTGGCCTGGTTTTCCTAGTTAGGACATCACTATGGCTCGGCCTTCCCTACCAGGGCTAATACACTAGTCAATGTACGCCACTGTACTATCCATGCCATGATTCCTAGTCATCTAGTACTTCAAAACTGAACTATGGCTAATGTCATCTACCGTAATAATTAACTAAATAATTATCTATAAAATTCTAAAATCCCCATCTAAATCAAATAAATAAAGAAAAATATTTCAAAATATCCGGGAAGGAAAGCTAAAATGGTCTCTAAAGTCGTCAAACTATATGTATACGGATTTGTTTTGATGATATGAACCCAACGGTATGTCCAATTTTAGATTCCGGTGGGCTGTGCACGAAATTGCCCGTTGAATCGAACCGTGGGGCCCGCAAAACGGCGATCCGATCAACTATCTCAGAATTGGACCAAACTTGGCATACAGGACTAGAAAAATGATACGGTCCTGTTGGCTTAAGTTTCGTCTCGATCTGACCAATGTGCACAAAGTAATTAGGAAATTTGCACAGAGGCAGATACGGTGAATTTCGACGGATACGCATCAAATTCGTCGCGCACACGCAACCAATTTAAATTCCGTCAAAGCCCACACGTCCACGAAGCCGTTACGCACCTTTCGATGCTTTCGGTTCGCGACCACGTATGTGCGCACGTGCGGCCTTGTCGTCGGCCGACGGCCGTGCAGGGTGGCGCACGGCGGCGCTGAGATGGGGAGGATTCTGGTTGAGTTAGGATTTCCTCCCCCTCCTCACTCGATATATACACGCTCGCGGTTGGGAATTTCCGCTCTGGGGGTTTAGGGGGGTGCTCGGGCTCGGCTTGGGCCCGAGGCTGGGCTGAGTTCCTTTATTTTTTTTTATCATATTATATATATATATATTTTTTTTATCATATTATATAAATATATTTATCATATCCTTTATATATATATATATATATATATATATATATATATATATATATATATATATATATATAAAATATTATATATATATATATATATATATATATATATATATATATATATATATATATATATATATATATACTCATATAAATACCTATATAGTAATATCCATAAAATCCTAATATATTCTATTATAGGGCCTATTTATATAAATACGAATATAAAAAAAAAATATATATATATATATATATATATATATATATATATATATATATATATATATATATATATATAATATTTGTCAAATAAATGTATGTATATATATATATATATATATATATATATATATATATATATATATATATATATATATATATATAATATTTGTCAAATAAACGTTATATATTTTATATATATATATATATAACGTTTATTTGACAAATATAATACCACCAATAATAATAATAATATTATATAATAATAACCTTGATAATAAAATAATAAAATGATAATAATAATAATAATAATAATAACAAAATTTAATAAAACAATAATGGTGTATATGTCACGCCCCAGAACCAGAATACTGGAGAGCGGGGGCGAACATAGCCAGCTACGTATATTGAAATGGAATCCACCTCGCTATACGGTCACGGCTGTCTAGATATGAGGGTTTACTACAAGCCAACGGTCTCTTATGGTCAAGCCTATTGTCTCAATCTCAAGCAACTAATATAATCACAAGATGTTAGATCACCAAATATACAATAAAAGGCGTCCCAAATATTACATATTCAGTTGATCATGAAGCTAGTCATACAAAATGCAAGGACTAGCAAGAGTTAAGTCATACATGATCAACCCTAGGATTTGTTAATCATGTTTAGAGCCCGTAGGCAGACAGTAAGTAAATGTGCATCGAGCTAACAGGTGCTCATCGGCTAAACGCCTCAAAAGAATAATTTTACAATAGAGTGGGCGAAACAAAATAGAAAACCCACTCGTAGCCCGGGTTCCTTCTAGTCGCCACCATCGGGCTGGAGGTTCGGTAGATCCTCGGGTGCTGCTCCGAAATCTGGCCACACAAAACCAGCTGGGTCAAACCCCAGAAAGAGCAAGTGCCACAACGGAGGCCACGAAATAAGAACAAAAGCCAGCATATCAGAACATCAGATTTAGAAGAAAAGTACAAGTAATAAAGAGTACGACAGGGCAATAAAAGACTAGGGACGTGGAACCATTCCGGGAGCCAGGTTACAACCCGTAAACCAAACAAGGACCGGGGTTGTAACCCTTCGCCTGAATATCACTTTGTCTCTACCCATTTATTGTTAAGACAAGCAAAACAACATGTTCGAGAGGAACCAGGTACTGGGATTAGACAAGACTTAGACAGGGCTAGACAACATCCATACACAAGCGGCCAAGCAATTACTACAGCTTACTACTTTAACTAACTAGGGTTATCACAGGCCTAATTACTAACAAGATGCAGTGAGAATTTCCCAGTCCCAAGTCCTGCAGACCATCCAGTTATCCTTCCGCGGGTTGAGAGTATGGTTGGGTACATCGCCCCGGAGACGATATACCCTTAGGTGACTTAGAGGGTGCAACACATGACAGTGTGCTGGAAATGTGCTCTACTCGTCGGCAAGCTACAAGTCCAATTAAAGCGCCCAGATAACGAGATTGCCTGTGACTGGAAATCCTCCATGAACTATAGTTTGATCTAGTCATTAGCCTAATCCATATTCAGTACGAATCCCTGACCGTGGGAACCAGGGAGTCACGTCCTAGACATGATGCAAGACAAGACAAGTGGATTGCACAAGCAAGCAAGAACGAACACCCACGGTGTCAAAGTTGGTTATACGAGTCAAGTTAGCCGTCGCAACAGCTTCATGTCAAGCCAGGTCAAGTCAAGTTACAAGTTCAAGTTACAAGTATAAGTCAAGTCAGGTACAAGTCAAGAGGGCGCCGCCACGGGCCACTATCAAGTTATCAGGTTACAAGTCAAGCGTGCACCCCATCGGGTCACTATCAAGAAGATCAGAAAGTACTGGAATCATAAATCACAGAAATCACGAAAAATATACTAGTCATAGTAAATACTGAAAATCGTGTCAGGTCGTGTTGGGTCAAGATAGTCGTGCTGTGTGGAATAAGATCTCAAAACCCAATCCACAAAAAGAGAGCCAAGTTCAAGAAATAAAACCAAATCATTTGGACAATGGGTTGCGCAAGGGGTGGATGGCGTAGGAGTTGAATGGCGCAGGGGTCAAATGCGCCGGGGATGGATGACGCTGATCGGGTGGCGCATGGACTGGCTGCGCTAGGTCGGATGGCGCAAGGGGTCAAGTGCGCCGGGGGCAGATGGCGCAGGGGGTCAAGTGCGCCGGGGATGGATGGCACGGGGTTCCAAGGGTGCATGGGCCGATGGCGCACGGCCGAGGGCGCAGGGGGCGAGCACGGTTCGCCAAAGGGCGAGCTGCGCGGTCGGCACTGCGCTAAAGAGCGCTGGCCGAGAGGAGGATGCGCAGTTCAGCACTGCACTAAAGAGCGCAAGCTGAAGTCTTCTTCTCCAGGCCGAGAGGAAGCTCTAGAACACCAAAAACTTCAAATCTTCATATCTTGGCCAAATCAAAACCAAATCTGGATTTTCAAAGTTCTAACTTGTGTAAAATTGAATTCTCTTCTACATGGAAGCATCAAAACAAGCAAAAATTAAAGTTTAATAGATCAAAACCAAGAAATTCCGAAAATAATTAAAACTTAGATCTAGAACAATGGAGACTCCAAATCACAAAATGTCAAGTTCTAATGTTGTTCTAAATCATCTAATTAAGCTAATAGACAAATAAAATTTGGTCCTCATGTGGTGGCAAGATACACTTGCCTATGGGTGGAGATGTTGTGTGGAAGAAGGAAGAAGATGATGGAGGAAAAATAAATGAAAGTAAAGAGGAGAGAGAAAAGTTAGGTGGGATTAAATGAGGGTGGGTTGTGGTGGAAATGAGGGTTGAGCATAGGCTAAGGTGTTCCAAATGCATATTAAACCAAACCAAACCAATTAAAACCGAGCCGAGCCGAAACCCAAAATACGGGAAAACCTAAAATTCTGCAAGTCGAGAAAATAAAAATACATGGCAAAAATCCAATTACAAGCATGAATACGAAATACGGGAAACGGGGGTGACAACTCTACCCAACTTAAAAGAATTCCGTCCTCAAAATTTAATCAAGGAGCTAGAGACTGCCACGGCAAGCTACATTAAGCACCAACAACTACACTAAGCAGTTCAATCATACAATCATACATGCAAGCAAGGGATGGGAAGCATAAGGCATAAGGAAGACATTATACCTTACGAGTCAAACAAGTCGGGATATCGTGATCGGATGTCATCCTCACACTCCCACGTTTGACTCTCCCAAGGAGCGATGAACTCAAGCCACACGAACTAAACTGATAGTCTTGCGCTTGAGGTCTCTCTCTTTGGTCAAACAAGGACACGGGCCTCTCCTCATACGAAAAGGTTGGTACCAATAACCGTTTTCGAATGATCTAGGACATGGCTCGGGTCCGGGATATACCCTTGTAATTAGGATACATGAAACATGACATGTATCCTGCATAACGACGGCGGAAAGCAAGACAATAAGACACAGATACCTCTCTGCCGATCCTGGATCTGGGCCTGGGCCAGGGCGAACTGCTGAGGCCTCTGTTGCTGGAAGGCCTGGGCCTGAGGCGTCAATGGCCTCGGAGGCTGGTACTGTTGCTGCACTGGTGCTGGTGCTGGCCCCCTTACCGAGGGACTAGTCTGAGTCGATGATGAACTGGCCCTATTCGGACAAGACCCTATCTTGTGGTCCGATACTCCACAAGCCAAGCACAATCCTTGTGCTCTGCGACAGTCCGAAACAACGTGTCCTGACTTCCCACAATGAGTGCAGCCCATTGCGGAAGACTGCTTCCGCTCCTGTTACTGAGGGAACGTGACCGACGTCACTGAGGCCGCCTGCTTCGGAGTTTCAATGGTCAAACTCCTAGCTGCCGGGGCTGGAGCTGATGATTGGTGTATCTGACTGTGGGACCGCTTCCTATCTCCGGTCCTATCCACGATCCTCTGGGAGGTGTACTCATACCTCCTAGCTGCTCTCCAAACCGCATCGAACGTCTGGTGCTCGAACTGCTCGACTGCCAACAAGATCTCCAAATGCAGTCCCTGCTGGAACCGCTGGGCCCTATCAAACTCGGTCGCCACCAAGGTGGGAGCAAACCTACTGAGTCTAGAAAACTCAGATGCATAACTGTCGACCGTTCTGCCTCCTTGCTTCAAGTTGGTAAATCTCGTCTGCAGGTCGTACCGGGCCACAGCATCAAAATACTTCGACTAGAATCTTTCTCTAAATACTGCCCAAGCAATGGGTGCCACTAATCCCATGGCTCGCGCTGCCCACCAACTGTGAGCCAAGTCTAACAACTGTAGGCATACCACCGCCACCTTCTCATTCTCAGGTGTCCTGGCTGCTTCCAGAACCACCTCGGTATCCTGAAGCCAAGCATCCGTGGCAATCGCATCCTCGCTGCCGTCGAAGAAGGGAGGGTTCAAGCGCTTGAAGCTGTTGGCCGCGCTGTTCCCTGGATGACCGCCTCTGGTCAAAGCATCTGCCACTGCCTGGTGTAAGGCGTCTCCGCGACGATCCTGGAAAGTTATCAAGGTCCTGATGAGACCTACCAAGGTGCCATCGTCAGGCTCTGCAGGCTGGACGGGCCGAACTGGGGGCTCTCCTCCGGGAGGTACAACTCTGGAGGCTACTCCGGAATGCTGGGCTTGATCTCCGGGTTGCGGCTGGTCCACGGGAAGTGCTCCACCTCGCTGATCGGCGGGGTCAGGTACAGTGCCGCTGAAGAAGACGACACAGGAAAAAACAATAAGGAAGGACCATGACGGATCAACGATACAAGCATGTGATCAGGTCAAGATTCTTAGGGATTTAAAGATACGAGCAGAGATCAATGGCGAGTACTGATTGAGACATCTATTAGGTAAACTCTCACATTTCTTGATTGACAAGACCTGCATGGGCCACCACTTAAACCATGTCACACCCCAGAACCAGAATACTGGAGAGCGGGGGCGAACATAGCCAGCTACGTATATTGAAATGGAATCCACCTCGCTATACGGTCACGGCTGTCTAGATATTAGGGTTTACTACAAGCCAACGGTCTCTTATGGTCAAGCCTATTGTCTCAATCTCAAGCAAGTAATATAATCACAAGATGTTAGATCACCAAATATACAATAAAAAGCGTCCCAAATATTACATATTCAGTTGATCATGAAGCTAGTCATACAAAATGCAAGGACTAGCAAGAGTTAAGTCATACATGATCAACCCTAGAATTTGTTAATCATGTTTACAGCCCGTAGGCAGACAGTAAGTAAATGTGCATCGAGCTAACAGGTGCTCGTCGGCTAAACGCCTCAAAAGAATAATTTTACAATAGAGTGGGCGAAACAAAACAGAAAACCCACTCGTAGCCCGGGTTCCTTCTAGTCGCCACCATCGGGCTGGAGGTTCGGTAGATCCTCGGGTGCTGCTCCGAAATCTGGCCACACAAAACCAGCTGGGTCAAACCCCAGAAAGAGCAAGTGCCACAAAGGAGGCCACAAAATAAGAACAAAAGCCAGCATCAGAACATCAGAATTAGAAGAAAAGTACAAGTAATAAAGAGTACGACAGGACAATAAAAGACTAGGGACGTGGAACCATTCCGGAAGCCAGGTTACAACCCGTAAACCAAACAAGGATCGGGGTTGTAACCCTTCGCCTGAATAGCACTTTGTCTCTACCCATTTATTGTTAAGACAAGCAAAACAACATGTTCGAGAGGAACCAGGTACTGGGATTAGACAAGACTTAGACAGGGCTAGACAACATCCATACACAAGCGGCCAAGCAATTACTACGGCTTACTACTTTAACTAACTAGGGTTATCAGAGGCCTAATTACTAACAAGATGCAGTGAGAATTTCCCAGTCCCAAGCCCTGCAGACCATCCAGTTATCCTTCCGCGGGTTGAGAGTATGGTTGGGTACATCGCCCCGGAGAGGATATGCCCTTAGGTGACATAGAGGGTGCAACACATGACAGTGTGCTGGAAATGTGCTCTACTCGTCGGCAAGCTACAAGTCTAATTAAAGCGCCCAGATAACGAGATTGCCTGTGACTGGAAATCCTCCATGAACTATAGTTTGATTAGTCATTAGCCTAATCCATATTCAGTGCGAATCCCTGACCGTGGGAATCAGGGAGTCACGTCCTAGACATGATGCAAGACAAGACAAGTGGATTGCACAAGCAAGCAAGAAGGAACACCCACGGTGTCAAAGTTGGTTATACGAGTCAAGTTAGCCATCGCAACAGCATCAAGTCAAGCCAGGTCAAGTCAAGTTACAAGTTCAAGTTACAAGTACAAGTCAAGTCAGGTACAAGTCAAGAGGGCGCCGCCACGGGCCACTATCAAGTTATCAGGTTACAAGTCAAGCGTGCACCCCATCGGGTCACTATCAAGAAGATCAGAAAGTACTGGAATCATAAATCACAAAAATCACAAAAAATGTACTAGTCATAGTAAATACTGAAAATCGTGTCAGGTCGTGTTGGGTCAAGATAGTCGTGTTGTGTGGAATAAGATCTCAAAACCCAATCCACAAAAAGAGAGCCAAGTTCAAGAAATAAAACCAAATCATTTGGACAATGGGTTACGCAAGGGGTGGATGGCGCAGGAGTTGAATGGCGCAGGGGTCAAGTGCGCCGGGGATGGATGGCGCTGATCGGGTGGCGCATGGACTGGCTGCGCTAGGTCGGATGGCGCAGGGGGTCAAGTGCGCCGGGGGCAGATGGCGCAGGGGGTTAAGTGCGTCGGGGATGGATGGCGCAGGGGTCCAAGGGTGCATGGGCCGATGGCGCACGGCCGAGGGCGCATGGGCCGATGGCGCACGGCCGAGGGCGCAGGGGCCGAGGGCGTAGGGGGCGAGCGCGGTTCGCCAAAGGACGAGCTGCGCGGTCGACACTGCGCTAAAGAGCGCTGGCCGAGAGGAGGATGCGCAGTTCAGCACTGCGCTAAAGAGCGCAAGCTGAAGTCTTCTTCTCCAGGCCGAGAGGAAGCTCTAGAACGCCAAAAACTTCAAATCTTCATATCTTGGCCAAATCAAAACCAAATCTGGATTTTCAAAGTTCTAACTTGTGTAAAATTGAATTCTCTTCCACATGAAAGCATCAAAACAAGCAAAAATCAAAGTTTAATAGATCAAAACCAAAAAATTCCGAAAATAATTAAAACTTAGATCTAGAACAATGGAGACTCCAAATCACAAAATGTCAAGTTCTAATGTTGTTCCAAATCATCTAATTAAGCTAATAAACAAATAAAATTTGGTCCTCATGTGGTGGCAAGATGCACTTGCCTATGGGTGGAGATGTTGTGTGGAAGAAGGAAGAAGATAATGGAGGAAAAATAAATGAAAGTAAAGAGGAGAGAGAAAAATTAGGTGGGATTAAATGAGGGTGGGTTGTGGTGGAAATGAGGGTTGAGCATAGGCTAAGGTGTTCCAAATGCATATTAAACCAAACCAAACCAATTAAAACCGAGCCGAGCCGAAACCCAAAATACGGGAAAACCCAAAATTCCGCAAGTCGAGAAAATAAAAATACATGGCAAAAATCCAATTACAAGCATGAATACGAAATACTGGAAACGGGGATGACAGTATATATACTATTATATGCAGTCTACTAATCCCAAAATATACAATGACCTATTTTATACCAATATCATTGAACAACTAATAATGATATTTATAAAATTTAATTACGAATACTTAGAAAATATTCATTAAACCATTAAAACGAAATACAACACCCTGATACCAAATTCCATCAACACGAATGTCATTGGACGTGTCGCATGACCTACATGGGCTTGAGCTCAGTTCGGGTCCAGTCCAGGCTAAAATGGTATAACTGGTTTCCCTAAACTCAATAATATAAAATAATAAATAAATCTTCGGTACGGGTTAAGTCACAACTTGGCCTGGTTTTCCTAGTTAGGACATCACTATGGCTTGGCCTTCCCTACCGGGGCTAATACACTTGCCAAGGCATGTCATGTTACTATCCGTGCCATGATTCCCAGCCGTCTTGTACTTCAAAAATCCACCATGGCTAAAATCATCTACCGTAATAATTAACTAAATAATTATTTATAAAATCTAAAAAATCACCATTCAAATAAAATAAATAATAATAAAAATATTCCAAATTTTCAGGGAAGGACAGCTACAAGAATAACTTGACAAAAAAATTAATATATCAAAAGATGACAAACATTAACCTATGGAAGATCAATGTACGTTACCTTTTTTGAAAATATTATCATTAAATAATATTATCCATCAAAACTAAAATCCAAAGTCCATCAAATAACAATTGTAAATTAGACCTCAATAAATATTTAGTTTTATAAAGTGTGGATCAATCTTGAATTAGCTGTAGGGGCGGTTCCTAGCTAGCTGTAGTCCGAAAACACTTGGCATCGTATCGCTTAGGCTTTTATGCCTTGTTGACTGATGGAACCTTTCGATGTGTACCCAAAACAAATCTCTTCTTTAATAACCGAAGATTTAAGAAAATTTTATGCAATATGAAATCAATTATATTCTATAGACTTAGAAAATCTCAAAACAAAATAACAAATGGTATACGATGTATCAATTACATGTATCCAAAGATATTACAGAATCATGGATAATAATAAATATAAGATAGCAAATACCCAAAGAAGAATTTATCAAGACAAGATACTAAAATATGTTTTCCAAAAATTTTCATAGTGCACTATTAAAAATGTGCAGTAATAAATATAGAGATTATATATCAAGTAAAAACGCAAAATAAATATCCATATTTAGTCATATGCAAGATACGTTTTAAGCAACTTCTCTCAAAAACATAATTAAAGAAATAAGACAATTATAGGATATCAAATGAGAGCTAGTAGTAAGCTGTTAATTAATAACATGCAAGATTCTAGAAATTTGGCCATTTAGAAAGAATTGTTTAGTATGTTACCAAAGTGGTTCTAGTGACCACACTTATTTAGGTACAATTGCTTGGAAGATGACCTTTGTAGCTTTAAAATCACCAACATATTCAATGGTTCTACTTGATGTAAGAAGCTTCACCTGCATTAAGAGGCGAAGACTTTGGTATCCAAAATTTGGATCCACATTTGTTAGCTTTGGGAACCCATTTGCACAAGTTCATATCAACTAGCTTTCTAATCTGGCAATGTTTAAAAATGTGTCCATTCATCCCGCAATAATGACAAAAAGTATTAGCACTAGTGCTATATGCAGCAGTATGAGAACATACAGTGGTGTGATATGATATGCGTGGATACTTGTAATAGAAGGCATGATTACGTGAAGTTTTAGCTTTGCTTGCTTCCTTTATAAAAGATATGTCGTGTGTGACTTCGTGACGTGTCACGTGTCTTGTGTTAGACTGAGTCATTGGTTGTACTAGCTTCTTTCCCAGTCTAATCTTTAACTTTTTAGAGTTAGCACAGATCTCATCATATTTAGCAGAATGAGCATCAATTCTACATAAAGCAATAGAATACTTCTTCTTTTTTGATCTTAATTCCCCTTTAAGTTTAACATCTTTTGAGTGCTTTTCTCAATGCAATCAAGTGTCTCATGCAATCTAAACTCAAGTGTGAAAATCTAAGTAGAATTATCAGAAGTAGAAGTATTTCTAGCATCATTCAATAAGCAACTAAGCTTTTCATTCTCATACTTATAGGATATAATATCCTTTCTAGCTTGCTCATACTTATCTAATACTTTTTTGTGTTCTTCAAGAAGATCACTTAAAGCATCAGATAGTTCATCATAAGAAAATTCACTCTTCATAAAGGAGATTACTTTGTACCTCATTGGATAATGCCATCGAGCATATATTTGCAGCTTGATGAGTTCTCTCTTCTTCTTCAGAATAGCTTGCTTCACTTTCACACCATATGCTTGTGTTATAGTACTTGTATGATGACGATCGTTCATTGTGATTCTCTATTTTAGTGGCAAGACAATCTTTTATCATGTGGCCTGATCGTCTGCAGTTGTGGCATACAAGCTCCTCTTCGTATGAGGAATTATGTTGTACCTTAAATTTTAATTTTATTGTGCACATATTTGCATCATTATAAGAACTATCCTCCTCTTTGAAGTCGCTAGCTTTACTTTCGTACCTGCACTCATAAGTAGGTTCAAGAAGTTTTCAAATTTTATGAGATGTTGTGCAAGTAGTGATAAGATTGAATATATTTATGTCTACAGTACAATAAAAAAATATGTATTGCTTTTGCATCGAGGCTAACTAACTTCTTCTCTTCCTCTGTGTAACTATAATAAGGCTTGTTAATAATAGTGAAAGTAAGAAAAGAGGTGATAGTAGGCTTTTTTAGCCATTGATAACAATTGACCATAAGTCAAAGCCTAGAGACTTCATGTAGAAGCTTATCTGTGTTTTCCGGTACATATGTAGTTTGTTCCATCAAATAGTGAAGGTCTATTTGTGGACTGCCCTTCACCTGTGAATATTAATTTCACGACAGCCATATATATACTCTCTAGGTGTTATATTTTAATATAACCTACTTTGATACCAATTATATATGATCAATTGGTATGAGCAGTAGTATCTATATAACAAGAACACGCTCTGATACCAATTATAGGACTGTTGAGCACCTCTAGAGGGGGGTGAATAGAGTGTGTGCGTGTGCAACAAAAATTATCACTAATAAAAAAATAAGCAGCTATATACTATGGCAAGTAAAAGCAAATTATATGACAGTAAATAACTTGCAATAAAGTAAGCGTTAAGAAGCTCAAAATTAGTGACACAGCGATGTATACAGGTCTCCCTCTGAGATGACTAGTCCAGTCTCGAGTACTCTTGCTCGATGTTAATCCACTATGGCACAAGTTTTAACTGAATGCTTGCAACTCTTACAATATCGTGCTTGGTAACAAGTGCACGACCGACTTCACAATACCGTGCTTGGAGACGAGTGCACGATCGACTCCACAAAATAATTTTAAAAACTAGAACGTTTTCTTAAATGCAGCCTCTGATATAACTCTTCAGTACCAAAAATCTAGATTGAACAGAACTGTACTGACTTTGGCTAAGAGTGTTATAGGCTTGATTTGAAAGCTTCGATCGTAGAAAACACTTTAGAATAGATAGAGAAGAGAATGAAAAATGAGTGATTTGAAATGGTGAGAATTCTCTTCTGTTTATAGTATTTTTGCTGACCGAATTCTGCCTGAGTTCGGATGTAGGAATCTCGCATTCGAACGTTGTAGGTAGATATGATGGAAGTTCAAAACAAATTTGAAACTGACCTGGACGAACTCGGGCCGAGTTCTGTCCGAGTTCTACCTCAGTTAGGTCAGAACATTTGGATCAAAACAATTAGATTTTGGGCGCGCTTTTTAGATATGTGGACTTTTTGGATTTAAATAGGTAGGCTTTTTAGATAGTGGACTGATAAAAACCTAAGCCAGTACCGATATGATCAATCTCTCATTTTTTCTAGACTCGATAAAAGAAAAAATACAAAATAAATATGAAAACCAATAGCCCTTTTGATGACGTCTTTTTTCTTACATTTGAGCAGACTTGAAAGCACATTTTTTCTTTATGACAGTTGTCCAAAGATAAATAATTCTGAAAATCTGAATACCTTTAGGGGCCTTCGTCCCCGAACCCCTACGGGGGGCGCTGTCCCCTCGAGCCCCGTCCATTGGCCAGGCAGCAGAACTCCCGATACGAGGTCCCAGATAGATCGCTAGGCAGTTTAGATAAATCTTCTTGTATAACGCCGTCTTTGGTCCATCAATAATTCTTTATTGTATATGTCCTGCTTTGGTCATGTTTTCTACTTTCCTATAAGTACATGTTAGACGAACAAAACAATATGATTCAATATGATACAAGCATAGCAATATGATATAGTGAACATTAGGACAATGCTAAGTTTAAGTAGCAACATGATAGTGCTTACATGAATATTAGTGACATCAATATGTTAAACTTAATTAATTGGCCATATTCAAAAATATGATACAACCATTGGGCCAACAAAGATCACTTGCACCACTAACATAAAGGACATCCCTATTGACATTATCATACTTAATCCATCTTAAAAAATACAAAGTTGTTTTCCTTCTGCATTCTCTTTTCCTCTATTTTCCTTTTCTCTGTATGGCTATCCTTGAAAATAGTCTTTGTTGGAACATAAAAGTGTTGTTAATTCCAATAGCCCCACATTATTTCAAAACTCATAATATTAAGGTCTTTGGTATTAAGGAAATAGCTTTTTTTTTAATAATTTTTAGTTTAGTTATATTCATTGGGGAACTTTTAACTATGAAAGATGATATATTGTTGTCTTAGTTAAATTTTTGTAGAATTTTGATTATTAATAGTAAGCCAATTAAATCCATAATTCTAAATGCATATATTGAAAATTTCCAACCATTGATACTAATCTAATTACATAACCTGTCGGTCGCAGTAAAGAGTGAGGTAAGCGTGCTTACGTATAAGCTTCCTCCCCAATAGAAACTTGTGTGGTGCTCATCGATCCCAAAATATCCGAGATATCGGCTCACTGTCCAAACAAGTTGTGGTGCACATCCAAAATATCGGTGTCAAGTTGTCCTAATTGCCCCCAAACAGCCGCTAGGTTAATGTCAAGTTGTCATGTCATTGTTTACACTCCTAAAATATCATCATACACCACTTACTTCATGCATGTACAAATTAATATCAAATTTAATAATGGTAGATTTAGAATTTGAATGATAAAAAATTAAAGAGGAGTGCAAGATGACATTTTGAGAACGTCAATAACAGCACCATATATATATATATATATATATATATATATATATATATATATATATATATATATATATATATATATATTTCAAGCAATGGGTACTTATGGCGAACTCGTCTCCAATGAAACTCGAACTCCCGACCACTTGGACCGCATGCATCTCTCTTAACCACTAGACTAGAGATCATTTGCACATATATATATATATATATATATATATATATATATATATATATATATATATATATATATATATATATAAAATATGCAAATGACCTCTAGCCTATATATATATATATATATATATATATATATATATATATATATATATATATATATATATATATATGCAGATGACCTCTAGCCTAGTGATTAAGGGAAATGTGTGCGGCCCGAGTGGTCAGGAGATCGATTTCCGGTGGGAGCGTTCGCCACAATTACCTTCTTTCAAATATATATATATATATATATATATATATATATATATATATATATATATATATATATATATATATATATATATATATATAGAGAGAGAGAGAGAGAGAGAGAGAGAGAGAGAGGGGGAGAATTTGTAACCTTTTGTATCATTTAAGTTATTTGTTAGTAAAAAAACCTACGAGTTACAACCTAGGTTAATAATTGATAAATAAATAGTTTGACAAATATATATAGTTAATATTTAACTTAATGATAATAAATAAACTTACATTTCTGTTAATAATCTTTTTGGGTTAACTAAGTTTTGGACCGTGGCCGTACCGTAACATCGACGCCACAGATTTGGACTATTATCCAGACAAGTATACCTTACTTTTGTTATAGTATTTTTTTTTATGCTTTAGTATGTGATTTTATATTTAAACTTTCTTTACATTTGAAGTTGACTCCTCTCTCTCTTAAATTCCTGCGTCCGCCCCTGATGATAAGTCTCCATAATTGGATCTTCCCACTAATTAAATGAAGAGAAAAAAGTCTGAAAAAATGAATTTTAAACTTTGAATATTCATCACCCTTTTGCTATTGTCATCCATATATCCACTATAAATACCTTGCCATTGCAATGCTCCCCTCATCAAAACCTGTTTTGAAGCTATGGCTTCCAAGCCGTTGCTTGTTCTTTGTGTTCTCTTCGCAATCACTCTCCTCGGACGTAGCTGAGAAACATGGTAAGCCTCTTCTAACTTAAGAAATAATCCACTCTCAAAACTGGGATCAGGTTGAGCTATGTCTTTGTGGATCATCAATTTCATGCAGGCTCTAATTTGCCTGATGTAAATATATATATATATATATATATATATATATATATATATATATATATATATATATATATATATTTTATATATATATATATATATATATTGATGTTACTTCTTATCACTGTATATATAACGATAGCTGACATACAATTGTTATTGCATGTTCCTAAAACTCAAGATTTTTAAATCACTACCATAAACTATTAAAATTTTAGAAGTTACTATATTAAATTATTATAATTAACAACTAAATATTTTTTGTTTTTCCTATTGGGTGCTTACAACTGGTTGTGTTACATTTGCTTTCCTATGCTAGTTAACCACAATATAATAGCTGAAATATGATTTTTTTTTTTTTTTTTCGTTTTTCCTATTATAATAGGTTGTAGGCTTTTGGTTGTAAATTTAATATTTTTCTTTCCTATTTTGTCACTTGCTTTCCTATGCTAGTTAACCACAATATAATATCATATTTCTTAGGTAGCAAGTTGTAAATTTGGTAAAGTTTAAAATACGACCTAAGGAATTCTTGAGTTCTTAATTCTAAAGACTCTGCGATTAATAACCATCGGATTACATGCACTTCATCCCTTGATTTTTTTCTCAAAGACCTAAATAGAAATGGCCAAGAACCTAAATACAAAAAAATAATGCCACGTGTCGTAACTATATTAAAAGTTCCTATTTGAGTTTCTGTATAGTGGACTCTTAAAAATATTAGTCACTAATTATCAGTTAATGTTAAACTAATTTATGTCTTGAATCCACTTCTAGAAATAGGGCTGCCCTTGTCCAGATATCCATGCAATTTGGTTAGGATAATTATGGTTGGGAGCGTTTGGTACTAGATATTTTTTCAGGCTGGAAACCTATTCTTATGTTTGGTTTAGGTTATAAAAATTTATTCAAGAAAATTAAGAATATATGTTTAATAATTTATCCACAAAACAAGAAAACCATGTCCCGTAAGAATAGTTGGGTATTTTTTTTTGCGAGGGCAAATATTTTTTATTGTTTTTCCTACTCTTTTATTTTATTTATTTATTTTATTTTCTTTTTTTGTTTTTCTGTATTTTTTATGCTTTTTGTTTTTTTAAGATTTGTTTTTCTTTTTTCTTTTTTTTGTTCTTTTTTTTAAAGTAATTTTTTGGTTTTTTTTTTCTTTTCATCTTTAATCTTTTTTTTCGTTTTTACCATTTTTCAATTTTTTTTTTATTTTTTCCAGTTTCTTTTGTTCTTTTTCATTTTTTTAAATATTTTCTTTATTGTTTTTTTTTTGTTTATTCAGTTTCTTTCTTTTTCTTCATTTTTAAAGTATTGTTTTCCTTTTTCAGTTTGTTTAATCTTTTTCGTTTTGAATTCCTTATCATGTTGTTTTGATTTTTCTTTCCATTTTCTTTTTGTACTTTTTTGTTCTTTAAGATTTATTTTTCCTTTTTTTGTTTTCATTTTGTTTTTTTAGTATTATTTTTTGTTCTTTTTCATTTTTTAAGTATTTTTTCGGTGTTTTTGTTTTTTCAATTTTTTAATCTCTTTTTGTCTTTAATCCTTTTTCATGTTTTTTCAACTTTTTGTTATTTTTCATTTTTATGATTTTTTTTTCTTTTTGTTTTGTTTTTTCAGCTTTTTTTTTGTTCTTTTTCATTTTAAAATTTTTTGGTGATATTTCTTTCTTTTTTTTGGTTTTTCATTTTTTTTGTTATTTTAATCCTTTTTCATGTTCTTACAGATTTTTTTTTTGTTTCTTTTTCTTTTTCATTTTTTGATTTTTTTTTTCTTTTTTTGTTTCTGTTTTTGTTTTTTTTTCTTTTTCATTTTTTGAAGTTTTTTTTTTGTTTTTTTAAGATCTTTTTATTGTATTTTTACAGTATTTTTTTAATTTTTTATTTGTAATCTTTTTCTATATTTTTTCCTCAATTGTTATTATTTTTTATTTTTATTTTTTATTTTTTATTTTTATTTTTTATTTTTTATTTTTTATTTTTTATTTTTTATTTTCAATTTTAAGTATTCTTTTTTTTTTTTGGAAATATTTATGTAGTCACCAAACATGAAAATATAATTTTTAGGAAATTTAATTACTTAAAATTTGATTTCTGAAAATATAGAATTTTTGGATATATACATATAGTATAACCAAGCGTCCCCTAAAATCTCATAAAATTTCATAGTCCCAATATCATTTGTGCTAGTGCAAAATAAGGGCTCAAGAGAAAAGTATCCTGAGGTTTAATCTAACAATTATAACAGTAAGACATCAATGTGGAGTATGTAGTTTCTGTCTAGATGTGAGAGTTGCAAATTGTAATTTGGTAAAACTAGAACTCTTTTGTCTATCAAAAATGCTATTTGACTCCCAAAATATTTGGGTTATTCTATCTTCCATTATGTAACATATGATATGGTTACTAACATGACAATGGACATAACAAAATTTAACATTAAAATTAATATTAAATTAACATGATAATTAATATTAAAATTAACATTAAAATTAACCTTAACATTAAAATTAATATTAATATTAATATTAAAATTAATATTAATATTAACATTAAAAAAATTGGGTAATTAATTTTTTAGGTTAAAATTTGTCATGTTCCTTGTTATGTAAGCTGCCATGTCAGATGTTGTCACACCCCAGAACCGGTATACCGGAGAGCGGGGGCAGACATAGCCAGCTACGCAATCCCAAAGTACGTTAATACTCTGAAATCACGTATAAGCTGTCAAGACATGTGGGTTACTCTACAAGCCATCAGTCAATCCTATGGTTTAACAATCCTAGGTATCTCAATCACAGGCAATTATACAAGAACAAAGAGTATGATCATCATACATACAATAGTAAGGCGTCCCGAACCATATATACATGATTGATCACGAAGCCAGTACCACAGAACTGTTGACTAGCTAGAGTATTAGTCGTACATGATAAGGACTAGCTATAGTCTAGAATACACATATCATGTTTATGTCCGTAGGCTACAATATCAAGGAAAATACCAAAACACGAGCTAAACACGTGCTCGGGGCTAAACGTTACAAGAGGAGAATTTACATATCAGTGGGAGAATAAAGAAGAAACCCACTGAGGAACTCTGGTGCTCCGGCTGGTCACCGTCGAGTAGATGGTGCGGTAGATCCTTCGGGCTCTTCTATTAGAACCTGTCCATGCAAAACCAGTGGGGTCAGACCCCAAATAGCAAGTACCACAAAGGAGGCCGAACTATGAACTTAAAACCAGCAATCATTAGTCATTCAACAAGGAGAAAAAATAATAAGTAAAGGAGGATCGAGATTCATGCAGTACCAATGCACTTATCCCGAACATATGGAGACAGTAAGTAAATCATCATCATTTGACATAAAGTAAACTGGAGAACGTGTTAAATAAATAGAACTGGGAAGGTGATATACGATGAGATAACCATGGGACTATTCAGATAACCAGGTTACAACCTGTAAACCAAACAAGGACCGGGGTTGTAACCCTTCGTCTGAACAGAACTTGGTTTCTTCCACCATTTATCGGCAGGATAAAATAAGAAATCAGGACATGTAACGATCATGTACAGGACAGGACGAATATGAACAATCAGGTCATGTGACAATCTTGTACAGGATCAAGTCAAGACTAGACTGAGTTAGACTCCATTCAATCAATCACGGCCAAGCAATAAGTACGGCTTGATACTTTAACTAACTAGGGTTATCACAGGCCTAGTTACTAGCAAGATGCAATAAGATTCTTCCAAGTCCGGTTACCTGTTTGTTACTACCTGAATGACCCCAGCAAAAAAAAGGAAAACATAGCATGATATAGCAGACACACTGTAGTAAGATACATGTGTCCTAAGGTACCACACTCGACGGCGGGCTGGATGTGCACTCATCTCGACGGATAGCAACAAATTCCATGTATATATATATATATATATATATAAGGCCGGGATCAAAGGGGCAACAGGTAACTGGAATAGTCTTTCCATGAACTACTGGATTATTCTAGTAATTAGCCTTAGTCCATTTCAGTATGAATCCCTGACCGTGGGAAACTAGGGATTCATGTCCTAGACATGATGCAAGACGAGACGGGTTCATTGTACAAGCACAATCACCCACGGTGTCCAGGCCATTTATTCTTGTCAAGTCGTGTTAGCCGTCGCAACAGCATTTCAAGGAGTATCATGTCAGGTTTATCATGTCAAGAGTGCGCCACGGCGGGCCACTATCAAGAATTATCATGTCAAGTTATTATGCCAAATTTGTCAGGTCAAGTTATCATGTCGGGAGTGCACCACGGCGGGTCACCATCAAGTCATGCCAATTATCAAGGAGGAGAGAAACTTGTACAATTAAATAATAATATATTAATAATATATATATTCCTGAAGCCAAGGAGAAACTCTACAACTTTCATGTTGGGAGTGGGAAGAAATTCTGACCATAATTTAGACAAATAAAACATTTAAACAATCAAAGTGGGACCCATACGGTCCAAAAGTGGGAGAACAATCATGCGGTCACAGAGAGTGGGAGGCCACCCATGCGGCTCCAAAATTATTTAAATGCAATCAGTCAAACATTTAAGACCAGCAAGCCATATGCGGCTAGCATACAATTGTGCATGCGGCCAAGAGTGGAAGGGACCTCATGCGGCCAAGAAAGTAGAAGACCATCCATGCAGCCAGGAAACAATGAAATAGGCCATAAAATCAAATAAGACAAAAGACAGTGGGACCCTCATTAAATGCAAACTCCCACTTCAGCAAGCAAGTCAACTAAAGGAAGCTATGTGGGACCCCCCACAATCAATGCAATAAGAAAAGTTCACGTGACCATTTGAATATTGGTTCACGTGGCTAAGCAATGATGACATATAATAAAATTTATCCTGCAAGTACAGGCAGCTCAACAAAAGCCATACGATCCAATATTAAATTCAAAGTCCAAAAGTACAATGGCCATGCGGCCAGCAAGTGGGAAGAGGCCATGCGGCCAACACACATTTGATTGGTCAACAAATAATGCCATGCGGCTCAGGCAAATGCTAATGCATTAAATGCATGCAAAATGCTAACTTTGATTCCAAAATGCAATGAATTCAAGTACATGCGGCTCATTCTACCAAAGCCTATGCGGCTGACCTTCCCAAAAGTGTATTAGAAAAAATGCACGAAAATTTGCATTTAAGAATGCCATAAACATGCATTAAATGCATTTTCTAAGGACTCATGCGGCTGAGTCTCCCAGGAAAGACATTTAAGCATAAAATAGTAAACATTAAGGTCTTAAATGCAAAATATAAAGCATTAAGAAGCTTTATGCGGCTGACTTATTCCATAATGCATGTAATCAATGCATTAAGCATAAAATATTAAACTTTAAGGTCTTAAATGCAAAAATATAAAGCATTAAGAGGCTTTATGCGGCTAGCTTATTCCAGGAGATGCTTTAGCAAAGCATTAAAGCTACTAAGCCTAATGCCTTAAAGTAATTAGCATGCAAACTAAAGTAACTAATTAAAGCATGCAAACTGAATTAAAGTATGCAACTAAAGGCCCACGTTGCATGCAAAAATGCAAGCAAGCCTAAAGGCAATGCATGCCATACAATTAAAATGGGGAGGGGATGGAATGCATATGCGGCCAAGGAAATTTTCCTTATGCGGTCAGAAAACTTTGTAGCATATGCGGCTCAAGAATGTAAGTACTTTCATGCACTAATTATTTCCATGTGGCTACAATGGTTTTCAAGCAAGAAAATCCCCATATGCTAATGCATTTATTAATGCTAATAAAATAATGCAAGCAACTTTGTAAGGCTATGCTCCTGCATTAAATGCAATTAGTATAAGGCCATGCGGCTACTTACATGCAGGTAAATTAGTGCAATGGCCATGCGGCTCAGGCAAGTATTAAATAAGTGCCTGCAAAAGAAACTAAGTGCATGCAATGAAACTGCATGGCCATGCGGCCAAGAAATACAAATGTTTTCTTCCCACAGAGAACATGTCCATGGAAAATACCATGGCCTTCATGCTCCACCAAACAACAATGGGAACCCCAAATCCAGACTTCCATGGGTCAAATTTGGGTAAAATGAAATTCTCTACAACATGGAACCATCAGTTGACAAAAATATGTACGTTTAACAGATCAAAACTTATGAAAACCGAAAATGATATAAACTTAGATCTACAAGAATCCACTCAGTAAAATCGAAAACTCCAAGTTCTAAAGATGCTTAGAATCATGCAAGGAAGAAGATGGAACAAACAAAAATAAATTTGTTCAAGGTTCGGCAAGGTGTACTTGCCTCTCTCCAATGGCTAGGGTTAGGTGGAAAAGAAATGAATGAGGGTGAATGAGGAGGGAGAGAGAAAAGTGGCTTATATAACAAGCTCAAGTGATCTCCACCATTCATTCCTCTCCACTCAATCTAAGCCATACACCTCATCTCATAAGAAACCAAACTAAACCAAACCAAGTCAAAGTGGAACCGAACCAAATAAAACCAAATCCAAGTTAAACTAAGTCATGAAAATCCTACATAGGAAAAATTTTAAAATATTACGTAAATCGATGAATACGGAATACGGCTCAAATAAATACGTATCCGTATAAAATACTGATACGGTGAGACGGGTCTCACAGATGTCACATAATGGGAGATGGCATCATCCAAATATTCGGAAGCCAAATAGCATAATTGTTTGTCTATTCCATTTCCTTTTATTTTCATTTTCTTCAATTACATAATGTTCTAATCAACTTCACTTACTGCAGATGATAAGAAGGTAAACAAGGATGGACTTCAGGACGTCCCGAACCCCCTGCCCCCGTCGTATGGAGGCGGTGGCGGAGGCTACCGCCCTGGTGGAGGGGGAGAGTACCCTGACGGCAGGGGCGGATACAATCACGGAGGTCCTGGTGACGGAGGCCATGGGAACCCTGACGGCAGGGGCGGATACAATCGCAAAGGGCCTGGTGACGGAGGCAACCCTGACGGCAGGGGCGGATACAATCAAGAAGGTCCTGGTGACGGAGGCCATGGGAACCCTAGTCGTGGCCGCTGACGCTACGGTTGCATTTGCTGCTCGACCGTCGACGATGAGATCCTCGATGCCCAATACCTGGCAGAGCCCGGCACTACTAAGTTTATAGCCGTAGGCTGGTCATCCCCTGTTATGTTTATATTTGTACTAATGTACTCGTAGCTAAATAAGGGGAAGAAGAATAAAAGGTTTCGAATACGCTACATTAGGTTGTAATAAACCTACAAGTTAATGTTGGTGTTTTTGCCTTTGGACTATGAAAGATAGTCCCACATCGGCTACACCAAATGGTGAGTATCTCAATATAATGTATTGCTTGTGTTGAGGTGTGCACATGAGGTGTAGTGGGGCACAAGTGTGTGCCATGTGGGAGTATTTTCCTAGAAGGAAAAAGGATTAATTCCAACAAAGAAGTAATTTGATTTTTGTTGTGCGGACTCGGACTCGGACATGGACTCCACGATGTCTCGTTCATGCACGAAAGTGTTCGGGGGTAGGCGTAGACTGTCACACTTCTATGCTGATTGTGGGATGATCTAAAATATCAAACTCTATTTTTGAGTATTGGTATTTTAGTCCCACATCGGATAGGAGAAGAGGTGAAGTCTCACTCCACTCTATAAATAGAGCCTCTTGGCCTCCTTTGAAAGATGCAGCAAGAAGAGAGTAAAGGGAGTCTGTAAAGTCCAGAAAGCCTGTTCAAGTCTCAAATTTTGACTTACGAGCGTTCCAGAAGTTCTTCGTGAACTTGCTGGTTCCTGGAAGCAGATCGTGGTGGGACGAATCTTGCTTTGAGCAACGGTGATCGTAATCACCCCAGCAAGAACCTTTCTTCTTTCTTCTTTCTTCTCCTTCATCTGAGTTGTAACTCAGTTATGTCCATCTACAACTGCAATTGCAAGAAAGAACGTGAGATTTATTTTCTGAACTCAGTTCTGTCTGTCAGCAACTGTGATTGCGAGGAAGAACGTGAGATTTATTTTTTGATTATTGTTGTTTTTGTAATCAGATTCATATTATAGTGTTCCTCTTGGATCTCGAGAATAATCAGAAGGTGAACGTTTGTTGAACCTCTGATCTCGACATTAAGTCTACCATCTTTGATCAATCCCCGGGACTAACAATCTTAAAGCAAGATCCTTGTAGATGGAGAACTCTCGTGCTTCTCTCATCGATACCAGCTTTAACAAGTTGGAGAAATTCGACGGAGAATATTTCCAAATCTGGAAGAGGAAGGTCACCCTTAATCTTCAACTCGTAGACGTAGACCATGTGTTGATTGAGGATGAACCGACAATTCTAGAAAGAGGAACTGCCGATGCTATTGCTGCTACACTCGTCAAGCAGAGCAAATGGAAGAGAGAAAACAGCATCTGTAAATTGCTGATTCTCAATTCTATGGAAGACTCTCTGGCAGAGTCATATTCCAAGAAGGTGAAGGCCAAAGAGATCTAGGATTCTTTGGGTAAACTATATGAAGATGATGAGAACAGGTCCAAAATCTTCATCGTCGAGAAGTACCACAAGTGGCTCTTCGAAGACGAGATGGCGATGCTACATCAAGTGAAAGAATTCCTGAAGTTGCGCCAGAAGTTAGATGACGAGAAGATGCCCCTCGTCAGCAAGTTCGTCGTTGGAGGGATAGTCTCGAAACTTCCTGCTGGTTGGAACAACTTCTATGCTAGAATGCATCGGAAGAAGCTGAACATTAGCTTGGAAGATCTCCTACAAGAGATCCACGTTGAGGACAAAATACGATCTCAACAGAAGATGGACTCTCTGCCCAACCAACTAGATAAGGCCAACTTGGTGCAGACAAAAGAGTTCAAGAGAAAGTAGGTGGCTTCTCATCACAAAAAAAAGGACTCCACTAATCTGAAAGTGAAGGGTCCTTTGTTCAAGCAACAGAAGTCCAAGTCCCAAGTGACTTGCTTCAACTGTGGCAAGAAGGGACACTATAAGAGTGAATGCAAATCCAAGCCCAAACAAGCTGAACAAGGTGAGCCTAGCAAGGTTTCCATGGTTTCTAACATAGTTGCTATGATTGCTCAGGTCACAGCTGTGGGGGCTGACTCTGGCTGGTGGATAGACACCGGTGCGACCTGCCATGTCTGCTCTGGCAAGGAATGGTTCGTCACATACCAGCCAACTTCTGAAAAAGTTATCATAGCGAACCAAGCCCAAGCTAAAGTTCTGAGGATCGGAACTGTGCAGCTGAAACTCACATCCGGGAATACTCTGACACTTCAAGGTGTGAAGCACGTTCCGGTGATTGTAAAGAACTTGATCTCTTGAAGCCTGCTTAGCAACGCAGGCTTGAGGATGGACATCAATACTGGCCAGATGGTGATGTCCAAGAAGGGAACATACTTCGGAAAAGCTTTTCAAATCGAAGGGATGTTCAAAATTCAGCTTGTAAACCAGTAAAATGTAATCAATGCAATCGCTCGTTCTGATTATTCTCTTGAGTTGTGGCATAATAGGCTAGGACATTGTCACTCCCCGATCCTGGAATACGTATTTTAATACGTAAACCGATAAATTGTATCTATCTTGTATTTATACGATATTTATTATGCTGTGTTTCTTCATGCATTTCCCAAAATATTCGACAAAATATTAATTCGTAATTTATTTTCTGCATTTGGGCCTACAGTTTTGGCTCATTTGGGTAACCTATTTTTGGTTCACCACTGGTTCATCATGAACCCTTAGGTTCAAGATTCTATATATAACTCATCTCATTCTCTCTCCTCTCATTTATTTCCTCCACCAACCAAGGCAAGTGCCAACTTGCTCAAGAGATGGATCCATAAATTTTGTTAATATTTTCTTACAAAATTATTTGTCAAAATATGTTCTTCTTCTCAATATATACTAGTTTAGAACGTGAAATTTTCCATTTTGAAGCTTTAATTTTTGTAGATCTAAGTTTTAACCATTTTCGGATTTCCTTGGTTTTGATCTAGCAAACTTCATTATTTTCAAGTTTTGATTGTTCTATGTTGTAGGGAATTTTGTTCTACCCTATTTTGACCTATAGAAGTCCCAATTTGGGCTTAGGATGAGGATTTTATGGTCCCTAGAAGTTATAGGGCTCATGGTGTTCTTGCTCTCAGCCAAGAGGAAGGAGATGACCCTGTAGCAGTGCGCGCGCGCAGCCCCTTGGCCCAGCGCTTTTTAGCGATGGGCGCAGCTCTCTCGTGGCCCAGTGCCTCTTGACCCAGCGCACTCTGACCCAGCGCACTCTGACCCAGCGCGCTTGACCCCAGCGCACTCTGACCCAGTGCGCTTGACCCCAGCGCGCTCTGACCCAGCGCACTCTGACCCAGCGCACTCTGACCCAGCGCGCTCTGACCCAGCGTGCTCTGACCCAGCGCACTCTGACCCAGCGCGCTTGACCCCAGCGCACTCTGATCCAGCGCGCTCTGACCCAGCGCACTCTGACCCAGCGCGCCCTGACCTGGACTCCCCTATATATTTTTATTTATTTATTTTATATTGCTTATATATATATGTAAATGTTTGTGTAAGCCATATATCCTTACGCCTTTTGTCCTGAGCATGATATGAGCACTAATGTGACCCCGGTGAACAAAGTGTTCCTACCTGATACATGTACCTGAATGTCCCAGTTCTTGTTTATGCTCGACAAATGACTCATAACTCCACGTGGCGTATTTGCAATGATGCATTACACCAAGGAGGGTAGAACATGTTGACATACTGATTGACATGGATCCTCTCTTGGGGTACTCGTACTAGAGTACGACTTTAGGAGGATAATCATGCAGGCCACAGCATGTGAGTCCAAGATTTCACTTAGGGTTAAACTAGGCAACTAAATATACTAGATGCATGGGGAGGGCAGAATCCCGAGATCGTGTTACACCAACCGCCTTGAGATATTGTCTTAACGCGCCGGCTGGTCTCCACGGATACTGTGTCATCTGCAACGAGTGGATGACTGTATTCGATTAATTCCTGCTATATATTATATGTTTTGGCAAGGTGGCCTTACGAGGGACCTGTGCTCAATAATATATGTCTACGCGAACCCCTGGGTTGGCTAGCCTTGCTGGAAAGATACGATCTGAGGATTTCTAAATAACATGACGCGAGGATAACCTCGTCCCACTAGAAACTCGTAGACTTGATTGGCCGTAGAAACGACTTGCTGGTATCCTATTACCTTCCGCGAATCACTGAGGGAAGCGGACTGTTATGATACGTGATCCAACCCATGTTCTTGTTTGATTGTTGGGTTGGTTATCGTACTATGACAGGCTGTGGACCGAAGTTATGAACGGAAGACCTATTCTGGTTGTGAAGTGTTACTTCTGTGAATGACTGAGGAACACGGTCTATCATGGTACATGATCCAACCCATGTTCTTGTTTGATTGTTGGGTTGGTTATTGTGCTACGATAGGCTATCGACCGAAGTCACGATCAGGAGATTTTATTGTTTCTACCTTTTAACTTATGTGAAAGTTATAGAGTACGACACGTCCCGACTCCATGCGGCACCTTTTGTCCTTGTTTGGTTGTAAGGGTGCCATATGGGTTCGAGAATATTGCGCTACCCTATAATAGTAGCATAAGTATTACAATTATCAATCATTCTATTAACTGGGTTTTTAATCTTAACTCTTGTGCCCCTTTGGCGGTACTTGCTATTCGGGGCTGACCCCGCTGGTTTTATTTGGCCAGATCTCGTAGCAGAGCCGGAGGACACGATCTTCCTTCCTGACATCCATGGTGCATACTAGGAGCATAGCGGTTCAGGGACTCGAGTGGGTTTCTTCTCTACCACTCCTGCTTATACTTTGTGCGGCGTTTAGCCACCGGCACCTGTTAGCCGGATTACTTGATATTTTGTGTCAGTACATAATTGTAATTAAACAGACTGCAGTTGTGTATAATTTTGTACTCCTGGCTCTCTGAGATAGCTAAATTATAAAGCTAGTCTCTCATGACCATTTTGATGAAGCGTCGGGGACGCCTTACTGCTTTATCTTTAATGTTTATTTAATTGCTGATGTGACTTGATTGATTGAGACATAGAACCCTGTGGGACCATAGAAGACTTGATTGTAGCATGTGCCCCCTAGTCTCTCGACAGCCACGATCACCGTATGACGTTACGTACCTCATATGGAGTAGCTGGCCTAGTCCGTCCTCGTATTTCGGTACTGGGGCGTGACAAGGTTTTAGTGGTGGCCCATGTAGGTCTATTTTTTAGACTTGTCGGGTATTGTGAATTATTAGGAGTCTCAATCAAAACTTGTTCCCCTTGAAATTCTGTTTCGAATTCTCTGTCCTTGCCTTGATCTCTAACCTGACTTGTATCCTCGAAATCTTCCTTGTTCGGACTTGATAATCTTATATCTTTCTCTATAGGGGTGCTTCATTCTCAGTAGCGGATGAGGCCCATGAGGAAGAGCAGCAAAAGCATGGCTCGACTGGGCACCAACAGGGGAGAGAAACTTCCCCAAGGCAGACACGAGCAGAAGTGGAACCAGAGGCAGTGGAGCCGCAGGTTATTGAAACTCCTGCAGCACCAGCAGCGACGGCAGTACCAGATGCCGTAGCACTCCTGGAGATTATCCAAGGGTTTCTTGTCACTCACCAACAGTAACAGACTCAGCAGCAGGAACAGAACGTGTTGCTGAACCAAGGGATTCAGTTAGCTCTTGAGAGGAGTGCCGGGGCTGACACGGGAGCATCAGGACGGTTTCGTCGCTTGAACCCGAGGTATTTTGATGGCACGGAGGATGCCATCACTGCGGATGCATGGATTCAAGACATCGAAGCCATTCTTGTGGCAGCCAAGGTTCCAGATGATGAGAAGGTTGATCAGGTCAAATTAGTACTTCTGGATCTTGTCCGCGACTGGTGGGCATCAGAAGAAGTTGGTATAAGACGCCCTGTTCGTTGGATCACCTTCAGTGAAAGATTTAAGGCCAAGTATTTTGGCGTAGTAGCTCGATATGAGCTCCAGCAGAAGTTTATTAGTCTCAAGCAAGCAGGCAAGACCGTAGATGGGTATGCAGCAGAGTTCTGTAGATTGTGCCGTTTCGTACCAGCAATGGTGGCAACAGAGCCAGAGAAAGCTATGAGGTTCCAGCAGGGACTTCATTTGGGACTACTGTAGCTTGTGGAGGGATACGACTACCAGACGTTTGACGCTGTTTTGACGGCCGCTCGGAGGCACGAGCTTACCCAGCAGAGGTTGGCATCGAGGACAGGGGGTCAGAAGAGATCTCATTCCCAGGTTGGAGGAGGAGTAATACAGCGAACATCGGCACCAGCACCCGGTGTACGTATTCATGAGACAGGAGCGCTGCGGAGGACGACCGTGTCAACTAATACAGCGCCAGTTCGGCATCAGCAGCCGAGGAACCAACAGCAGCGTCAGGGAGCACCCCAGGGCTGTACATTCTGTGGGAAGGTAGGGCACACGAGGGAGGTGTGTCGGTCAGCGAATGGCTTATGCTTGAGGTGTGGTAGTTCAGACCACCGTATTTCTACTTGTCCTATGATACAGAGGCCAGGAGGGCCAGCTCAGCAGTTTCCAGCATTGCCAGCTCCGGTGGCAACCCCGAGTGGAGGGCCAGTATTAGCAGTAAGGCCCCTAGCCCAGTGTCTACCAACGCAGGCTCAGATGTTTCGCCAAGCACAGGAAGCCGGAGGCCCTCAGAGGCAGCAACAACATGGTCGAGGAAGGCCGCAACAAGGGGCTCCGCGAGGCCAGGGCCAGGCTCTCACATTATCCTTGGGAGAGGCTCTAGCATCTAGTGACATGGTGGCAGGTAAAATTCTCGTCACCTCATTTCCTGCTGTAGCATTATTTGATTCAGGCGCTACTCATTCATTCATCTCTGCACAATATGCTACACGAATTGGATTAGAGTTTGAGGCATTGCCAGAGAGGATGGATATACTCACCGGCAATGGGCTCGTAGAAGTTAGCAGAGTGCGCTTTTCATGTCCGGTAGAGGTGTGTGGGCATTTACTGCCCGCATCATTGATTGAATTCCCTATGGAGAATTTTGACGTTGTTCTTGGCATGGACTGGTTGAGAGATAGTCATGCGACAATTGATTGTAGAGGAGGTAGGGTCATATTCTGCGTTTCTGGGATGGAACAGTTCATCTTTACTCGAACCTTGAAGAATCAGGCCGGAGGCGTCATCTCAGCAGCAGTGTCAGAGCCTAGACAGATTCTGAGAGTGGTCGAAGATTTTCTCGACGTCTTCCCTGATGAGCTCCCAGGGATACCCCCAGTCAGAGAGGTAGAATTTAGCATTGAGTTGAACCCTGGAATGAGGCCTATTGCAGACAGAGTTTACAGAATGTCGCCGTCAGAACAGGATAAGTTGTATCAACATAAAGAAGAGTTGAAGTCTAAGGAATTCATCCGAGACAGTAAATCGCCCTGGGCCGTGCCAGTGATTCTAGTTCCCAAAAAGGATGGGTCGACGAGGATGTGCATCGACTACCGCAAGCTGAATGTAGTAACGGTGAAGAATAAGTACCCACTACCAAGGATTGATGACCTGTTTGACCAGTTGAGCAAGGCCAGCGTCTTTTCCAAGATCGATCTTCGGTCGGGATACTATCAAGTAAGAGTCCGGGAGCAAGACATATCGAAGACAGCATTCAGATCTAGATATGGGCATTATGAGTTTTTAGTAATGCCCTTTGGACTAACCAACGCCCCCGCAGTATTCATGGATTTAATGAACCGCATCTTTCTGCCGTATTTGGATAAATTTGTGGTGGTGTTCATAGATGACATCCTTGTCTATTCCAGCAATGAAGAGGAGCATGAGAAACATCTTAGGACTGTCTTACAGACATTGAGAGAGCATCAACTTTATGCGAAGCTCGACAAGTGTGAATTCTGGTTAGACCACATTTCGTTCCTGGGACATGTAATTTTTGGGGCAGGAGTGTCAGTGGATCCGAAGAAGATTGAGGCCGTAGAGCATTGGCCGGTCCCGAGAACGGTTTCAGAAGTGCGAAGTTTTTTAGGATTAGCTGGTTACTACAGAAGGTTCATGGCGGACTTTGCCAGGATCTATGTGCCCTTAACGCATTTGACGTACAAGGACGTAGAGTTTGTTTGGTCGGCTAGTTGTCAGGCATCATTTAAAGAATTGAAGAAGAGATTGATCTCAGCCCCGATCTTGACGCTTCCAGTAGGAGCGGGAGGCTTTACAGTATATTGTGACGCATCAGGGAAGGGTCTTGGATGTGTATTGATGCAGCACGGAAAGATGATAGCATATGCGTCTTGGCAGCTTCGAGACCATGAGAAGAATTACCCGACTCACGATTTGGAGTTAGCAGCTGTGGTATTTTCACTCAAGTTATGGAGGCATTATTTATACGGGGATCGGGTAGAGATCTATACTGATTATAAGAGTTTGAAATACGTATTCACGTAGAGAGATTTGAACATGAGGCAAAGAAGATGGTTAGAACTGCTGAAGGATTTTGATTTAGATCTTCAGTATCATCCAGGCAAGGTGAATATAGTTGCAGATGCGCTGAGTAGGAGAGACAGTGCCTTTATTTTGACCTCGCAGAAGCATATTTTAGAAGACCTTCAGAGTATGGGAATCGAAGTAGTTTTGCCAAGGGATATAGGAAGAATGACCAGTATACAGATTCAGTCAACCTTAGTAGAGAGGATAAGGGCAGCACAAGCAGGAGATCCACAGATTCAGAAGTTGTGGTCGGAGTATGAATCAGGCCGTAGGAAGGAGTTAGTGATTCATGAAGATGGTACGCTCAGGTTTGGAAACAGACTCTGTGTACCGAGTGGATCCTTCGACAAGAAGTTATGTCCGAAGCTCATAGTTCTATTTACTCCATTCATCCAGGAGGAACGAAGATGTATCGAGATATCAGACAGTACTTTTGGTGGAATGGCATGAAAAGAGAGATAGCGAGATTTGTATCCAAGTGTCTGGTATGTCAGCAGGTAAAAGACGAGCAGCAGAGACCAGCAGGATTGCTACAGCCGCTTCCTATCCCAGAATAGAAATGGGAGCACATCACGATAGATTTTGTGACCGGTTTACCTAGATCCCCGACTGGTAAGAATGCAGTCTGGGTAATAGTAGATCGACTCACAAAGGTCGCTCATTTCCTTCCCTTCCGAGTTGGACAGACTACTGAGCAGTTAGCAGAAATGTACATGAAGCAGATAGTATGGCAGCACGGTGTTTCAGTTAGTATAGTATCAGATCGGGATACGCGGTTTACTTTCCATTTTTGGCGGAGCTTACACCAAAGTTTGGGAACCAAGTTAAGATTCAGTACTGCTTATCATCCACAAACTGACGGGCAATCAGAAAGAACCATTCAGACGTTAGAAGATATGCTACGGACGTATACCTTAGATTTTGGCGGATCTTGAGAGGATCACCTTCATCTAGTGGAGTTCTTCTATAACAACAGCTATCAGGCTAGCATTCAGATGGCCCCGTTCGAAGCATTATACGGAAGGAAGTGCAGGTCCCCTTTGGCATGGGACGACGTCGGAGAACGGAAGTTGTTGGGGCCAGAGATGATCACGCAGACTGTGGAGATAGTTAAGTTGGTCAGAGAGCGCCTTCGAGTTGCACAGGACCGACATCGTCATTGGGCAGATCAGCATCGTAAGCCTCTAGAGTTCAGAGTTGGCGACCAAGTATTTCTGCGGATTTTGCCTACTCGGGGTATCATCAGATTTGGAACCCGAGGAAAGCTTAGTCCAAGATACGTTGGTCCTTTTAAGATTCTCGCTCGGGTAGGCGATGTGGTTTATCGACTTGCCCTTCCGCCTTCATTAACTGGCATACATGATGTGTTTCATGTGTCCCAATTACGTGGGTATGTCCCAGATCCGAGTCATGTCCTCAATCATTATGAGTTAGTCATTGGTACCGACCTAACTTACGAGGAACAACCCGTATCTATTTTGGACCGGCAAGAGAAGGTACTCAAGAATTGGGCGATAAGCCTTGTCCGTGTTTTTTGGAACCATCACTCTTCGGGAGAGTCAACCTGGGAGCGCGAGGACGAGATCAGATCTCGGTATCCGTATTTGTTTGACTAATGAGGTATATTTTTACGTCTTATTGACACGATTCCATGCTTATCTGCACCTGCTTGTTTTACACTTTGTGATGTATGATAATAACTGCTATGATAAGTTAACTTGTATATGATTGTGCCTTGCTTGCCCTGATTTCACTATCCTGTCTTGGCTGGAATTCCGAGGACGGAATTTTTCTAAGAAGGGTAGAGATGTCACTCTTCGATCCTGGAATACGTATTTTAATACGTAAACCGATAAATTGTATCTACCTTGTATTTATACGATATTTATTATGCTGTATTTCTTCATGCATTTCCCAAAATATTCGACAAAATATTATTTCGTAATTTATTTTCTGTATTTGGGCCTACAGTTTTGGCTCATTTGGGTAACCTATTTTTGGTTCACCAATGGTTCATCATGAACCCTTGGGTTCAAGATTCTATATATAACTCATCTCATTCTCTCTCCTCTCATTTATTTCCTCCACCAACCAAGGCAAGTGCCAACTTGCTCAAGAGATGGATCCATAAATTTTGTTAATGTTTTCTTACAAAATTATTTGTCAAAATATGTTCTTCTTCTTAATCTATACTAGTTTAGAACTTGAAATTTTCCATTTTGAAGCTTTAATTTTTGTAGATCTAAGTTTTAACCATTTTCGGATTTCCTTGGTTTTGATCTAGCAAACTTTATTATTTTCAAGTTTTGATTGTTCCATGTTGTAGGGAATTTTGTTCTACCCCATTTTGACCTATAGAAGTCCCAATTTAGGCTTAGGATGAGGATTTTATGGTCCCTAGAAGTTCTAGGGCTCATGGTGTTCTTGCTCTCAGCCAAGAGGAAGGAGATGACCCTGTAGCAGTGCGCGCGCGCAGCCCCTTGGCCCAGCGATTTTTAGCGATGGGCGCAGCTCTCTCGTGGCCCAGCGCCTCTTGACCCAGCGCACTCTGACCCAGCGCACTCTGACCCAGCGCGCTTGACCCCAGCGCACTCTGACCCAGCGCGCTTGACCCCAGCGCGCTCTGACCCAGCACACTCTGACCCAGCGCACTCTGACCCAGCGCGCTCTGACCCAGCGCACTCTGACCCAGCGCGCTCTGACCCAGTGCACTCTGACCCAGCGTACTCTGACCCAGCGCGCTTGACCCCAGCGCACTCTGACCCAGCGCACTCTGACCCAGCACGCCCTGACCTGGACTCCCCTATATATTTTTATTTATTTATTTTATATTACTTATATATATATATAAATGTTTGTGTAAGCTATATATCCTTACGCCTTTTGTCCTGAGCATGATATGAGCACTAATGTGACCCCGGTGAACAAAGTGTTCCTACCTGATACATGTACCTGAATGTCCCAGTTCTTGTTCATGTTCGACAAATGACTCGTAACTCCACGTGGCGTATTTGCAATGATGCATTACACCTAGGAGGGTAGAACATGTTGACATACTGATTGACATGGATCCTCTCTTGGGGTACTCGTACTAGAGTACGACTTTAGGAGGATAATCATGCAGGCCACAGCATGTGAGTCCAAGATTTCACCTAGGGTTAAACTAGGAAACTAAATATACTAGATGCATGGGGAGGGCAGAATTCCGAGATCGTGTTACACCAGCCGCCTTGAGATATTGTCTTGACGCGCCGGCTGGTCTCCACGGATACTGTGTCATCCGCAACGAGTGGATGACTGTATCCGATTAATTCCTGCTATATATTATATATTTTGGCAAGGTGGCCTTACGAGGGACCTGTGCTCAATAATATCTGTCTACGCGAACCCCTGGATTGGCTAGCCTTGCTGGAAAGATACGATCTGAGGATTTCTAAATAACATGACGCGAGGATAACCTCGTCCCACTAGAAACTCGTAGACTTGATTGGCCGTGGAAACGACTTGCTGGTATCCTATTACCTTTCGCGAATAACTGAGGGAAGCGGACTGTTATGATACGTGATCCAACCCATGTTTTTGTTTGATTATTGGGTTGGTTATCGTACTATGACAGGCTGTGGACCGAAATTATGAACGGAAGACTTATTCTGGTTGTGAAGTGTTACTTCTGTGAATGACTGAGGAACACGGTCTATCATGGTACATGATCCAACTCATGTTCTTGTTTGATTGTTGGGTTGGTTATTGTGCTACGATAGGCTATCGACCGAAGTCACGATCAGGAGATTTTATTGTTTCTACCTTTTAACTTATGTAAAAGTTATAGAGTATGACACGTCCCGACTCCATGCGGTACCTTTTGTCCTTGTTTGGTTGTAAGGGTGCCATATGGGTTCGAGGATGTTGCGCTACCCTATAATAGTAGCATAAGTATTACTATTATCAATCATTCTATTAACTGGGTTTTTAATCTTAACTCTTGTGCCCCTTTGGCGGTACTTGCTATTCGGGGCTGACCCCGCTGGTTTTGTTTGGCCAGATCTCGTAGTAGAACCGGAGGACACGATCTTCCTTCCTGACATCCATGGTGCATACTAGGAGCATGGCGGTTCGGGGACTCGAGTGGGTTTCTTCTCCACCACTCCTGCTTATACTTTGTGCGGCGTTTAGCCACCGGCACCTGTTAGCCGGATTACTTGATATTTTGTGTCAGTACATAATTGTAATTAAACAGACTGCAGCTGTGTATAATTTTGTACTCCTGGCTCTCTGAGATAGCTAAATTATAAAGCTAGTCTCTCATGACCATTTTGATGAAGCGTCGGGGACGCCTTACTGCTTTATCTTTAATATTCATTTAATTGCTGATGTGACTTGATTGATTGAGACATAGAATCCTGTGGGACCATAGGAGACTTGATTGTAGCATGTACTCCCTAGTCTCTCGACAGCCACGATCGCCGTATGACGTTACGTACCTCATATGGAGTAGCTGGCCTAGTCCGTCCTCGTATTTCGGTACTGGGGCGTGACAAAGTTTTAGTGGTGGCCCATGCAGGTCTGTTTTTCAGACTTGTGGGATATTGTGAATTATTAGGAGTCTCAATCAAAACTTGTTCCCCTTGAAATTCTGTTTCGAATTCTCTGTCCTTGCCTTGATCTCTAACCTGACTTGCATCCTCGAAATCTTCCTCGTTCGGACTTGATAATCTTATATCTTTCTCTATAGGGGTGCTTCATTCTCAGTGGCGGGTGAGGCCCATGAGAAAGAGCAATAAGAGCATGGCTCGACTGGGCACCAATAGGGGAGAGAACCTTCCCCAGGACAGACACGAGCAGAAGTGGAGCCAGAGGCAGTGGAGCCGCAGGTTATTGAAACTCCTGCAGCACCAGCAGCGACGGCAGTACCAGATGTCGTAGCACTCCTGGAGATCATCCGAGGGTTTCTTGTCACTCACCAACAGCAACAGACTCAGCAGCAGGAGCATAACGTGTTGCTGAACCAAGGGATTCAGTTAGCTCTTGAGAGGAGTGCCGTGGCTGACTCGGGAGCATCAGGACGATTCCGTCGCTTAAATCCGAGGTATTTTGATGGCACGGAGGATGCCATCACTGCGGATGCATGGATTCAAGACATCGAAGCCATTCTTGTGGCAGCCAAGGTTCTAGATGATGAGAAGGTTGATCAGGTCAAATTAGTACTTCAGGATCTTGCCCGTGACTGGTGGGCATCAGAAGAAGTTGGTATAAGATGCCCTGTTCGTTGGATCACCTTCAGTGAAAGATTCAAGGCCAAGTATTTTGGCGTAGTTGCTCGATATGAGCTCCAGCAGAAGTTTATTAGTCTCAAGCAAGCAGGCAAGACCGTAGATGGGTATGCAGCAGAGTTCTGAGATTGTGCCGTTTCGTACCAACAATGGTGACAACAGAGCCAGAGAAAGCTATGAGGTTCCAGCAGGGACTTCATTTGGAACTACTGTAGCTTGTGGAGGGACACGACTACCAGACGTTTGACGCTGTTTTGACGGCCGCTCGGAGGCACGAGCTTACCCAGCAGAGGTTGGCATCGAGGACAGGGGGTCAGAAGAGATCTCATTCCCAGGTTGGAGGAGGAGTAATGCAGCAAACATCGGCACCAGCACCCGGTGTACGTATTCATAAGACAGGAGCACTGCGGAGGACGGCCGTGTCAACTAATACAGCGCCAGTTCGACATCAGCAGCCGAGGAACCAACAGCAGCGTCAGGGAGCACCCCAGGGCTGTACATTCTGTAGGAAGGTAGGGCACACGAGGGAGGTGTGCTGGTCAGCGAATGGCTTATGCTTGAGGTGTGGTAGTTCAGACCACCGTATTTCTACTTGTCCTATGATACAGAGGCCAGGAGGGCCAGTTCAGCAGTTTCCAGCATTGCCAGCTCCGGTGGCAACCCCGAGTGGAGGGCCAGTATTAGCAGTAAGGCCCCTAGCCCAGTGTCTACCAACGCAGGCTCAGATGTTTCGCCAAGCACAGGAAGCCGGAGGCCCTCAGAGGCAGCAACAACATGGTCGAAGAAGGCCGCAACAAGGGGCTCCGCGAGGCCAGGGCCAGGCTCTCACATTATCCTTGGGAGAGGCTCTAGCGTCTAGTGACGTGGTGGCAGGTAAAATTCTCGTCACCTTATTTTCTGCTGTAGCATTATTTGATTCAGGCGCTACTCATTCATTCATCTCTGCACAATATGCTACACGGATTGGATTAGAGTTTGAGGCATTGCCGGAGAGGATGGATATACTCACCGGCAATGGGCTTGTAGAAGTTAGCAGAGTGCGCTTTTCATGTCCGGTAGAGGTGTGTGGGCATTTACTGCCCGCATCATTGATTGAATTCCCTATGGGGAATTTTGACGTTGTTCTTGGCATGGACTAGTTGAGAGACAGTCATGCGACAATTGATTGTAGAGGAGGTAGGGTCATATTCAGCGTTCCTGGGATGGAACAGTTCATCTTTACTCGAACCTTGAAGAATCAGGCCGGAGGCGTCATCTCAGCAGCAGTGTCAGAGCCTAGACAGATTCCGAGAGTGGTCGAAGATTTTCTCGACGTCTTCCCTGATGAGCTCCCAGGGATACCCCCAGTCAGAGAGGTAGAATTTAGCATTGAGTTAAACCCTGGAATGAGGCCTATTGTAGACAGAGTTTACAGAATGTCGCCGTCAGAACAGGATAAGTTGTATCAACATAAAGAAGAGTTGAAGTCTAAGGGATTCATCCGAGACAGTAAATCGCCCTGGGCCGTGCCAGTGATTCTAGTTCCCAAAAAGGATGGGTCGACGAGGATGTGCATCGACTACCGCAAGCTGAATGTAGTAACGGTGAAGAATAAGTACCCACTACCAAGGATTGATGACCTGTTTGACCAGTTGAGCAAGGCCAGCGTCTTTTCCAAGATCGATCTTCGGTCGGGATACTATCAAGTAAGAGTCCGGGAGCAAGACATACCGAAGACAGCATTCAGATCTAGATATGGGCATTATGAGTTTTTAGTAATGCCCTTTGGACTAACCAATGCCCCCGCAGTATTCATAGATTTAATGAACCGCATCTTTCTGCCGTATTTGGATAAATTTGTGGTGGTGTTCATAGATGACATCCTTGTCTATTCCAGCAGTGAAGAGGAGCATGAGAAACATCTTAGGACTGTCTTGCAGACATTGAGGGAGCATCAACTTTATGCGAAGCTCGACAAGTGTGAATTCTGGTTAGACCACATTTCGTTCCTGGGATATGTAATTTCTGGGGCAGGAGTGTCAGTGGATCCGAAGAAGATTGAGGCCGTAGAGCATTGGTCGGTCCCGAGAACGGTTGCAGAAGTACGAAGTTTCTTAGGATTAGCTGGTTACTACAGAAGGTTCGTGGCGGACTTTGCCAGGATCTCTGTGCCCTTAACGCGTTTGACGTACAAGGACGTAGAGTTTGTTTGGTCAGCTAGCTGTCATGCTTCATTTGAAGAATTGAAGAAGAGATTGATCTCAGTCCCGATCTTGACGCTTCCAGTAGGAGCGGGAGGCTTTACAGTATATTGTGACGCATCAGGGAAGGGTCTTGGATGTGTATTGATGCAGCACGGAAAGGTGATAGCATATGCGTCTCGGCAGCTTCGAGACCATGAGAAGAATTACCCGACTCACGATTTGGAGTTAGCAGCTGTGGTGTTTTCACTCAAGTTATGAAGGCATTATTTATACGGGGATCGGGTTGAGATCTATACTGATCATAAGAGTTTGAAATACGTATTCACGCAGCGAGATTTGAACATGAGGCAAAAATGATGGTTAGAACTGCTGAAGGATTTTGATTTAGATCTTCAGTATCATCCAGGCAAGGCGAATATAGTTGCAGATGCGCTGAGTAGGAGAGACAGTGCCTTTATCTTGACCTCGCAGAAGCATATTTTAGAAGACCTTCAGAGTATGGAAATCGAAGTAGTTTTGCCAAGGGATATAGGAAGAATGACCAGTATACAGATTCAGTCAACCTTAGTAGAGAGGATAAGGGCAGCACAAGCAGGAGATCCACAGATTCAGAAGTTGCGGTCGGAGTGTGAATCAGGCCGTAGGAAGGAGTTAGTGATTTATGAAGATGGTACGCTCAGGTTTGGAAACAGACTCTGTGTACCGAGTGGAGTCCTTCGGCAAGAAGTTATGTCCGAAGTTCATAGTTCTATTTACTCCATTCATCCAGGAGGAACGAAGATGTATCAAGATATCAGGCAGTACTTTTGGTAGAATGGCATGAAAAGAGAGATAGCGAGATTTGTATCCAAGTGTCTGGTATGTCAGCAGGTGAAAGCTGAGCAGCAGAGACCAGCAGGATTGCTACAGCCGCTTCCTATCCCAGAATGGAAATGGGAGCACATCACGATAGATTTTGTGATCGGTTTACCTAGATCCCCGACTGGTAAGAATGCAGTCTGGGTAATAGTAGATCGACTCACGAAGGTCGCTCATTTCCTTCCCTTCCGAGTTGGACAGACTACTGAGCAGTTAGCAGAAATGTACATGAAGCAGATAGTAAGGCAGCACGGTGTTCCAGTTAGTATAGTATCAGATCGGGATACGCGGTTTACTTCCCATTTTTGGCGGAGGTTACACCAAAGTTTGGGAACCAAGTTAAGATTCAGTACTGCTTATCATCCACAAACTGACGGGCAATCAGAAAGAACCATTCAGACGTTAGAAGATATGCTACGGGCGTGTACCTTGGATTTTGGCGGATCTTGGGAGGATCACCTTCATCTAGTGGAGTTCTCCTATAACAACAGCTATCAGGCTAGCATTCAGATGGCCCCGTTCGAAGCATTGTACGGAAGGAAGTGCAGGTCCCCTTTGGCATGGGACGACGTCGGAGAACGGAAGTTGTTGGGGCCAGAGATGATCACGCAGACTGTGGAGATAGTTAAGTTGATCAGAGAGCGCCTTCGAGTTGCACAGGACCGACATCGTCATTGGGCAGATCAGCATCGTAGGCTTCTAGAGTTCAGAGTTGGCGACCAAGTGTTTCTGCGGATTTCGCCTACTCGGGGTATCATCAGATTTGGAACCCGAGGAAAGCTTAGTCCAAGATACGTTGGTCCTTTTAAGATTCTCGCTCGGGTAGGCGATGTGGCTTATTGACTTGCCCTTCCGCCTTCGTTAACTGGCATACATGATGTGTTTTATGTGTCCCAATTACGTAGGTATGTCCCGGATCCGAGTCATGTCCTCAATCATTCTGAGTTAGTCGTTGGTACCGACCAAACTTACGAGGAACAACCCGTGTCTATTTTGGACCGGCAAGAGAAGGTACTCAAGAATCGGGCGATAAGCCTTGTCCGTGTTTCTTGGAACCATCACTCTTCGGGAGAGTCAACCTGGGAGCGCGAGGACGAGATTAGATCTCGGTATCCGTATTTGTTTGACTAATGAGGTATATTTTTACGCCTTATTGACACGATTCCATGCTTATCTGCACCTGCTTGTTTTGCACTTTGTGATGTATGATAATAACTGCTATGATAAGTTAACTTGTATATGATTGTGCCTTGCTTGCCCTGATTTCACTATCCTATCTTGGCTGGAATTTCGAGGACGGAATTTTTCTAAGAAGGGTAGAGATGTCACTCCTCGATCCTGGAATACGTATTTTAATACGTAAACCGATAAATTGTATCTACCTTGTATTTATATGATATTTATTATGTTGTATTTCTTCATGCATTTCCCAAAATATTCGACAAAATATTATTTTGTAATTTATTTTCTGTATTTGGGCGTACAGTTTTGGCACATTTGGGTAACCTATTTTTGGTTCACCAATGGTTCATCATGAACCCTTGGGTTCAAGATTCTATATATAACTCATCTCATTCTCTCTCCTCTCATTTATTTCCTCCACCAACCAAGGCAAGTGCCAACATGCTCAAGAGATGGATCCATAAATTTTGTTAATGTTTTCTTACAAAATTATTTGTCAAAATATGTTCTTCTTCTCAATCTATACTAGTTTAGAACTTGAAATTTTCCATTTTGAAGCTTTAATTTTTGTAGATCTAAGTTTTAACTATTTTCGGATTTCCTTGGTTTTGATCTAGCAAACTTCATTATTTTCAAGTTTTGATTGTTCCATGTTGTAGGAAATTTTGTTCTACCCCATTTTGACTTATAGAAGTCCCAATTTGGGCTTAGGATGAGGATTTTATGGTCCCTAGAAGTTCTAGGGCTCATGGTGTTCTTGCTCTCAGCCAAGAGGAAGGAGATGACCCTGTAGCAGTGCGCGCGCGCAGCCCCTTGGCCCAGCGCTTTTTAGCGATTGGCGCAGCTCTCTCGTGGCCCAGCGCCTCTTGACCCAGCGTACTCTGACCCAGCACACTCTGACCCAGCGCACTCTGACCCAGCGTGCTTGACCCCAGTGCACTCTGACCCAGCGCGCTTGACCCCAGCGCGCTCTGACCCAGCACACTCTAACCCAGCGCACTCTGACCCAGCGCGCTCTGACCCAGCGCACTCTGACCCAGCGCGCTCTGACCCAGCGCACTCTGACCCAGCGCGCTCTGACCCAGTGCACTCTGACCCAGCGCACTCTGACCCAGCGCGCTTGACCCCAGCGCACTCTGACCCAGCGCGCTCTGACCCAGCGCACTCTGATCCAGCGCACTCTGACCCAGCGCGCCCTGACCTGGACTCCCCTATATATTTTTATTTATTTATTTTATATTGCTTATATATATATGTAAATGTTTGTGTAAACTATATATCCTTACGCCTTTTGCCCTGAGCATGATATTAGCACTAATGTGACCCCGGTGAACAAAGTGTTCCTACCTAATACATGTACCTGAATGTCCCAGTTCTTGTTCATGCTCGACAAATGACTCGTAACTCCACGTGGCGTATTTGCAATGATGCATTACACCTAGGAGGGTAGAACATGTTGACATACTGATTGACATGGATCCTCTCTTGGGGTACTCGTACTAAAGTATGACTTTAGGAGGATAATCATGCAGGCCACAGCATGTGAGTCCAAGATTTCACCTAGGGTTAAACTAGGCAACTAAATATACTAGATGCATGGGGAGGGCAGAATCCCGAGATCGTGTTACACCAGCCGCCTTGAGATATTGTCTTGACGCGCCGGCTGGTCTCCACGGATACTGTGTCATCTGCAACGAGTGGACTGTATCCGATTAATTCCTGCTATATATTATATGTTTTGGCAAGGTGGCCTTACGAGGGACATGTGCTCAATAATATCTGTCTACGCGAACCCCTGGGTTGGCTAGCCTTGCTGGAAAGATACGATCTGAGGATTTCTAAATAACATGACGCGAGGATAACCTCGTCCCGCTAGAAACTCGTAGACTTGATTGGCCGTGGAAACGACTTGCTGGTATCCTATTACCTTTCGTGAATAACTGAGGGAAGCGGACTGTTATGATACGTGATCCAACCCATGTTCTTGTTTGATTGTTGGGTTGGTTATCGTACTATGACAGGCTGTGGACCGAAGTTATGAACGAAAGATTTATTCTGGTTGTGAAGTGTTACTTCTGTGAATGACTGAGGAACATGGTCTATCATGGTACATGATCCAACCCATGTTCTTGTTTGATTGTTGGGTTGGTTATTGTGCTATGATAGGCTATCGACTGAAGTCACGATCAGGAGATTTTATTGTTTCTACCTTTTAACTTATGTGAAAGTTATAGAGTACGACACGTCCCGACTCCATGCGGTACCTTTTGTCCTTGTTTGGTTGTAAGGGTGCCATATGGGTTCGAGGATGTTGCGCTACCCTATAATAGTAGCATAAGTATTACTATTATCAATCATTCTATTAACTGGGTTTTTAATCTTAACTCTTGTGCCCCTTTGGCGGTACTTGCTATTCGGGGATGATCCCGCTGGTTTTGTTTGGCCAGATCTCGTAGCAGAGCCGGAGGACACGATCTTCCTTCCTGACATCCATGGTGAATACTAGGAGCATGGCGGTTCGGGGACTCGAGTGGGTTTCTTCTCCACCACTCTTGCTTATACTTTATGCGGCATTTAGCCACCGGTACCTATTAGCCGGATTACTTGATATTTTATGTCAGTACATAATTGTAATTAAACAGACTGCAGCTGTGTATAATTTTGTACTCCTGGCTCTCTGAGATAGCTAAATTATAAAGCTAGTCTCTCATGACCATTTTGATGAAGCGTCGGAGACGCCTTACTGCTTTATCTTTAATGTTCATTTAATTGCTGATGTGACTTGATTGATTGAGACATAGAACCTTGTGGGACCATAGGAGACTTGATTGTAGCATGTACCCCCTAGTCTCTCGACAGCCACGACGCCGTATGACGTTACGTACCTCATATGGAGTAGCTGGCCTAGTCCATTCCCGTATTTCGGTACTGGGGCGTGACAGACATGTTTACTGTAAAAGAATTAACAAAATGTCCAGTCTAGGACTTATCTCCAAATATGGGAGTAAGGTAGAGAAGTGTGAAGTATGTGCTCATACAAAGATCACAAGGAAACCCTTTCATTGGGTCAATCGAAGCACAGATCTTCTGGAATTGGTGCACTCTGATATCTGTGACTTCAAGCAATTTTTTACAAAAGTCGGGATGAAGTATTTCATAACCTTCATCGATGACTTCTCAAAGTACGCGTTCGTCTACTTGCTCAAGTCTAAAGACGAAGCGTTTGATAAGTTCAAGGAGTTCAGGGCCGAGGCAGAACGACAAACTGGACAACAACTCGAGAGGCTAAGAAGTAATCGAGGCGGAAAGTATCGGTCTCATGAATTCACATTGTTCTGCAAAGAACATGGAATCATAAACGAGACTACTGCTACGTATTCTTCTCAATCTAACAGAGTAGCGGAGAAGAAGAACAGAAAGTTGACAGAAATGATGAACTCAATGCTACTAACTGCGGGTCTTCCTAAATGCTACTGGGGAGAAGCTGCATTGACGGCCACTTTTATTCTAAATAGAGTGCCGTATGCAACTTTGGACGTAACTCCTCATGAAGTCTGGTTCAAAGTCAGACCTAACTTGAATGTCATTCGAGTGTGGGGGTGTCTGGCCTATGTGAAGCTCCCAGATCTGAAGATTCAGAAGCTGGGGACAAGGACTACGAAGACGATCTTCTTGGCGTATGCCGAGAAGAGTGATGCTCGGAGATTTCTTGATATTGAGTCAAATTATATCATCGAATCTCGCGATGCTGAATTTTTTGAAGACAAGTTTGTAAGGCATAAGAACATTGTTCTAACGGACATTCCGAAGAATAATGAAGGTACAAAGGTGACTGAGATCTTCAATGAGCCAGTTGTCCAAGATGAAGTTGTTACTGAGGAGACAACGATTGAACCAGCACTCGCTGAGCCGTCGTTGAAACGAGCGAGGAGGTCGAAGAACTTCGGAGATGACTTCATCACCTATCATGTGGAAGCAGATCCGCTTACCTATGATGAGGCGATGAAGACCAGAGATGCTATTTTCTGGAAGGAGGCGATAGACAATGAAATTGAATCAATCACCTCCAATAACACTTGGGTGTTGGTTGATCTACTTGAAGGAGCAAAACCTATCGGATGCAAGTGGATCTTCAAGAAGAAGATAAAAGCTGATGGAACCATTGACAAGTTCAAGGCCAGGCTAGTAGCAAAGGGATTTTCTCAGAAACAGGGGATCGACTACTTTGACACGTCTGCTCCAGTAGCCCGGATGACCACCATCAGAATGTTGATTGCTCACGCAGCGATACATAAGATGGTGATATATCAGATAGATGTGAAAACGGTATTCCTGAATGGCGAGCTGACCGAAGATATCTACATGCAACAGCCAGAAGGGTTTGTCATCAAAAGTCTTGAAGATAAAGTCTGCAAGTTGGTGAAATCTCTGTACGGTTTAAAGCAAGCTCCCAAAATGTGGTATGAGAAATTTAACAAAGTCATAAGGTCAAATGGCTACAGGGTCAGTGAAACAGACAAGTGTGTCTATACGAAGTTTACTGACAGAAGATGAGTCATCGTTTGTCTATACGTAGACGACATGCTAATCCTAGGTACGGATATAAGCTGTGTCACGAAGACAAAGAAGTTCCTCTCGACGAAGTTCAGTATGAAGGACTTGGGGGATGCTGATGTTATCTTGGAAATCAAGATCATTCGGACATACACTAGACTAGCGCTGTCACAGTCTTATTATGTTGAGAAGATGATCACTCGTTATGGGTATTAGGATCTTCTAGGGATCAATACGTCGTATAAGTGTGATCTGAAGCTGAAGCCTAATTCAGGGGAAAGCGTCAGGCAGTTGGAGTATGCAAGCGTAATCGAGAGTTTGATGTATGCTACTACTGCCACAAGGCCTGACATAGCTTTCGTTTTAGGAATGCTGAGTCGTTTCACGAGCAACCCAGGCATTGAGTACTGGAAAGCTGTAAAACGGGTTATGAGATATCTTAAAAAGACTCAGACATATGCACTACACTATAGCGGAGATCCGTCGGTAGTGGAAGGCTTCAGTGATGCCAGCTGGTGCTCAGAAGTGGAGAGCGAGAGGTCCACAGGTGGATACATTTTTACAATGGGTAGAGCTGCTATATCATGAAAATCGAAGAAGCAGACTATGCTCTCGTGGTCATCCATAAAATCTGAGTTCTTTACACTTGATACCGCAACGGAGGAAGGAGAATGGCTTCAGGAGCTCATGTATGATCTTCCAGTAGTTGGGGCACAAATACCGGGGATATCGATATACTGCGACAACCAAGCGACTACGACGGTGGCATCAAATAACCTCTTCAATGGGAAGAAGAGGATTGTGCGATTGAAGCACAGGGCAGTACACGATCTCGTCAAGAGGGGTGTTATTGCAGTGATTGATGTTCGGAGTCTGGAGAACCTGGCGGATCCGTTCACCAAGGGCCTCAAGCACCAGCTGGTCGATGATACAGCTTGTAAAATGGGCTTGAAGGCATTCTGAGATTGTGTTATTACATTTCTACCATAAAGTTTTATGCTATTAGTTCAAAGAAAAATCTACTAGGCATCTAACTTTTGGTTCAAGGGAGGACTATTAACCGAAAGAATATCAGGAACGGTGGGTACTTGTCCTCTGTGACATGGAGAGGTTACGAACCTACAACCACTGTTGTCTATTGTTGTTTTCTGCGAAAAATGAATCCTGTGGGAAGGTTGGCTTAAATGCCTTAATGAGTTCTCAGGCAGAGTAAATGCCTAGAGTGCTTTACAGGAAGCACGGTAGCGCAGCACTACAAGGAGTATAGCTCCATGTTACAGTAAGGTGACTCCACCATGAGATTCCCGGTTAGGGGTAATGCCTCGGCTTTGTGAGCCAAGTCACAGCGGAGTAGCACCGCAAATAGGCAGGTAGCCTAATGCTGTATGATAATCGTAATAAAGAGAGGTAAACAGCACTACAAAAAGGACGATGTTCTCATGTTACAGTGGCATGACACCACGAAGAGGTACCAGGTAGGGTAAAGCCTCGGCTTCGCGAGCTATGTCATAGCGGCATAACACCGTACGAAAGCGCAAGGCTTCATGCTGGATAGTTTGGTACTACAAAGAGGCTTGTGACCTCATGCTACAGTAGTATAACACTATGATGAGGTACCCAGGTGGGGTAAAGCCTCGACTTTAAGCCATATCATAATGGCGTAGCACCGCAAAGGAGCACAATGCTTCATGCCATGACTCTTTATAAAGAACTTACCTATAGTGTATGGACAGAGATATCAGGCCGTCTCTTGAGGGTAAACTTGTAGACGCCCAAAAATTATACACTGAAACCAGGCTGGCACAACGTCTTTAATGTGTAGCCAGAAGCACAGTTGATGTCATTATGTGAGTAGAAAGAATTGCAGTTATGGTGCAGAATTCAAGGCTTAGTCCATTCTTGTATCAATGCTGTTATTTAACCTATACGGGAAGATTCAAGTCGTAGCGACATCTCTCCTAATGCATGATGGACAGTCACTGTAGGAAACGCTCAACCCATATATTGAGATATGTGGAAGATTGTTGATGTTTTTGCCTTTGGACTATCACTACTACAAAAAGACCAATTAATGACGCTCGACAAGGAGTTTTAATGACGGCTGATACATAAGCGTTATCAAAGTTTGAGAAACACCTTTTAACATGACGGTTTGGACTATTTATAGGCTTTTCATAACGTTTACTAAATAAAGCGTTATTAATAATTAAAAGCGGTGGCAAACTTGTAATAAACTTTTTGTAATATATCCTATCATCCCCCACGATCAGAAGAACTCTCCTTCTCTTTTCCCGCTCCCCTTCTGCCCCTCTTTTCTCCTCTCCCCAAACCCTAAAATTTTCCTCTCTCTTTTAATCTTCTCCTCTTCCTCCTCCTCCTTTTAATCTCCCCCACGAACCCTAACCCCCTCCTTTCCGCAAACCCTAACCCCCTCCCACGAACCCTAACCCTAGCCCAAAACCAGCCCCCTCACCGGAGGGGCGAGAAAGAAGAAGGAGAACCGGAGGGAAGCGGCCAAGGACCTGCACATGTTCGCCTGGAGCTCGAGCGCCTCGCTCCACCCGAAGGAGGGATTCCGGTGTTCGCTGACCGGGCTCTCCAGGGGGATTCGACGCGACAGGACGCTCTGGAGGCGACGCCGACAGATCTCTTTAAGGCACGACTTGACGCTGAGGGGCGGAATGGAGGAGCCCATACTGCCCGTCGAGGATGCATGAGCAAACGGTCGGCACGGATCTGTGGCACCGACGCACGTCGGCTTCAGGCCCGGACACAAGACGAGGGCTCATGGGGGCGACGACGGTTGGGGGGACTCAAGCGCCGGGCTCGGCGAGGAGAACGGGTAAGGGCTGGTGGTGGCGGTTGTTTTGTTCTTTTTTTTGGTTGTATAGCTGTGGTGGTGGTCGAGAACGATCTGGCCGGTGTACGGTGATGGTGCCCGTGGGGGCCGCCACCGACCCCTCCGCCGACTACTCTGTCCCCGTCTTCGTCTGGGGCACCAACATCAGCGTCCAGGACGTCAACGCCGCGATCCTCCGCTTCCTCCGCCACTTCCGTGACTCCCCCGACCAGCCCGACTCCAAGTCTTCGGTTTCAATGAGGAATCTGAACACTTCGGATATTGAGAAGATAGTATCGGTGAAGGGGATGATTATTAGGTGCAGCTCGATCATACCTGAGGTTAAAGAGGCCATCTTTCGGTGCTTGATATGTGGATACTTCTCCGATCCCATCTTGGTCGATAGAGGTATAATACTATTTCTACAATTGCAATATATTTTTTATTCACAGATGCAAATGTGGCATGGCAATGTGGGCATGGCACCGATTTTGTGTAATTTTGGAGTCTGTGTTGTCTTTGATACATGTGCGATGAAGAACAATAGATGCATTAGTTTGCTAAATAAGGACACAATAGAGCTTTGGAACAAATCTAGTGACAACCATTACAGGATAGTTGCTTTTACTTGAAGAGAACGATATGTGGTACTTGCTTTTTACTTGAACTAAATGATTTTAATTGTAGGAAAGGTATTATTAGTTGAGTTCTGGAAGTGGAGGTACATTAGCCATCATTTCAACTTTTCACACAACTGGGTAAATTATTAGCTGTCTAAGAAATAAATCCATCCGAAATTGTTTTTTCATGTCTTGCTAATTGTTGAGAAAATATGAAAAATATATCTCATATTTTCATCAAACGTGCGAAGGGCTTCTATAAAGCTTATAACTAATAAGGGAACAGAAGGATATGAATTCATAGTGTTGCTGCATTCAATCTCTTTTCTTCTCTAATCCTGTCTATATGTTCTGAAAAATTGTCTCACTGTAGGGCTTACAAGTTCTCAAATTGCCAGCAATTCTTTCACTTTGGGTACAGTAGCTGTTCTTCCATTCTACACTTTGATGGTTCTTGCTCCTAAGGCTGAAGTGGTAATTCTGGTTCATAGTGATTCTTATTTACTTGGCTGTATAGATCTCTAGACGAAAAATTAAAAGACGCTTCATAAGTGTTTACTCCTACTGATATTGTGTTTATTTTTCCTTTCATCTATCATACAGACTAAGAGAACTATGGAGACTTGTATACCATATGTTTTGCTTAGGATGCTTTATGGATACCTTCTATATCTATCTTGGACTCCTGAGACAATGCAGGCAATGTTTGCAAGTAAATATTGGTTACCCGAGGTTTGTTTCTCTTCACTCAAATGACTTGTGAATTAAGTTCAGCAGATCTGGATTCTTCAAACCAGACAAGAAGCCTCTTTATGTTTTTGGATGTAGATTAGGAGTAAATTTAGTTTTGCTGGCCTGTATAAGAATTAGCATTGCCATATTTTTTTTGCCTCCTAACTGATTGTAGCTAGGTCTATTTTTTATCATTTTTATTTTGACTATTTATCTCCATTACCTTGATTTTTCCACTTCCACTTGTCATATTCTTAATCATCTGTCTTGATGTCTTCTGCAGCTATCAGGTATACTGAAAATGTTCTCGAATGAAATGACCGTGGCTTCTGCTTGGATTCATTTGCTAGCTGTAGATCTTTTTGCTGCGAGGTTTCTTTCCATCCAAACATTTTTGTCTCATTACTTTATCGACATAATAATTGTCTCATTATACTATGGCTTCTACAACATTTTTGTCTCATTTCTATATCCAAGCTCGCTATGAACTTAATCTGCAAGCAGTTGATACTTTATCAACATAATAATTGTCTCATTACACTATGTCAAAAAATTGACCATCTAACTCCAAAAGTCAAAAGGGTTTCGAACTCGCAACATTGCGAGATTCTCAATCCCCATAATCATATGCATACCTCTCCTGCAGTATATTAGTTTCAGGTCTTCTTACATGGATGCTTGTGCAAATCTTTCAACACATTCATAATTATTAGAAGCATATATTGCAATATAAGATTCAGCAACTTCTTTTATATGTCTATGTTTCAATTGACTGTGGCATTTTGTTAGGTCGAATCAATGAACCAACCAGGTGTGGAAGGCTGGAATGTTTAGCCATGAACTCCATGACTCTGGTTCATAATTGATGCAGGTAGTATCTGGTTGTCGTTTTTATTCTTTTTGCTTGAAATATTTGTTTTACTTTGTATCTGGTTTTACGGCACATCCTAGATTTGCCGACAAGCAGATAGTGAAGTTGCAGGAGACCCCAGATGAAATACCAGAAGGAGGGACTCCACATACTGTTAGCATTCTAATGCATGACAAGTTGGTAGACAATGGAAAACCTGAAAAAATCATGATCCATGTTGTATTATCTTCTATGTTTAGTTTCATGTTATACACTCTTGGTTAGTTCTTCACAATTATTTGTTATTTATTTTGACTTAATATCCATTCTGAAATTTTAGAGAAACACAAGTATTTTATGGAACCTATATCCAAAGCATACCAGGCCTTGACTGATCCTATTTCTCGTAAAAATTTTGAGAAATATGGCCACCCAGATGGATGTCAGGTAAAGTATAAACTTCTGCATGCTTTCCAACGCATTTCACATGCTTGATCCCCAACGATTTTGGCTGGTACCTGATGTTGAGGCTCTCTTTTTGTGGTCTATTCAACAAATCACATGCATTGTTTCTTTTTAAGTTTGATAGTTAATTTCATTGCCTTTTGCATATTTCATGGTATAGTTTGCTCTTTTCGTTCAGTACTCATGTACACGGGAAATGCATATATCCATCTTCATTTTATTTTTTGTACCCTTATCATTATTATGGATGTGGTTTATGTGTTAGAATCATGTATTATCTACTGCCATTCTACCTTTAAAGTTTCATATATTTTTCACACTTACTCTCTTTTCGATAGTTCTTGATGCTATTATTTTCGACAGAATAACCTCGAGGATATACATATAGTCTTCATCGTTTTTCCTGAATCATGTTGCTTGTTTGATTGCCATCTCATCTCATGTTGAATTTTACACCTAACTTGAAATTGGAAGGGATTGATTTAGAAAGGTAATGCCAGTTCCTCAGTTTATGTTTTGGTACATGAGCAATATTACAAAGTATATTGAACCGTGTTTTTATCTTTTTCAGGGATTTGCTACACGTGATGTTGACAGTTTTAATGTGCTCAAGTTGAATCCAAAGTAATTACTTGTTTTGAGGATCCATTTAAGTAGTATTTGTAAATATATGTATTTGGATACCCTATTTTGAGATAATGTAATGAAGATGGTGATATAACATTTCGATGTTTTCTTGTGAATATAGTTCAAAGTGGTTGTTTTAAAATTGAATTGAGAAGTTTTTGGAAAGTAATATATAATGTGCAGTATTAAGCATTATAAATGTGATGAGTTCAGTAATATTGAGTGTTATAAATGTTCTCCATTGAGCTTATACGGATTATCTATTCATAACTCTTTCAAAATGTCCTGAATTGTGCACTATATATTAACTATTCATAACGCTTTTATAGAAACTATTTATGACGGGTTTTTTATAACGCTTTTAAAAAACATTTATAACACCCGTTTTCATAACGGTTGCTGTGAAAAAAAAAAGCGTCATGGTTCGTCATTAATGACGCTTTTTAGCCGTCATTAAAAGGATTTTTTGTTGTAGTGTATGAAAGATAGTCCCACATCGGCTACACCAAATGGTGAGTATCTCAATATAATGCATTGCTTGTGTTGAGGTGTGCACATGAGGTGTAGTGGGGCACAAGTGTGTGCCATGTGAGAGTATTTTTCTAGAAGAAAAAAAGGATTAATTCCAACAAAGAAGTAAGTTGATTTTTGTTGTGCGGACTCGAACTCGGACACGGACTCCAGGATGTCTCGTGCATGCACGGGAGTGTTCGGAGGGTAGGCGTGGATTGTCACACTTCTATGCTGATTGTGGGATGATCTAAAATATCAAACTCTTGAGTATTGGTATTTTAGTCCCACATCGGATAGGAGAAGAGGTGAAGTCTCACTCCACTCTATAAATAAAGCCCCTTGGCCTCCTTTGAAAGATGCACCAAGAAGAGAGTAAAGGGAGTCTGTAAAGTCCAGGAAGCCCGTTCAAGTCTCAAATTTTGACTTATGAGCGTTCCAGAAGTTCTTCGTGAACTTGCTGGTTCCTGGAAGCAGATCGTGGTAGGGCGAATCTTGCTTTGAGCAACGGTGATCTTAATCACCCCAGCAAGAACCTTTCTTCTTTCTTCTTTCTTCTCCTTCGTCTAAGTTGTAACTCAGTTCTGTCCGTCTGCAACTGCGATTGCAAGGAAGAACGTGAGATTTATTTTCTGAACTCAGTTCTGTCCGTCAGCAACTGCGATTGCAAGGAAGAACGTGAGATTTACTTTCTGAACTCAGTTCTGTCCGTCAGCAACTGCGATTGCAAGGAAGAACGTGAGATTTACTTTCTGATTATTGTTGTTTTTTTAATCAGATTCATATTATAATGTTCCTCTTGGATCTCGAGAATAATCAGAAAGTGAATGTTTGTTGAACCTCTGATCTCGACATCGAGTCTACCATCTTTGATCAAGTCCCGGAACTAACAGTTAAAATTATCAATCGAGAACCTTCATCCACAACATCGCAATATTTAAATTACTGGTTTCGGGATTGCTAGGTGTTCAATCAATCCAGAACCTCCATCCACATCGCAATAAAAGAGTGAGGTTAGCGTGCTTACTGTCACATTCCGATTTCGGAAAATTGAAAACTAGTCAATAGTATTCTATGAACCGGATTCACCGTACATCCTTCAACGCCATCCATCGAAAACTAGCCACTAGTATTCTATGAACCGGATTCACCTTCAACGCCATCCATTGGATGGCATTGAGATGATATGTTTCCATAAACAGCCGCTAGTAAACACTCCACGTTAAGGAATTTTTTTTTTTTTTATTGAGAGAAGATTTCATTTAGAGATCTAATGAACGCTCTGTTGGCCATATCTTGAAGGATACGAGCCATAATACATAATGATAATGGTGGTTCAGTATACAGTTGAACCGAACCAGAGAACTGAGAAAATAAAGAGTGTGAAGCTAAAGCATGGGCACTCTATTAGCTTGTCTAGGAGTGTTGACAAAAGATACACCAGTTTGTAGATTGTTGGAAGATCGACCTTCCTCGATGGCATGTCGGACACGTCATAGAATAACCAAGTCTTATGAAGAACAACATCTATTCAGTACCCTACTTTAAATTTTTGAGACCTGAGACGAACTCTAAAAATGATGTCCTAAAAACTTAATATTTATATTATATTATATTTTTATCGATAATAATACAATAGTATTTTTATTTTAACCCAAAATCCAAGAAATAAAACAATAAACAAAATTAATATCCAAAAGAACATATGTTTTAATGACGTATTAATAAAACTAAAGATGTTCCAAATCCAAAAAAATAAAAATAAACTGATATTCCAGACAAATAAATAAAAAGAAAGTTAACAATGTTTAGGATAATTCATATAGGTAATAATAATAGTAATCATCTTAGTACATGTGTCGACAGTTTTGACAATTTCAAGTTCTAGATTCCGGAAAACAAAATAATATTAAAAATAAAAAATTAATACATTTAGACATAATTTTATATATCATTTGTTATTTTTCATTAATTTGAGATAAAAAAAATTTCTTATTGTGGGTTATTGCATAGAAAAAAAAATGAAACTTGTTACAACAATATATAACATGACATTTCAAATAGATAATTTAGATAAGAACACTATGCAATCAAATGACATTATCATAATTTTCAACAAATAATAACAATTAACGACAAATAAACAATCAGCAATAAATATAAAAGTATTTTCTTTCTCAGTTTTACTATTAGTTGATTTCAATCTCAATAGGAACATTGAAATGACTATACAATCAAATGACAAAAACATATTGTTTTTTCAATAAATTAGTCAACCACAAATAAAGATAATCAACAACAATTTAACAAAAAAATATATTAACAAATTATAAAGGTCACCTAATGGAAATGGATTGATTTCAGTAGGTTTATTACAAACAAAGCCCACTCACAGGCTTCGACTCCAGCAACTATATAGACTCGACAGGAATAACTATAGGCATTATCAAGAATATAAATTTTTTCAATAAATTATAAGTCAACCACAAATAAGTTAATAATTAGAGCATCGAAACAATTATATAAAGACCAAATTATTGCAATTTATGCACTTGTCATGTCATATAAATAAAAAATTTCTATGAGAAGATTCAAAATCTTTTGCAAATTACAAAAAATAAAAATATATTCAAGTACAATATTTTTTTCTTTGAAGCAATGGGTACTTGTGGCAAACTCGCCTCCATTAAGGCCTCCCGACCACTTGGGCCACATGCATCTCTCTTAACCACTAGGCTAGAGGTCATTTGCTCAAGTACAATATATATATATATATATATTTGAAGCAATGGGTACTTTGTGGCGAACTCGCCTCCACTGAGGTTCGAACTTCCGACCACTTGGGTCGCATGCATCTCTCTTAACCACTAGGCTAAAGGTCATTTGCATATATATATATATATATATATATATATATATATATATATATATATATATATATATATATATATATATATATATATACGAAGGGTGCTCAGGGCAGGAGATCAACCCGGATAAAAGTGTTATTTACACCACCACAAAATTAAGAGAGAGCAAGCGGCTAGCTTCTCTACCACCACCTCATTCCCCATCAAGCACCCTCCATTCCACTACCTTGGGTCCCCCGTCGCGTACGGCAAATCCAACACCGGGATCTTCGAGAACCTGATCACTCGCATCAGGAAGAAGCTCGAGGGCTGGCACAATGCCACACTATCCCCAGGAGGCAAGATGATCCTCATCAATCACGTCCTCACTTCCATTCCCATCTACACCCTGGAAGCGTGCTCCCCTCCCATGAAAGTTCTATCCTACATCGAGAGCATATTCAGCAACTTTCTCTGGGGCCACAGCGGCGGTCACGACAATCACCATTGGGCCAGCTGGGACACCATGGCTCGTCCAACCGAGGAGGGGGGCTTGGGTTTCACCAAACTTTCCCACATCGTTAATGCTTTCTCGATAAAATTGTGGTGGACGTTTCGCACGAGTAAGAACTTATGATCCAGGTTCATGAAGGCCAGATACTTCAAGCATATCTACCCGTCTACGGCCATCGCTAACAGCAGTTCCTCAGTGGCCTGGCGGCGCATTCTCATCGGACGGTCCCTCGCCGAACCAGCGATTCGCCTTAAGGTGGGCAACGGCGAAGCTTCGCCATTTTTGGAGCCTTGGGTCGACGACATCTTGCTTTCCAACATTTCTGCTGCTCCTAGGAACATCACTATCAAGGACTTCTGGGCCCCTCCCAATAACACCTAGAATTGGAATAAAGTACGGCTATGGGCTGGGTCCGAGGCGGTCGATTACATTCGTCGTAACGGTTTGAGGATCGGACCGGACGCAGATAAGCTCGAGTGGTCGCCCGATGTTGCCGGAGCATTCTCGGTTAAGTCGGCCAGAAGGGTGATCCTAGGTAATGCGGCTCCGTCTCCTGCCATTGCATCTTTCTGGCAGACATGCATCCCCAAGAAGTGGTCCTTCATCATCTGGAGAGCCCTACGCAATATCCTCCCCACTGATGGCACTCTCAACACAATCGGGTTCAGCCTTACTTCAGTTTGCACATGCTGCTCTGATAGACAATTGGAAACAGTCAACCACATCCTCAGTCAAGGGGACCTACCGATCAAGGTCTGGAGAGCTCTATCCCAGCATTGCAGATTGCCTCATGGGGGCGAAAACTTTCACTACCTCATGGCAACCTGGCCTTCTGCGTCCCATGGCCACCAGATCGTCGCTGCGGCCGCCACGTGGGTTATCTGAAAAAATTGGAACAAGGCGAGATATGAAGACCACCAGTACAACGCAGACCAACTGATATGGGAGACCATTCGTCAGTGCCGCAAACGGAGATCCCACTGTAAGCATGGCCAGACGGACTTCTGGAACTCTCTCCTATCCTCGGCCTAGCCATTTTGTTTCTCGTTTTTCTCTTCTTTTGTCAGTATACGTGTACAGGCATCGACATTTTGCGCCTTATGGTATACTTGTAATGGTTGGGCCTTTTCGGTCTTCATGAATATAATGGGTGGTTGGTTCAAAAATAAAATAAAATAAAAAAACAAAAATAAAATTATATATATATATATATATATATATATATATATATATATATATATATATTAGGAAAACTTGATGGTGAAACTTTTGAATTCCAAAAATATCCTTACATGTCTATACTAATTAAAAATGGTTTATTAATTTTAATAAGGACAACTTAATAATTATGAAGACTACCCCTTGATCTTTCTAAAGAGTTTTTCTAAATTAACTAAAAGAATATTAAAATACGTGTAAGGCACGTGCACATATGCTAGTATATATAAACGCACATGTGAAAAAGGAAGGGAAGGCTGATTCGTATTCGTGCTAATGAAATGCTTCAAAACTCAGCCCTAATATATAAAAAAAAATGTTTTAAAACTCTCCAACATGACGTGCAACATAAACAATTTTTTTTTAGAACTCTCAGTCGCCGGCCTTAGGAGAGATGAGTTTCTCTCTTCAAATAACCTAAAAGATTTTTCTTTCTATCTAAGTTTAGATGTGGGGTCATGCTTCTAAATGAGTAAACTCCATTATTTACTTACCACTTCAGAGACTGGGTATCATGTGCTCATCTGTATATATATATACATATACATATATATATATATACATACATAGAACTCTCAGTCGCCGGCCTTAGGAGAGATGAGTTTCTCTCTTCAAATAACCTAAAAGATTTTTCTTTCTATCTAAAGTTTAGATGTGGGGTTATGCTTCTAAATGAGTAAACTCCATTATTTACTTACCACTTCAGAGACTGGGTATCATGTGCTCATATATATATATATATATATATATATATATATATATATATATATATATATATATATATATATATATAAAATATATATATATATATATATATATATATATATATATATAGTAGTCATAACCCATGCCCATAGGACATGGTTCATTTAAGGTATTCCCCCTCAAAATCTTGGACCCCCAATTTTAAACGAACAATAATAATTATGAGGCCCCCACTCTCAATAATGCTGATCCACAGCCATTATGAGTGCAAACCCCACTCTTTGGATTCCCCATAAAATCCCACTCTCAATAATGCTCATTCCCCATAAAACCCCACTCTCAATAATGCTCATCCACAACCATTATGAGTGCAAATCCCACTATTTGGATTCCCCATAAAACCCCACAACCGTTGATTCACCAAGATTAAATCCCAACCACTCTTTATCTTGGCACAGTCAGCCCTAGGATTCAAAAACCTTTGTATTTTGTATAATATATATATATATATATATATATATATATATATATATATATATATATATATATATATATATATATATATTTTTTTTTTTTTTTTTTTTTTTTTCAGAGACTGGGTATCATGTGCTCATATATATATATATATATATATATATATATATATATGGTCCGCGGGCAGGCCAGTCCGTCCGTCCGCCACGTGGCACTCTTCCATTGGCAGGTCGGGAGGGGGGGGGGGGGACGATGGGAGAGATTCTGTAGGTATATTTACTATAATGGGTTTGCAAGCCTACCTTATGGTACATTTCAGGGTTATATATAATGGTGGATTCTGTAGGTATATTTACTATTATGTTAGGATCAAATGATTACTTTCAATAAATGATAAAAGAAAGATTTAATTTTATCGTAAGACTCAAATAAATCATATCAATAAATGGTAAAAGATAGATTTAATTCTATCATAGGATTCAATTAAATATTTTCAATAAATAATAAAAGATAGATTTAATATTAATATTAATATTAATATTAATTTTAATTTTAAATTAATACGAATGTTACTAAGTTAACATTATGTTAAAATTAACATTAATATTAATGTTAACATTAATATTAAAATTAATATTAATATTAATATTAATATTAATATTAATTTTAACATTAATATTAATATTAATACTAAAATTAACATTATTGTTAAAATTAACATTAATATTAAAATTAATATTAACATTAATATTAATGTTAGTGTTAACGTTAAAATTAACATCAATATAAAAATTAATATTAATATTAACATTAATATAAATTAACATTAATATTAATGTTAAAATTAACATTAACATTAACATAAATTTTAATTTTAATTTTAATTTTAGTTTTAGTTTTAAACTTTTTTATAATTATAATATTAAAGTTAATGTTAATGTTAAAATAAAAATTAATGATATTGTTAATATTAATTTTAACATTAATGTTAATATTAATATTATATTAAATCTATCTTTTACCATTTATTTGAAAAAATTCATTTGAATTATAAGATAGAATTAAATCTTTCTCTTACCATTTGTTGACAAGATTTATTTGAATCGTAAGATAGAATTAAATCTCTTTTTACCATTTATTGAAAGAATTTTTTTGAATCCAACATTGTAGTAAATATACCTACGGAACCCACCCGTTAAATATAATGAAAATGTACCATAAGATAGACTTGCAAGCTCACTAGAGCGAAACCGTATATATATATATATATATATATATATATATATATATATATATATATATATATATATATATATATATATATATATATATATATATATATACAACTTAGGTGGACCATTTGTAGTAGGCAGCCTATACATAATAGAAAACAAAAAATTGGAACCCTCTAAAATTTTGGACCTCAACTGCCTCGTGGGCCTCATATTAAGTCTGAACCTGCATCTATCATGGCCTTGCAGTCTCCTTCAATCATAATTTTCACTTTTTTCCCCCTTCATGCAGAGTTCTCAGGCTAGCCGTAAGGCTAAGCCTTCTGATTCCAACGACGAGCCTCCTTCTTGAAACTTTGAGATTGCAGCTCTAAACAGTCAATCATTGTCTCTTAGGACTGCTGCTTCGGCCATTTTGTCTTCATGGTGAGCTCCATCAAAATTTGTTGGAAACACGGTGTGACCCGAATCGGAGTTGACCCATGACGTGCGATATTGAATTGGGCCCATATGCCTTAAAAGAAAATTCTCATGTAAGTCCTGAACTAGTCCCAATTATCAACACCATATGATCCCACCTTAGCTCGTTTCTGCTCGTATAATCGATTATACATATGAACGTTCGAACCAATTTGAGCCGTCCAAATCAGTTTCGTAACCATGGGCTATGATACCACTTGTTGTGAACAAGGTGCGACTCGAACCAGAGTTTGCCCATGAGGTGCGATATTGAATTGGGCCCATATGCCTTAAAACAATTTCTCATGTAAGGCCTGAACCAATTCCAATTATCTACACCACATGATCCCAACTCCTAACCGATGTGAGACTAAAGTACCAACTTTATTGTCACCCTCTATTTGAGGGCTCAACCGGAAACGAGATACAATCCAATAAAATTAATTTTCCAGCAGGAAGGAGGGGGAGAAGGATTCACAACCAACTGCAGAGTATCAGCACTGTGTGATGACGAGTCACCATAATTGGATCTACCCAACTAGGGGTGAGCGTCGGTATAATCGGTCGACATTTGGTTGAATTTTTCAGTATTTTTTTAATCGGTATTTAAAAAATAAATGCTAATATCGTACCATTTAGAATCAATTTTTTTTGGTTTCGGTTAAATCGGTATTCGGTCGATTTTTTTTTCGGTATTGGTATTTTACCATTTAATACTTCATCAATCAACACACTTAATATGAACGTCTTAACCTAGAAAAATATTTTTTTTACTTTTTTTTTGGAAGTATTAAATTTTAAAGCCAAGCCTCTACCAGGCAAGCAATTAATCAAATTTATTAGAATAATATGTAACAAATCGTAAACATCTAAAAAAGAGCTTAAAAAATGAAACACAATCACTAAGTTTAATCCTTAGTATAAATTTAACTACACCAAAATTCACTTCAAAATTATTTGAAAACACAAAAATATAAGCTCAAAAGATCAAAAACTCAATTCTTAGCATTCTTAACATAACTTCAAGTTCACCAAAATCCATTCTAAGTTCTAACAAACTGATTCTCAACTAAAACAAAGATAAAAAATGAAAAAAAAAGTAACATAAAATTAATCACGAACAACATTCTAAGGAATATATATATATATATATATATATATATATATATATATATAAAATATATATATATATAATATATATATATTTCTCCCCCGCGGTGCCGCTGTGCCCTCGTGGTCCTCGGTTGCCTGCCGCCGGCCTCCCCCCGCGGCGGGTGGTTCGTCCTTCTGCCCAGGTCTGTTGCCGTCGCCACCCTCCGTGGCAGTGCTTTGGCGTACTCCTCGACGTGGCTTCTCCCCGTCCTCTCCTCTCTGTGTGCGGTTCCCCCTCCCATGGTTGTTCCTCCGTCGCCGTCATGTCCGGCCCCCTCTGCGGGGGCGCGGTCGTTCAGGCGGTGCCCCCTAGCTTTCTCCGTGGCCGGGTCGTCGTCTGGCTTTCCATGGACTCCAGCTCAGCTTGCCCTTTCCGGGTTGTCCGCCCTGGCTCCCCCCTGTTCATCCCCTCCTCCCCTTCCGATGCGGCGCTCTTGGACGGCCCTCCTCCGGCTAGCCTCGCTTGGTTATCCGCAACATCGGCGTCATCCGGCACCACCCTCCCCCTGGTCTTCGGGACGGAGAGACCAGGTCCCTCACAGAGATCGAGGTTCTGTCCTCTGTCACTTCGGCCTCGAGTAGTGAGCCTGTCCTGCCAGCAGATAGCCTGGTTGTTGATACCGAGGCCCTCTCTATAGCTGCCTCGGGTGTTGTGCTGCTCTCTGCTAGCGCTTCCAAGCTGTTGGCACTAGTTTCCTCTGCGCGCTTTCCCTCTGCGCCATCTAGCTCTGGAGGCCCTTGCGCCACTCTTCCTATCTGGTCGCTCGGGTCTTCCTCTGTGCCATACTCGAATGGCGCGCTCCTCCCTGCGCCATCGATGCCGACTACGCTCGGCGCACTCCCCCCGCCTCTGCAGGGGTAAGCGCTACTGCGTGCTTGCCCTCAGCACCATCCACCTCAGGTTACCTTTGCGCCACTCTTTCTATTAGGCCACTCGGGTCTTCCTCTGTGCCATCCCCGGATGGTGTATTCCTCCCTGCGCCATCGGCACCGCCTGTCCGTGGCGCACTCCTTTCCGCCTCTGCAGGGGCATGCACTGCCCCAGCACCTCCTGTAGTCGCGCCCCCTGACGCCTCTTCCGCCCCCTCTCTTCCCACACAATCCTCCTCAGGCGCGCTGCTCCCCCCTAGCGCCCCGTGTCACCGCGACTTCCGGTACTGTGTCCTATGTAGATAAGTTGAGGCCGGTTAGATCTGCCAGGCTCCACCCGATCATCACTGACGTTGATCTCACGGTACTCGAACCCTCTTCTCCCTCGGATGCTCAGGATATCTCGGTGCCCTTTACTGAGGAAGAAATTTCTTCTCTATCAGGCACCTTCCCGCACACTTTTGTCCTCAAATTCTCCACCGGATGTCCGAAACTCTCGCGGGTAAAGGAAGTGATTGCTAGCTGGGGGCTCACCTTGGTATACACGGTGGCTCCCTTGGATCCTAAACACATACTCCTGCACCTGTCCTCTGAAACAGATCATAAAAATGTCTGGACTAGAGGCTCGGGAAGGATCGACTCCCACTACATGAAAATCATCAGATGGTCACCGGAATCCAACACCAAGGAAGACTCAGCGATCGTTTCTATCTGGATCACCCTCCCTAACCTACCCCTCATATGCTTCGTGTCGGCAGCACTAAAGAGGATCGCTAACTCTTTTGGGATGTTTGTGGCCGTGTCGGAAGAAACCCACAACCTCTCTAAAGCTAACTACGGTAAAATATGCATGGAGCTCGATTTATTGAAGGACCTCCCCAACCATATCCAACGTGTGCTCGGCAATAAGACGCACGTCCAACAAATTATATACGACAACAATATCATTTTCTGCAAGTACTGTCACATGAGAGGCCACTCCACCGAGTACTGTTTTCGTGCGCATCCTGAGTTGAAGAAGAAAGTGACCAGGTAGGTCGCCCATACCCAACCAATCAGGAAAAGTTATCAATCCCCCTTCTACCATTACCCAATTCCCACATCCGATTTGAAGCCAGCGCCGGCAACTCTCAGATTCAAGAACAAGCTTCCAGGGTAGGGCCATAGTTCCTTACAGCCCTCCAACCCTAAACCTTACCAACAAATTTGACACCATTGCTTCAGAACTTCCAAACGCACTTCAAAAAACAGCCCACACCGAGGACAACCAGGAGGCTCCCATTGCGGTACCAGATACAGTGATCGACGGCGGTAAGGAGACAACATATGTGTAGCCTCTAAATCTGGAATTCCTGATGGAAACTCCACACTCCGATCCAGAAGCACCTGTTACACCCAACGGCGCACCAGTTATTCAAGCGGATACCCTAGCCAACATCGGCCAAGCACCTGTGGCCAGGTTGAAACAGGCCATTAACGCTGGCCTCACTAGCTCGAACAACTACTTTGGAGCCTTGGCCGAAATAGCTAGAGAGGTTTACTTGCACCCGGAGGAGCTAACTCCCGAACTAGGCATGGTCAGACAAGACAAGGAAGTCAGAAAAGCTGTAGCCAACAACAAAAAGACCAACAAGAAAAACGTGAAAGAGGCCGCGGCCATGATCACTCGATCAGCTGCAAAACTCAACAAACCTCAACAAACCCCCCACCTCCAGCAGTTCCAATGCTTAACATCCTCTCTTGGAATGTCAGAGGCCTCACGAACAAACCCACCTTGAGAAGATTAAACTGTCTCAAGAAAATCCACAGAATTGACATCTTAGTGATTATTGAACCCAAAATCCCCCACAAGAAAATCAAGTCCATCAAGATGTAGTTAGGTTTCTCCCCCGCCATAGCCGGCTGCCAAGATATTTGGATCCTCTTCACTACTGACGTGAATCTCGACATTATCCAAGACTCGAGGCAGGCACTCACGTGTTGGATTGAACACCCCATGATCCATACACGGTCCCTCTTGCTAGCCGTTCACGGCAGCTACGACACTACGGAACGTAAACAGGTTTGGACTCATTGATTGACATCCACCACAACCACAACAACCTCCCTTGGGTCTGTATTGGTGACTTCAACACAGTCACTTGCAGGAAGGAGAAGTCGGGAGGTCGGCCCCCCACACGGTGGCCATGAACGACTTCGCCAACTTCATATTCAACGCCCATCTATCTCCCATTCAGTTCTCTGGTAGCGCATTCACGTAGTATAATATGCAGGAAGGTGCTCGAAGAAAATACTACCGTCTTGACCGTGCCCTCATTAACGCGCAATGGTCAGATATGGAGGTCACCTCCAGTCTTTTGCACCTCAACGTGACCACTCTCCTCTCCTTATCGAAGTCAGCAGAAAGTCGAACCAGGTCAAGAAAAGCTTTCGTTTTCTCGACCTATGGTATCATCATCCCCAGTTCAGGAATATCATGGAAGCCGCCTGGAGGGGACCCGACGCCCTCGATCCTCTCGTCCGTGTGGCGGCCAAACTTAAAGCCACCAGGAAAGTCCTCACCATTTGGAGCAAGAAAGCTTTCAGCGACATCTTCTAAGCTGTTAGCTCCGCTGAGGCGATGTCACCCGCGCGAAGATCCTATTCGCTCGTGATGCTTCCCCAGTGGCCCGGACCTCCCTTAACCTCACCAGAGAGCTGCTGAAGTTCCGTCTTAAAGTCGAGACTGATTTCTGAAAACAGAAAGCAAGGTTGATTTGGGACATTGAGGGCGACAAGAACACTAGCTACTTCCATACTTGTGTCAAGGGGCGCAGACAACAACTCAACCTCCACCAGATCACTGATGAGAGCGGTCGCATCATCAAAGACTATTGGGATATTCAGTTGGCCGTGACAGCTTTTTACTCTCATTTGTTCACGAAAGAAGCCATCATCAAGGATGAAGAATTCATAGCGGCGATCCCTCGTTTGATTGGAGAGAGAGATAACACCCAGTTGTAGCTCCTTCCTACTGAACTTGAAGTCAAGGAAGCAGTGTGGGCACTGAACGAGCATAGTGCCCCTGGGCCGGATGGTTTTCCTGGGGTCTTCTTTAGATCTTGCTGGGACATTATTAAGTCGGCTATCCACGAGGCGGTGACTGCCTTCTTCCAATGAGCCAGGTACCCCAAATCGATATCCAGCACCAACCTGATCCTGATCCCCAAAAAAGATAACCCGGAGACTTTCATTGATTTCCACCCCTGAGCTTGTGCACCTTCACTAACAAAATCATCTCGAAAATTATTGCCAACCGTATGACTGCACTTCTTCCTAAGATTATATCTGAAGAACAGAGCAGTTTTTTCCGTGCTCGTAATATTTTAGACAACATTCTCCTAGCTCAGGAGATGATTTATTGCATGAAATTTTCGTCCAGGGTTGGGAACATTGCTATCAAGATGGACATAGAGAAGGCTTACGATAGGCTCGACTGGCAATTTACGATTTGTGTGTTTAGGGCCTTCGGGTTGACATTGTGTGGAGATCGATTAACAACTCATGGTTCTCCACTGTCGTAAACGGTCAGGCAGAAGAATTCTTTAAATCGACTCGTGGTGTCAGACAAGGAGACCAATTATCTTCTACCATCTTTATTATTGCCACCGAAGCGCTGAGCAGAAATTTGAACAATATGGTTGGTACCCCTCGTTTCCAGCACTTTCACACCTCCAGCAATTGTCCGATCATCTCCCACCTGGCCAACACCGACGACGTTCTCATCTTCTCTTCTAGTGACACCGGATCCATCGAGGTGGTTAACAATATGCTACAGAGATACACCAGATGCTACGATCAGCGTGTCAACCCCAACAAGAGTGTCATCTACGTCAATCACTCCACTGATAGAGTCCACTATACTAGTCTCACGAACACTACTTCCTTCATTGTGGCGTACCCCCTTTCACATATTTAGGGTGTCCGTTGGTGTACGATAGATCCAACGCGGGTATCTTTGACGGACTGGTGGAGAAAGTCAAGAAAAAGATCGAGGGATGGTACAACACAATTTTATCGCCGGACGAAAAGATTATTCTAATCCAGCACATGCTCACTTCCATCCCGATCTATACTTTGGCCGCTTGTTCCCCTCCTAAGAAGGTCCTCGCCTCCATTGAAAACCTATTCGCCAACTTTTTTGGGGGGCATTACGAAGGCAAGGATAAGCATCATTGTGCTAGTTGGGACACTATGGCCAGACCTGCGGATGAGGGAGGTCTAGGATTTTGTAGGCTGGCCCCATATTGTCGATGCTTGTTCGATGAAGATGTGGTGGAAGCTTCGTGAGAGCAGTTCTATCTGAGCTCGGTTCATGAAGGCCAAATACTTCAAGCACATTCACCCATCTGTTGCATTATTTAATAGCAGATCCTCTACTTCCTGGAGACGTATCCTGATCGAATGACGTCTCGTCGAGCCTTCGATTCGACTCCAGCTGGGATCGGATCATTCGTCCCTATTTCATGAAAGATGGTCGGGGGACGCCCTCCTCCCCCTAACGCAGGAGCCCTCTTTAACTGAGCCATCAGAGATCTGTGGTCTAGCGTGGGGATATGTGATCGGAAGAGGGCTACGAATTGGATAGGGAAGGAGGCTACTGAATTATTAACCACTTCGGCTTGGCAGTTGGGACAGACCCTGACACTCTGAGGTGGTCCTTGACGGCCAACGGCCACTTCTCTCTTGCTTCTGCGAGACGAGCGGTTTGTGGCACCGGCGTGCCGTCTTCCATCATCGGATACTTCTGGCAGTCTTGCATCCCCAAAAAATGGTCCTTTTTGATTTGAAGAGCGCTCCGCAGGAAGCTCCCCATTGATGATGCTCTCACCACCATTGGCTTCAATTTAGCATCAGCATGTCATTGCTGCTCCGTGTGCTAGTCCAAAACTGTCGAGCACATGTTTGCCACCTAAAATGCGACAAAGTTTTGTTGATTAAAACTTTATATTTCAATTACAAATAGAACAGTATACAATGTAAGACCTAGACGTAGTCCTAGGAGTACACTTTTGTTTTTATCTGGGAACTGTATCGGTAGAGCGAGCGGTAATACGTTGACTCCGTTGACGATCTGACGATGATCTTGAACTCTCTGAAGGTCTGGGTTGCTCTGGATGCCGGAGCGTTGCGAGGAGAAGCAGACGTTAAGTGTCTCTTCTGGCCTCTGTATGTAGATATGACAGTCTGCCTGTATATATATCTCTCTCTCTGTCTGTGTGTGTGTCCTTGTCATGAAGGAGTGATCCTTCTATTTATAGATAGCAGGCTGGCTGCTCATGTGCGCATTTATCGAATGCACCTGGACGTGGGGACGCCATGTGGCTGATACTGGCGGGGGTGCATGAACGATGCACCCCGAATCGTAGTCGAATCTGCTCGAACTGCTTCGTCAGGCTGCGAAGGAGCTGATACGTGGCAGTTGCTGAGATTTGGTTGTTGCTGATATCTTGGGTGGTTAGCACCCATTCTTTGAATAGAACTGAGTCAAGGGACGTATACCTGTGGCTCAAAGATCTCAGTTTTGGAGGAGAGTGATCTGTCGGGGTGCACCTAGAATCGGTGCGCATGGTGGTGACTTAGTCTATGAGTTTTAGGCATCATAAACGTGTCTGGACGTATGGCTTTTGAGGCGCATGCAGAGCTTCGCATCAGGGTGCACCTAGAATCAGGTGCAGGGGAGGCGACTTGGTCTCATGACTTTTAGGAGCCATGAGCAAGTCCAGACGCATGGCTTTTGAGGCGCATACAGAGCTTTGTATTCTGTTGCTTGGGATTAGAAGTGAGCTGAGGGGGCGTATGTCTACTGTAGCGTATGTCGTCTTCTGGGCGCATGGCTATGAGGTGCATACGAATGATCAGTCGGCTGCGTGGCTTGTTGCCAACCTAAGGTGTAATGATGGTGCTGACATCAGCGACACTTCATTTTCTGTACAGCTGATTGGACGGCTCTTGGAATGCGTTGCCATCTTTGTCATTCAGTACTAAATGTTTGATGGAGAGGGTTGCATTGGTTAGTGCCAATCTGGGCGCATGGCTATGGCCCGCTGGGTGTAACGCCCCAGAACCAGAATACTGGAGAGCGGGGGCGTACATAGCCAGCTACGTATAACGGAATGGAATTTACGCCGCTATACGGTCACGGCTGTCTAGATATGTGAGGGTTTCCCTACAATCCATCAGTCTCTTAAGGTCATAAAATAGCCTATTGTCTCAATCTCAACCAACTAATAATAGTTACAAGATGTCAGACCACCAAATACACAATAGTAAGGCGTCCCATACATTACATATTCGGAATGATCATGAAGCTAGTCGTTACAAAATATGAGGACTAGCAAGAGTTTAGTCAAACATGATCAACCCCCGGGGCTTGTCAATCATGTTGCAGCCCGTAGGCAGACAATAAGTAAAAGCTGCAATCGAGCTAACACTTGCTCGTCGGCTAAACGCCTCAAAGAATAATTTACAATATTACAGTGGGAGAACAAAAAAGAAACCCACTCGATGCCCTGGGTACGCCTGGTGGTCACCATCGGGCTGGAAAGCAGGGAGATCCTTTGGTGCTGCTCCGGTATCTGGCCATACAAAACCAGCTGGGTCAGACCCCAGAAAGAGCAAGTGCCATAAAGGAAGCTTCACTTAGGACTAAAACCAACAAATCATTAGCATTCAACATGTAAGAAAACAATAAGTAACACAGATTGGGGTTTGTGCACTACCAATGCACTTATCCCAATCAGAGAAAATAATTAAGTGAAGCATCATTTACGCAAGATAACTGGAGAATCATGCTAAATAAAATATAGCTGGGCAGTATATGAAGAGAAGACGAAGGTACTATTCCGGAAGTCAGGTTACAATCCTTAAACCAAACAAGGACCGAGATTGTAACCCTTCGCCTGAACAGAACTTAGTCTCTGATCATTTATTGCTAAAGGTGACAATCATTAAGGTGAAAATGAGAGAGTACAATGATAAAAGTGACAATGAAGAGTAAAATACGCTAGAGTGACAATAGAGTACAATACGCTAGAGTGACAATAGAGTACAATATGCTAGAGTGACAATAGAGTAAAATCATTATAGTAACGATGGAGTGACAATCATTCAATCATTCTGGTACAATCTTTCAATCAATCACTTCTAGACAATACTATACTGGACTAGACTCCATCCAATCAATTACGGCCAATCATTGCCTACGGCTTTCTACATTAACTAACTAGGGTTATCACAATCCTAGTTAGTAGCAAGATGCAATGAGATGCTCCAAGTATTCACAGACCCTGCAGCTATCCAGGTTATCCAGGTGAACATTATAGTGACAATTTAGAGAGTTCAATCATTAAAGTGACAATCAGAGAGAGAACAATACACTAGAGTGACAATCATTCAATCATTTAAAGTGACAATGGAGAGTGCCCCACATAACAGTGGGCTGGAAATGTGCCCTACTCGTCGGCAGGCTACAAGTCCAAACATTTGCGGCCGGAATAACGGGATCGCCTGTAACTGGGGAACATCTCTTCATGACTAGTGAATTATTCTAGTCATTAACCTTAGTTTATTTTAATATGTACCCCTGACTGTGGTACTCAGGGATCCATGCCCTAGACATGATGCAAGACACACTGGTTCATTTATCAATACATTCACAAGTCACCCACGGTGTCCAGGTCAATATTACATTATCATGTCAATAGAGCCGTCGCAACGGCGCTCAATAAACTATGCCATTTACTTATCTGGAGTGCACCACCACGGGTCACTATCAAGTTGCTCACAGAATTTAATACATCAACCATGCTATGCTCACATTATGCTCATATCAATGTCGTGTCAAAAGGCGTAAGGATATAAACAGGAAATACCATGCACTAAAAGAAGATAAAAAAACATAATGCAAATAGGTGCCAAGACTAGACTGCGCTGGGCAGCCTGGGTCAGGTTGCGCCAGGAAGAGTCAGGCCAAGTCATGTTGCGCTAGGCACTAGACTGCGCAAGGCTAGGTTGCGCATGCCTCAGGTTGCGCCTGAGTCAGACTGCGCTGGGAAGGGGCAAGTGGACCGCGCTAGGCTGGGTTGCGCCAGGCTAGATTGCGCCAGCACTGGATTGCGCCAGCACTGGATTGTGCCAGCACTGGATTACGCTGGAGAAATAGAGAGCGCCAGCACCAAGAGGCGCTGGGCTGGACAGCGCCAGCGCTAAAGAGCGCTGGGCTAGACCGGGTGAGTGGCGCCAGCGCTAAAGAGCGCTGGGCTAGCTGGATTGCGCTCGGGAAAGGGGGTCTTCTTCTCCAAGGCTGAGAACTATGGAGCTCAAATTTTCAAAAGACCATAACTAGGTCAAATCTCAATGAAAATCCACTTTGCAAAGGTCTAAGTTGTGTAAAATTAAATTCTCTACAACATGGTACAATCAAAACATGTAAAATTAAATTCTCTACAAAATTCTAAGTTTATCACGCCCCAGTACCGAAATACGGAGACGGACTAGGCCAGCTACTCCATACGAGGTATATAAACGTCATACGGCGATCGTGGCTGTCAAGAGACAAGGGGGTGCATGCTACAATCAAGTCTCCTATGGTCTCACAGAGCATCTAGGTCTCAATCAATCAAACAAGAAGCAGTAAATAATGATCATATAAGATAAAGCAGTAAGGCGTCCCCGACGCATCATCAAAATGATCATGGGGATCTAGCTTTATAAGTTAGCTAGCCCAGAGAGTCATAGGTACATAATTGTTTTCAGCTGCAGTCTAATTTAATTACAAATTATGCAAGACAAAATATCCAGATTAGCCGGCTAACAGGTGCCGGTGGCTAAACGCCAGAACATAAGTAAAGATACTAGAGTGGTGAAGAAGAAACCCACTCGAGTCCCCCGCCAGCCATGCTCCTAGTATGCACCATTGACGTCGGGGAGGAAGTTTGGATCCTCAGGCGCTGCTACGAGATCTGGCCAAACAAAACCAGCGGGGTCAGCCCCGAATAGCAAGTACCACAAGAAAGCACAAAAGGGTGAGATAAAACCCAAGCAAATAATAATAATAATACTAGTAATAATAAAAGCTTCCGGTCGTAACCTCGGTCCACAGCCTGTCCTAGCACGATAGCCCAACCCAACAACCAAACAAGGACATGGGTTGGACCACGCACCATGACAGTCCATGTCCCTTGGCTACTAACGAAAGTTATAAGGCACAGTCAAGTCATTTTTCAAGCGACCATTCATTCATACCGCTTTCTATATTTGGCGAAGTTATCCCCGCGATAATGATTAAAAGGAATCCTCAGATCGTGTCAACCCAGCAGGGCTAGCCAAACCATAAGACATATAGCACATTGATTATGCACCGGTCCCCCGGAGGGCTACCGCGCTAAAACATATAACACATAGCTCGTAGGAGTCGGATATAGCCATCCGCTATAGGCGAGTGAAACCATATCCGTGGTGGCCAACCCGACACGTCAGGACTGGTCCTGGGGTGGCTAGTATGGCACGATCTCGGGATTCTTCCCACCCAATGCATCTACCAAGTTAGTTGCCTAGTTAACCCCTAGGTTATTCTCGGAGTTCACATGTCGTGGTCACATGCACACTCTCCTATATGTCGTACATTGTACGAGTACCCCAAGAAGTGATCCTTACGGGCTCATAGAGTCATACGTATGTACCCCCTTCTTGGTGTAATGCGACACACCACAATACCACGTCATTGCTACTGACCAATTGCTATGTAAATGCTGGATTCTTGGAGGTACTGACAGGTATCACATAGGAACACTTAGCACATAGGATAGCACATCGATGCTCACATAGATTGTACCTTAGTACACACATAGGGTTATCCAGCATACGCATAGGAGTTAGATCAGGAATGAGGACCAAAACACATGAGGAAAATAGAACAAGAAGGTACTATGCACTTAGGGTGTAAAGAGCTCGCTAGTCATGAAGATTCTTGAAGCCAAGACAAAGATCTATAACTTTCATGTTGGGAGTTAAGAGAAATTCTGGCCACAATTCAGCCAAATAGGACTTAAAATAGCCAAAAACAGACAAAATAGGCACTATGCGGCACTATTCTGCACTATACGGCACTATGCAGCATCTTCATGCGGCTTGGCACTATGCAACACTATGCAGCATTCTTATGCGGCTCGGCACTATGCGGCACTATGCAGCATTCTTATGCGGCTCGACATTATGCGGCACTATGCAGCATTCTTATGCGGCTCGGCACTATGCGGTACTATGCAGCATCCTCATGCGGCTCGGCACTATGCGACACTATGCAGCATTCTTATGCGGCTCGGTACTATACGGCACTATGCAGCATTCTTATGCGGCTCGGCACTATGCGGCACTATGCAGCATCCTCATGCGGCTCGGCACTATGCGGCACTATGCAGCATTCTTATGCGGCTCGGCACTATGCGGCACTATGCAGCATTCTCATACGGCTCGGCACTATGCAGCGACACTATTTATCGTCCCTGCCAAAACCAGGACTGATGACATAGAAAATATCTAAATATTGTTTTGGCCATAACTTCCTCAAAACAAGTCGAAATCTAACTTTTCAAAGGTCAAAATTGTGTAGAATCAAATTTCCTACAACCTATGACCATTAGTTTTCGAAAATAACCAAGTTTGGTAGATCAAAACCATGTAAATACATAAAACCCTAGTTTTAGAAACTTAGATCTACACCAAACTAGCCATTAAAATCAAAAACTCCAAGAACTAAACTTGTAGAGAATGAAGAGAAAAACAATATAGACAAATAATATCAAAAGAAAAATCTAAAATGAAAAATGCACAAATCTCCACTTTTGAGCAAGTTGTACTTGCCTAAGGATGGTGGTTGAGGAAAATAAATGGAGGAGTGAATGAGGAGAGAGAGTGAGGAAGAGAATATAAATAGGGGTTAGGTTGGATTAAAAAAACCCTAACCTCTAAACATGCTCTAACCATTCCACTAATGACATGCTTAAAACTACATGCAACCATTAAATAATAATAAATAGAATTATACAGAAGCTAAATACGGGATACCATGTACAGAATTTATGAAAGAATACGTCTATTGGGATCGGGGAGTGACATCTCTATCCTCCTTAGAAAAATTCTGTCCTCGAAATTTTTGCCAAGACAAGATAGAGAAATTCGGACAAGCAAGGTGTAATTACAATATACACAAGCAACCTATCATTAGCAGTCATTGATCACATATTTTAAAATGGTGCAAAACATGCATGTAATCGAATTACCAAGGCATGAGAAGAAACATACCTTCTGAGTCGAACAAGTACGGATACCGAGATCTAATCTCGTCCTCGCGCTCCCAGGTTGACTCTCCCGGAGAGTGATGGCCCCAAGCGACACGGACAAGGTTAATAGTCCGGTTCTTAAGCACCTTCTCTCGCCGGTCCAAAATAGACACGGGTTGTTCCTCGTAAGTTAGGTCGAAACCAACGACTAACTCCGAGTGATCGAGGACATGACTCGGATCCGGGACATACCCACGCAACTGAGATACATGAAACACATCATGTATGCCAGATAGCGAGGGAGGAAGGGCAAGCCGATAAGCAACATCGCCTACCCGAGCGAGAATCTCAAAAGGACCAACGAATCTCGGACTAAGCTTTCCTCGGGTTCCAAATCTAATGACACCTCGAGTAGGCGAAATTCGCAGAAATACTTGGTCACCAACGCCAAACTCTAGAGGCCTACGATGCTGATCTGCCCAGTGTCGGTGTCTGTCCTGCGCGACTCGAAGCCGCTCTCTGATCAACTTGACTGTCTCTACTGTCTGCGTGATCATCTCTGGTCCCAACAATTTTCTTTCTCCCATATCGTCCTATGCCAGAGGGGACCTGTACTTCCTTCCGTATAATGCTTCAAACGGTGCCATCTGTATACTTGCCTGATAACTATTATTGTAAGAGAACTCTACTAAATGAAGATGATCTTCCCAAGTTTCGCCGAAGTCCAAAGTACAAGCCCGTAACATATCTTCCAAGGTCTGAATGGTTCTCTCTGATTGTCCGTCCGTCTGCGGATGATAGGCTGTACTGAACCTCAACTTAGTACCCAAACTTTGATGCAAACTTCGCCAAAAGTGAGAGGTGAACCGTGTGTCTCGATCTGATACTATGCTAACTGGAACACCATGCTGCCTTACAATCTGCTTCATATACATTTCTGCCAGCTGCTCAGTAGACTGTCCTACTCTGAAAGGAAGAAAATGAGCAACCTTCATGAGCCGATCCACGATTACCCAAACTGCGTTTCGACCGGTCGGAGATCTAGGTAAACCGGTCACAAAGTCCATCGTGATGTGATCCCACTTCCACTCCGGAATAGAAAGCGGCTGTAATAATCCTGCTGGTCTCTGCTGCTCTGCCTTCACTTGCTGACATACCAAACATTTGGATACGAACCTCGCTATCTCCCTCTTCATGCCATTCCACCAAAAGTGCTGCTTCATATCCTGATACATCTTTGTGCCTCCGGGATGAATGGAATAAGGAGAACTATGAGCCTCTGACATAACTTTTTGTCGAAGGTCTCCACCTGGTACATAAAGACGGTTTCCGAATCTAAGTGTACCATCCTCATGGATTAATAACTCCTTCCTGAGACCTGACTCACACTCTGATCGAAGCTTCTGGATCCGCGGATCCTCTACCTGGGCTGCTCTGATCCTCTCTACTAAAGTAGACTGAATCTGTAAACTGGCCATAACTCCTGTATCTTGTGGCAAGATTACTTCAATTCCCATTTCCTGAAGGTCTTCCAAAATATGCCTTTGCGAGGTTAAAACGAATGCACCACCTCTCATGCTCAAGGCATCTGCTACCACATTCGCCTTGCCTGGATGATACTGAAGATTTACATCAAAGTCCTTCAGTAATTCCAACCATCTTCTCTGTCTCATGTTCAGGTCCCTCTGGGTAAATACATACTTTAAGCTCTTATGATCAGTGTAAATCTCTACTCGATCCCTATATAAATAGTGCCTCCATAACTTAAGCGAAAACACTACTGCTGCTAATTCCAGGTCGTGGGTCGGATAGTTCTTTTCATGGTCCCGAAGCTGTCGAGATGCATATGCTATCACCTTACCATGCTGCATCAATACACACCCAAGTCCCTTCCCAGATGCGTCACAATACACTGTAAACCCTCCCGATCCTACTGGAAGTGTCAAGATCGGGGCTGAGATTAATCTCTTCTTCAACTCTTCAAATGATGTCTGACATTCTGCTGACCAAACAAACTCTACATCTTTATGCGTCAAACACGTCAAGGGTGCCAAAATCCTGGCAAAATCCGCCACGAACCTCCGATAATAACCTGCCAATCCCAAGAAACTACGCACTTCTGCTACCGTCTTCGGAACTGGCCAATTCTCTACTGCCTCAACCTTCTTCGGATCTACTGACACTCCTGCTCCAGAAATAATATGTCCCAGGAACGAAATACGATCCAACCAAAACTCATATTTACTAAGCTTCGCATAAAGTTGGTGCTCCCTCAAGGTCTGCAAAACTGTCCGAAGATGTTTCTCATGTTCTTCTTCACTACTGGAATAAACGAGGATGTCATCTATAAACACTACTACAAACTTATCCAAATAGGGTAGAAAGATGCGGTTCATCAAGTCCATGAACACGGCTGGGACATTAGTCAATCCAAATGGCATCACCAGAAACTCATAATGTCCATACCGCGATCTAAATGCTGTCTTAGGTATGTCCTGCTCCCGGACCCTCACTTGATAATATCCAGATCGAAGATCAATCTTAGAGAAGACGCATGCCTTACTCAATTGATCAAATAAGTCATCAATCCTTGGTAATGGATACTTGTTCTTTACTGTCACTGCATTCAACTGTCGGTAATCAATACACATTCGTGTCGATCCATCCTTCTTGGGTACTAAAATCACCGGTGCTGCCCAAGGTGATTCACTGTCTCGGATAAACTGCTTCGCCTTCAGTTCTTCTTCATGCTGGTGCAATTGGTCCAACTCTGACTGCGACATCCTGTAAACTCTGCCGACTTTAGGCTCCGTCCCAGGATTCAACTCAATGCAAAACTCCACATCCCTCACCGGTGGTAAACCTGGAAGCTCATCTGGAAATACATCAAGAAACTCTCTGACCACCCTTGGAATCTGCTCCTGCTCTGCCAATGATTCTGCAACGATGACTTTGGGTCGATCCTCCAATGATCGAACAAAGACGAACTCCTCAACGCCAGGTACATTAAATACTACCCTACCTCCCCGATAATCTATAGTCGCATGACTGTCTCTCAACCAGTCCATGCCTAGGACAACGTCAAAGTTGCCCATAGGGAACTCAATCAAAGATGCGGGCAATAATCGCCCACTCACTACGACCGGACATGCTAGGCATACCCTGCTAACTCCTACGAGCCCATTACCAGTGAGTATATTCATCCTCTCTGGCAATGTCTCGAACTCCAATCCAATACGTGTCGCAAATCGTGCAGATATAAAAGAGTGGGTAGCCCCCGAATCAAACAATGCTACTGCAGGAAAAGAGGTAACAGAAATATTACCTGCAACCACGTTGCCTGAAGCTAGTGCATCCTCCAGTGATAAGGTGAAGGCCTGGCCCTGGCCTTGCTGAGCTCCCTGGTGCTGCCTTCCTCGACCATGCTGTTGCTGTGGCCTCTGCGGGCCTTCCTGGTTCTGCGCCTGGCGAAACATCTGAGCCTGTGTCGGTAGACGCTGAGCTAGCGGCCTTACGGCCAATGCTGGTCCTCGATTCGGTGCTGCCCCCGGAGCTGGCAACGTCGGAAACTGCTGAACTGGCCCTCCTGGCCTCTGCATCATAGGACAATTGGCAATCCTGTGGTCTGGACTGCCACACCTCATGCACAATCCGTTAGCTGAACGACACACATCCCTAGTGTGCCCTCCCTTACCGCAGTAAGTACATCCAATGGGCGCCCCCTGGCGCTGCTGGTTCCTCTGCGGTTGATGCCGAGCTGGTGCTGTTATTTCTGATACTGCCGTCCTCCGCGGCGCTCCTGACTCATGAATACGGATGCCGGGTGCTGGCGTCGATGTTCGCTGCACTGCTCCTCCGCCCCTACTATGGGGATGTGACCTCTTCTGGCCCCCATGTCGTGTCACCAACCTTTGTTGGGTGAGTTCATGCCTCCGAGCAGCCGTTAAAACGGCATCAAAAGTCTGATAGTCGTGCCCTTCTACTAGCTGTAGAATCTCCAAATGAAGTTCCTGCTGGAATCTCATAGCCTTCTCTGGCTCTGTAGCCACCATCGTTGGTGCAAACCGACTCAGTCTGCAGAACTCTGCTGCATATCCATCCACCGTCTTACCAGCCTGCTTGAGACTGATAAACCTCTGTTGTAGCTCATACCGTGCTACCACGCCAAAGTACTTGGCCTTGAATCTGGTACTGAAGCTATCCTAAGGAACAGGACGCCTCATTCCAACCTCTTCCGATGCCCACCAGTCGCGGGCGAGATCCTGAAGTAACAGTCTGACCTGGTCAACCTTCTCTTCTGCGGGAACCTTAGCTGCAGTCAAAATGGCCTCAGTATCCTGAAGCCATGCATCCGCCGTGATGGCATCCTCCGTGCCGTCAAAATATCTCGGATTAAGTCGACAAAACCTCCCTGACGCTCCCGAATCATTTTTGACACTTCTTTCAAGGGCTAATTGTAACCCCTGATTCAATAGCACATTCTGTTCCTGCTGCTGGGTCTGCTGTTGCTGATGGGCTGCCACCTGACGCTGCTGAGTGGCCAGGAATCCCCGGATGACCTCCAGGAGTGCTGTAGCATCAGGTACTGTCGTCGCTGTCGGTACTGCCGGGGTTGCGGGAGTTTTTAGAACCTGCGGCTCCACTGGCTCTGATATCACTTTCACTCGGATCTGGTCAGGAGAAGGCATTCCTTCCGGCTGCTGCCCCGTCGAGCCATGCTCTACTGGATGTTCCTCCATGTTGGCCTCACCAGCTACTGAGAATAAAGCACCCCTATAGGGAAAGATACATGATATTAAATGATAGGACGATGAAGATTCGAGGATGCAATTCAAGTTATCAATCAAGATGAGGGAAGAGAAATCGAGGCAAGAGATTCAAAGGGAACAAGTTTTGATTGAGACTCCTATAATAATAACACCCCACAAGTCTGAAAATCAGACCTGCATGGGCCACCAATAAAACCTTGTCACGCCCCAGTACCGAAATACGGAGACGGACTAGGCCAGCTACTCCATACGAGGTATATAAACGTCATACGGCGATCGTGGCTGTCAAGAGACAAGGGGGTGCATGCTACAATCAAGTCTCCTATGGTCTCACAGAGCATCTAGGTCTCAATCAATCAAACAAGAAGCAGTAAATAATGATCATATAAGATAAAGCAGTAAGGCGTCCCCGACGCATCATCAAAATGATCATGGGGATCTAGCTTTATAAGTTAGCTAGCCCAGAGAGTCATAGGTACATAATTATTTTCAGCTGCAGTCTGATTTAATTACAAATTATGCAAGACAAAATATCCAGATTAGTCGGCTAACAGGTGCCGGTGGCTAAACGCCAGAACATAAGTAAAAATACTAGAGTGGTGAAGAAGAAACCCACTCGAGTCCCCCGCCAGCCATGCTCCTAGTATACAACATTGACGTCGGAGAGGAAGTTTGGATCCTCAGGCGCTGCTACGAGATCTGGCCAAACAAAACCAGCGGGGTTAGCCCCGAATAGCAAGTACCACAAGAAAGCACAAAAGGGTGAGATAAAACCCAAGCAAATAATAACAATAATACTAGTAATAATAAAAGCTTCCGGTCGTAACCTCGGTCCACAGCCTGTCCTAGCACGATAGCCCAACCCAACAACCAAACAAGGACATGGGTTGGACCACGCACCATGACAGTCCATGTCCCTTGGCTACTAACGGAAGTTATAAGGCACAGTCAAGTCATTTTTCAAGCGGCCATTCATTCATGCGGCTTTCTATATTTGGCGAAGTTATCCCCGCGATAATGATTAAAAGGAATCCTCAGCTCGTGTCAACCCAGCAGGGCTAGCCAAACCATAAGACATATAGCACATTGATTATGCACCGGTTTCCCGGAGGGCTACCGCGCTAAAACATATAACACATAGCTCGTAGGAGTCGGATATAGCCATCCGCTATAGGCGAGTGAAACCATATCCGTGGTGGCCAACCCGACACGTCAGGACTGGTCCTGGGGTGGCTAGTATGGCACGATCTCGGGATTCTTCCCACCCAATGCATCTACCAAGTTAGTTGCCTAGTTAACCCCTAGGTTATTCTCGGAGTTCACATGTCGTGGTCACATGCACACTCCCCTATATGTCGTACATTGTACGAGTACCCCAAGAAGTGATCCTTACGGGCTCATAGAGTCATACGTATGTACCCCCTTCTTGGTATAATGCGACACACCACAATACCACGTCATTGCTACTGACCAATTGCTATGTAAATACTAGATTCTTGGAGGTACTGACAGGTATCACATAGGAACACTTAGCACAAAGGATAGCACATCGATGCTCACATAGATTGTACCTTAGTACACACATAGGGTTATCCAGCATACGCATAAGAGTTAGATCAGGAATGAGGACCAAAACACAAGAGGAAAATAGAACAAGAAGGTACTATGCACTTAGGGTATAAAGAGCTCGCTAGTCATGAAGATTCTTGAAGCCAAGACAAAGATCTATAACTTTCATGTTGGGAGTTAAGAGAAATTCTGGCCACAATTCAGCCAAATAGGACTTAAAATAGCCAAAAACAGACAAAATAGGCACTATGCGGCACTATTCTGCACTATGCAGCACTATGCAGCATCCTCATGCGGCTCGGCACTATACGGCACTATGCAGCATTCTTATGCGGCTCGGCACTATGCGGCACTATGCAACATTCTTATGCAGCTCGGCACTATGCGGCACTATGCAGCATTCTTATGCGGCTCGGCACTATGCGGTACTATACAGCATCCTCATGCGGCTCGGCACTATGCGACACTATGCAGCATTCTTATGCGGCTCGGTACTATGCGGCACTATGCAGCATTCTTATGCGGCTCGGCACTATGCGACACTATGCAGCATCCTCATGCGGCTCGGCACTATACGGCACTATGCAGCATTCTTATGCGGCTCGGCACTATACGGCACTATGCAGCATTCTCATACGGCCCGGCACTATGCAGCGACACTATTCATCATCCCTGCCAAACCAGGACTGATGACATAGAAAATATCCAAATATTATTTTGGCCATAACTTCCTCAAAACAAGTCGAAATCTAACTTTTCAAAGGTCAAAATTGTGTAGAATCAAATTTCCTACAACCTATGACCATTAGTTTTCGAAAATAACCAAGTTTGGTAGATCAAAACCATGTAAATACATAAAACCCTAGTTTTAGAAACTTAGATCTACACCAAACTAGCCATTAAAATCAAAAACTCCAAGAACTAAACTTGTAGAGAATGAAGAGAAAAACAATATAGGCAAATAATATCAAAAGAAAAATCTAAAATGAAAAATGCACAAATCTCCACTTTTGAGCAAGTTGTACTTGCCTAAGGATGGTGGTTGAGGAAAATAAATGGAGGAGTGAATGAGGAGAGAGAGTGAGGAAGAGAATATAAATAGGGGTTAGGTTAGATTAAAAAAACCCTAACCTCTAAACATGCTCTAACCATTCCACTAATGACATGCTTAAAACTACATGCAACCATTAAATAATAATAAATAGAATTATACAGATGCTAAATACGGGATACCATGTACAGAATTTATGAAAGAATACGTCTATTGGGATCGGGAAGTGACATCTCTATCCTCCTTAGAAAAATTCCGTCCTCGGAATTTCTGCCAAGACAAGATAGAGAAATTCGGACAAGCAAGGTGTAATTACAATATACACAAGCAACCTATCATTAGCAGTCATTGATCACATATTTCAAAATGGTGTAAAATATGCATGTAATCGAATTACCAAGGCATGAGGAGAAACATACCTTCTGAGTCGAACAAGTACGGATACCGAGATCTAATCTCGTCCTCGCGCTCCCAGGTTGACTCTCCCGGAGAGTGATGGCCCCAAGCGACACGGACAAGGTTAATAGTCCGGTTCTTAAGCACCTTCTCTCGCCGGTCCAAAATAGACACGGGTTGTTCCTCGTAAGTTAGGTCGGAACCAACGACTAACTCCGAGTGATCGAGGACATGACTCGGATCCGGGACATACCCACGGAACTGAGATACATGAAACACATCATGTATGCCAGATAGCGAGGGAGGAAGGGCAAGCCGATAAGCAACATCGCCTACCCGAGCGAGAATCTCAAAAGGACCAACGAATCTCGGACTAAGCTTTCCTCGGGTTCCAAATCTAATGACACCCCGAGTAGGCGAAATTCGCAGAAATACTTGGTCACCAACGCCAAACTCTAGAGGCCTACGATGCTGATCTGCCCAGTGTCGGTGTCTGTCCTGCACGACTCGAAGCCGCTCTCTGATCAACTTGACTGTCTCTACTGTCTGCGTGATCATCTCTGGTCCCAACAATTTTCTTTCTTCCACATCGTCCCATGCCAGAGGGGACCTGCACTTCCTTCCGTATAATGCTTCAAACGGTGCCATCTGTATACTTGCCTGATAACTATTATTGTAAGAGAACTCTACTAAATGAAGATGATCTTCCCAAGTTTCGCCGAAGTCCAAAGTACAAGCCCGTAACATATCTTCCAAGGTCTGAATGGTTCTCTCTGATTGTCCGTCCGTCTGCGTATGATAGGCTGTACTGAACCTCAACTTAGTACCCAAACTTTGATGCAAACTTCGCCAAAAGTGAGAGGTGAACCGTGTGTCTCGATCTGATACTATGCTAACTGGAACACCATGCTGCCTTATAATCTGCTTCATATACATTTCTGCCAGCTGCTCAGTAGACTGTCCTACTCTGAAAGAAAGAAAATGAGCAACCTTCGTGAGCCGATCCACGATTACCCAAACTGCATTTCGACCGGTCGGAGATCTAGGTAAACTGGTCACAAAGTCCATCGTGATGTGATCCCACTTCCACTCCGGAATAGAAAGCGGCTGTAACAATCCTGCTGGTCTCTGCTGCTCTGCCTTCACTTGTTGACCTACCAAACATTTGGATACGAACCTCGCTATCTCCCTCTTCATGCCATTCCACCAAAAGTGCTGCTTCATATCCTGATACATCTTTGTGCCTCCGGGATGAATGGAATAAGGAGAACTATGAGCCTCTGACATAACTTCTTGTCGAAGGTCTCCACCTGGTACACAAAGACGGTTTCCGAATCTAAGTGTACCATCCTCATGGATTAATAACTCCTTCCTGAGACCTGACTCACACTCTGATCGAAGCTTCTGGATCCGCGGATCCTCTACCTGGGCTGCTCTGATCCTCTCTACTAAAGTAGACTGAATCTGTAAACTGGCCATAACTCCTGTATCTTGTGGCAAGATCACTTCAATTCCCATTTCCTGAAGGTCTTCCAAAATATGCCTTTGCGAGGTTAAAACGAATGCACCACCTCTCATGCTCAAGGCATCTGCTACCACATTCGCCTTGCCTGGATGATACTGAAGATTTACATCAAAGTCCTTCAGTAATTCCAACCATCTTCTCTGTCTCATGTTCAGGTCCCTCTGGGTAAATACATACTTTAAGCTCTTATGATGAGTGTAAATCGCTACTCGATCCCTATATAAATAGTGCCTCCATAACTTAAGCGAAAACACTACTGCTGCTAATTCCAGGTCGTGGGTCGGATAGTTCTTTTCATGGTCCCGAAGCTGTCGAGATGCATATGCTATCACCTTACCATGCCGCATCAATACACACCCAAGTCCCTTCCCGGATGCGTCACAATACACTGTAAACCCTCTCGATCCTACTGGAAGTGTCAAGATCGGGGCTGAGATTAATCTCTTCTTCAACTCTTCAAATAATGTCTGACATTCTGCTGACCAAACAAACTCTACATCTTTATGCGTCAAACACGTCAAGGGTGCCAAATCCTGGCAAAATCCGCCACGAACCTCCGATAATAACCTGCCAATCCCAAGAAACTACGCACTTCTGCTACCGTCTTCGGAACTGGCCAATTCTCTACTGTCTCAACCTTCTTCGGATCTACTGACACTCCTGCTCCAGAAATAATATGTCCCAGGAACGAAATACGATCCAACCAAAACTCACATTTACTAAGCTTCGCATAAAGTTGGTGCTCCCTCAAGGTCTGCAAAACTGTCCGAAGGTGTTTCTCATGTTCTTCTTCACTACTGGAATAAACGAGGATGTCATCTATAAACACTACTACAAACTTATCCAAATAGGGTAGAAAGATACGGTTCATCAAGTCCATGAACACGGCTGGAACATTAGTCAATCCAAATGGCATCACCAGAAACTCATAATGTCCATACCGCGATCTAAATGCTGTCTTAGGTATGTCCTGCTCCCGGACCCTCACTTGATAATATCCAGATCGAAGATCAATCTTAGAGAAGACGCAGGCCTTACTCAATTGATCAAATAAGTCATCAATCCTTGGTAATGGATACTTGTTCTTTACTGTCACTACATTCAACTGTCGGTAATCAATACACATTCGTGTCGATCCATCCTTCTTGGGTACTAAAATCACCGGTGCTGCCCAAGGTGATTCACTGTCTCGGATAAACTGCTTCGCCTTCAGTTCTTCTTCATGCTGGTGCAATTGGTCCAACTCTGACTGCGACATCCTGTAAACTCTGCCGACTTTAGGCTCCGTCCCAGGATTCAACTCAATGCAAAACTCCACATCCCTCACCGGTGGTAAACCTGGAAGCTCATCTGGAAATACATCAAGAAACTCTCTGACCACCCTTGGAATCTGCTCCTGCTCTGCCAATGATTCTGCAACGATGCCTTTGGGTCGATCCTCCAATGATCGAACAAAAACGAACTCCTCAACGCCAGGTACATTAAATACTACCCTACCTCCCCGACAATCTATAGTCGTATGACTGTCTCTCAACCAGTCCATGCCTAGGACAACGTCAAAGTTGCCCATAGGGAACTCAATCAAAGATGCGGGCAATAATCGCCCACTCACTACGACCGGACACGCTAGGCATACCCTGCTAACTCCTACGAGCCCATTACCAGTGAGTATTCATCCTCTCTGGCAATGTCTCGAACTCCAATCCAATACGTGTCGCAAATCGTGCAGATATAAAAGAGTGGGTAGCCCCCGAATCAAACAATTCTACTGCAGAAAAGAGGTAACAAAAATATTACCTGCAACCACGTTGCCTGAAGCTAGTGCATCCTCCAGTGATAAGGTGAAGGCCTGGCCCTGGCCTTGCTGAGCTCCTGGTGCTGCCTTCCTCGACCATGCTGTTGCTGTGGCCTCTGCGGGCCTTCCTGGTTCTGCGCCTGGCGAAACATCTGAGCCTGTGTCGGTAGACGCTGAGCTAGCGGCCTTACGGCCAATGCTGGTCCTCGATTCGGTGCTGCCCCCGGAGCTGGCAACGCCGGAAACTGCTGAACTGGCCCTCCTGGCCTCTGCATCATAGGACAATTGGCAATCATGTGGTCTGGACTGCCACACCTCATGCACAATCTGTTAGCTGAACGACACACATCCCTAGTGTGCCTCCCTTACCGCAGTAAGTACATCCAATGGGCGCCCCCTGGCGCTGCTGGTTCCTCTGCGGTTGAAGCCGAGCTGGTGCTGTTATTTCTGATACTGCCGTCCTCCGCGGCGCTCCTGACTCATGAATACGGATGCCGGGTGCTGGCGCCGATGTTCGCTGCACTGCTCCTCCGCCCCTACTCTGGGGATGTGACCTCTTCTGGCCCCCATGTCGTGTCACCAACCTTTGTTGGGTGAGTTCATGCCTCCGAGCAGCCGTTAAAACGGCATCAAAAGTCTGATAGTCGTGCCCTTCTACTAGCTGTAGAATCTCCAAATGAAGTTCCTGCTGGAATCTCATAGCCTTCTCTGGCTCTGTAGCCACCATCGTTGGTGCAAACCGACTCAGTCTGCAGAACTCTGCTGCATATCCATCCACCGTCTTACCAGCCTGCTTGAGACTGATAAACCTCTGTTGTAGCTCATACCGTGCTACCACGCCAAAGTACTTGGCCTTGAATCTGGTACTGAAGCTATCCCAAGGAACAGGACGCCTCATTCCAACCTCTTCCGATGCCCACCAGTCGCGGGCGAGATCCTGAAGTAACAGTCTGACCTGGTCAACCTTCTCTTCTGCGGGAACCTTAGCTGCAGTCAAAATGGCCTCAGTATCCTGAAGCCATGCATCCGCCGTGATGGCATCCTCCGTGCCGTCAAAATATCTCGGATTAAGTCGACAAAACCTCCCTGACGCTCCCGAATCATTTTTGACACTTCTCTCAAGGGCTAATTGTAACCCCTGATTCAATAGCACATTCTGTTCCTGCTGCTGGGTCTGCTGTTGCTGATGGGCTGCCACCTGACGCTGCTGAGTGGCCAGGAATCCCCGGATGACCTCCAGGAGTGCTGCAGCATCAGGTACTGTCGTCGCTGTCGGTACTGCCGGGGTTGCGGGAGTTTTTAGAACCTGCGGCTCCACTGGCTCTGATATCACTTTCACTCGGATCTGGTCAGGAGAAGGCATTCCTTCCGGCAGCTGCCCCCGTCGAGCCATGCTCTACTGGATGTTCCTCCATGTTGGCCTCACCAGCTACTGAGAATGAAGCACCCCTATAGGGAAAGATACATGATATTAAATGATAGGACGATGAAGATTCGAGGATGCAATTCAAGTTATCAATCAAGATGAGGGAAGAGAAATCGAGGCAAGAGATTCAAAGGGAACAAGTTTTGATTGAGACTCCTATAATAATAACACCCCACAAGTCTGAAAATCAGACCTGCATGGGCCACCAATAAAACCTTGTCACGCCCCAGTACCGAAATACGGAGACGGACTAGGCCAGCTACTCCATACGAGGTATATAAACGTCATACGGCGATCGTGGCTGTCAAGAGACAAGGGGGTGCATGCTACAATCAAGTCTCCTATGGTCTCACAGAGCATCTAGGTCTCAATCAATCAAACAAGAAGCAGTAAATAATGATCATATAAGATAAAGCAGTAAGGCGTCCCCGACGCATCATCAAAATGATCATGGGGATCTAGCTTTATAAGTTAGCTAGCCCAGAGAGTCATAGGTACATAATTGTTTTCAGCTGCAGTCTGATTTAATTACAAATTATGCAAGACAAAATATCCAGATTAGCCGGCTAACAGGTGCCGGTGGCTAAACGCCAGAACATAAGTAAAAATACTAGAGTGGTGAAGAAGAAACCCACTCGAGTCCCCCGCCAGCCATGCTCCTAGTATGCACCATTGACGTTAGGGAGGAAGTTTGGATCCTCAGGCGCTGCTATGAGATCTGGCCAAACAAAACCAGCGGGGTTAGCCCCGAATAGCAAGTACCACAAGAAAGCACAAAAGGGTGAGATAAAACCCAAGCAAATAATAACAATAATACTAGTAATAATAAAAGCTTCCGGTCGTAACCTCGGTCCACAGCCTGTCCTAGCACGATAGCCCAACCCAACAACCAAACAAGGACATGGGTTGGACCACGCACCATGACAGTCCATATCCCTTGGCTACTAACGGAAGTTATAAGGCACAGTCAAGTCATTTTTCAAGCGGCCATTCATTCATGCGGCTTTCTATATTTGGCGAAGTTATCCCCGTGATAATGATTAAAAGGAATCCTCAGCTCGTGTCAACCCAGCAGGGCTAGCCAAACCATAAGACATATAGCACATTGATTATGCACCGGTCCCCCGGAGAGCTACCGCGCTAAAACATATAACACATAGCTCGTAGGAGTCGGATATATCCATCCGCTATAGGCGAGTAAAACCATATCCGTGGTGGCCAACCCGACACGTCAGGACTGGTCCTGGGGTGGCTAGTATGGCACGATCTCGGGATTCTTCCCACCCAATGCATCTACCAAGTTAGTTGTCTAGTTAACCCCTAGGTTATTCTCGGAGTTCACATGTCGTGGTCACATGCACACTCCCCTATATGTCGTACATTGTACGAGTACCCCAAGAAGTGATCCTTACGGGCTCATAGAGTCATACGTATGTACCCCCTTCTTGGTATAATGCGACACACCACAATACCACGTCATTGCTACTGACCAATTGCTATGTAAATGCTGGATTCTTGGAGGTACTGACAGGTATCACATAGGAACACTTAGCACATAGGATAGCACATCGATGCTCACATAGATTGTACCTTAGTACACACATAGGGTTATCCAGCATACGCATAGGAGTTAGATCAGGAATGAGGACCAAAACACAAGAGGAAAATAGAACAAGAAGGTACTATGCACTTAGGGTGTGAAGAGCTCGCTAGTCATGAAGATTCTTGAAGCCAAGACAAAGATCTACAACTTTCATGTTGGGAGTTAGGAGAAATTCTGGCCACAATTCAGCCAAATAGGACTTAAAATAGCCAAAAACAGCCAAAATAGGCACTATGCGGCACTATTCAGCACTATGCGACACTATGCAGCATCCTCATGCGGCTCGGCACTATGCGGCACTATGCAGCATTCTTATGCGGCTCGGTACTATGCGGCACTATGCAACATCCTCATGCGGCTCGGCACTAAGCAGCATTCTTATGCGTCTCGGTACTATGCGGCACTATGCAGCATTCTTATGCGGCTCGGCACTATGCGGCACTATGCAGCATCCTCATGCGGCTCGGCACTATGCGGCACTATGCAGCATTCTTATGCGACTCGGCACTATACGGCACTATGCAGCATTTTCATGCGGCTCGGCACTATACAGCGGCACTATTCATCGTCCCTGCCAAAACCAGGACTGATGACATAGAAAATATGCAAATATTGTTTTGGCCATAACTTTCTCAAAATAAGTCGAAATCTCACTTTTCAAAGGTCAAAATTGTGTAGAATCAAATTTCCTACAACCTATGACCATTAGTTTTCGAAAATAACCAAGTTTGGTAGATCAAAACCATGTAAATACATAAAACCCTAGTTTTAGAACTTAGATCTACACCAAACTAGCCATTAAAATCAAAAACTCCAAGAACTAAACTTGTAGAGAATGAAGAGAAAAACAATATAGACAAATAATATCAAAGAAAAAAATCTAAAATGAAAAATACACAAATCTCCACTTTTGAGCAAGTTGTACTTGCCTAAGGATGGTGGTTGAGGAAAATAAATGGAGGAGTTAATGAGGAGAGAGAGTGAGGAAGAGAATATAAATAGGGGTTAGGTTGGATTAAAAAAACCCTAACCTCTAAACATGCTCTAACCATTCCACTAATGACATGCTTAAAACTACATGCAACTATTAAATAATAATAAATAGAATTATGCAGATGCTAAATACGGGATACCATGTACAGAATTCATGAAAGAATACGTCTATTGGGATCGGGGAGTGATAAAGCTCCAAATGGAGAAAACCCAAGTTCTAATGTTGCTTAAAATGAGCTAATAAAGCTATTAGACAAATAAAATATAGCCCTCAAGTGATAGCAAGATGCAACTTGCCTAGGTTGGTGGTGTGTTAATGGTGGAGAGGAAAGAGTAATGAGGAAGAAGATGAAGAAAATAAATGAGGAGAGAGAGAGAGGTAATTTGATATTTATTGTAGGGTGGTGGTTCTCCATGTCAAACCCAAAATAAACCAAGCCAAGATAAACCAAGGTGAACCAAGTCAAGGCTAATAAACTCTCTCTCTAGCAATTTAAACCAAATGAATCATGAAATAAACCAAGCCTCACTAATCCAAAAATAAACCAATGAACCATTAAAACCAATTGAACTATCCATGCCAATAAAACCAAGCCAATGCAAAATAAACCAAGATAACTAATCATGACTAAATAAAATATGGGTCCAAAGCACGTATACGTACACTAAATACGTATCACCAATTTGGGACATTACATCCTACCCACCTTAAAAGAATTTCGTCCTCGGAATTTAATCAAGAGGCTAGAGATGTAAGGGAAAGCTATTCTATCATAGGCAATCTACCACTACCAATCAATCATACAATCATTCATGTAAGCAAGGATTCGAAGCGTAAGGCATAAGAAAGATATTACACCTTACGAGTCAAACCAGCCGGGATGACCTGATCAGATATCATCCTCATGCTCCCAAGTTTGACTCTCCCAAAGAGGGATGACTCTAAGCAACACGGACTGAACTGTTAGTCTTGCGCTTGAGGTCTCTCTCTTTGGTCAAACATGGATACGAGCCTCTCCTCATACGAAAGGGTTGGTACCAATAACCAGTTTCGAATGACCTAGGATATGGCTCGGGTCCGGGATGTTCTATCGTAATTAGGATACATGAAATATGTCATGCACCCCGTATAATGATGGTAGAAAAATAAGATGAGAGGACACACATACCTCTCGGCCGATTCTGAACCTGAGCCTGGGCTAGGGCAAACTGCCGCGGGTTCTGTTGCTGGAAAGTCTGGGCCTGAGTCGGCAATGGCCTCGGAAACGGGAACTGCTGTTGCTGGTGAACTGGAGCTGGTGCTGGTGCTGGTACTGGTCCCCTAACCGAGGGACTAGATACTATCGATGCTGAATCAACTCTGAATGGGCAGGACCCCACCCTATGGTCCGGTGCTCCACACAATAAACACAATCCCAACGTCTTGCGACACTCGGCTACCACGTGTCCAGGCTTCCCACAATAAGAATAGCCCACGGCTGAAGACTGCGCTGGCTTCTGCTTCTGCTGTTGAGGGTACGTCAGGGTTGAGTGCTGGTCCGACGTAACTGAAGCTGCTCGCCTCGGAGCTCCAATAGTTAAAGTCCTAACTGCTGGGGGTGGTGTCGAAGACTGATTCATTTGACTATGGGACCTCTTCCGACCTCCGGTCCTGTCCACTATTCTCTGGGAGGTATACTCGTGCCTCCTCGCTGCTCGCAACACCGCATCATAGGTCTGATGCTCGAACTGTTCTTCTGCCAATATAATCTCCAGGTGAAGTCTCTGCTGGAACCTTTGTGCTCTGTCAAACTCGGTTGCCACCAAGGTGGAAGCAAACCGACTGAGTCTGAAAAACTCGGTCGCGTAACCGTCGACCCTTCTCCCCATCTGCTTAAGATTACTGAACCTGGTCTGTAAGTCATATCGAGCCACTGCATCATAATACTTGGTCTGGAACTTCTCGCTGAACACTGCCCAGGGGACAGATGTTGCCAATCCCACTGCTTGTGCGGCCCACCAACTGCGGGCTAGATCCAATAACTGTTGGCGCACCACAGCCACCTTCTCGTCTTTTGGAGTCTTCGCGGCTTCAAGAATCACCTCTGTATCCTGTAGCCAAGCATCGGTAGCAACGGCATCCTTGCTGCCATCGAAGAATGGAGGGTTCAGGCGCTTGAAACTGTTGACCGCACTATTCCCTCGAGGACCACTTCCACTCATAGCATCTTGTACTACTTGGTGTAGGGCATCACCTCGACGGTCCTGAGACGCAAGCAACTCACGGATGAATCCTACCAAGACCCCATCCTCTGACCCTGCTAGCTGAACTGGCTGGACTGGAGGCACTGGTTCTCCAGGGGGTACGGCTCGGGAGGCTGCTGCTGAGGACTGAGCTTGATTTTCTTGCTGTTGCTGGGCTGCCGACCGAACTTCTTCTGGCTGATCAACAGGAACGATGCCACTGAAGTAATGACATCAGGAATATTAAGGAAGGACCAGGATAGAACAATGATGCAGGCATGTTATCAAGTCAGGGATCCAAGGAGATAAGAAGATACGAGTGGAGATCAAAGGCGAGTACAGATTGAGACATCTATCCGGTAAACCCTCACATTTCTTGATTAACAAGACCTGTATGGGCCACCACTTAAACCATATAATGCCCCAGAACCAGAATACTGGAGAGCGGGGGCGTACATAGCCAGCTACGTATAACGGAATGGAATCCACGCCGCTATACGGTCACGGCTGTCTAGATATGTGAGGGTTTTCCTACAATCCATCAGTCTCTTAAGGTCATAAAATAGCCTATTGTCTCAATCTCAACCAACTAATAATAGTTATAAGATGTCAGACCACCAAATACACAATAGTAAGGCGTCCCATACATTACATATTCGGAATGATCATGAAGCTAGTCGTTATAAAATGTGAGCACTAGCAAGAGTTTAGTCATACATGATCAACCCCCGGGGCTTGTCAATCATGTTATAGCCCGTAGGCAGACAATAAGTAAAAGCTGCAATCGAGCTAACACTTGCTCGTCGGCTAAACGCCTCAAAGAATAATTTACAATATTACAGTGGGAGAACAAAAAAAAAACCCACTCGATGCCCTGGTTACGCCTGGTGGTCACCATCGGGCTGGAAAGCAGGGAGATCCTTTGGTGCTGCTCCGATATCTGACCATACAAAACCAGCTGGGTCAGACCCCAGAAAGAGCAAGTGCCACAAAGGAAGCTTCATTTAGGACTAAAACCAACAAATCATTAGCATTCAACATGTAAGAAAACAATAATTAACACAGATTGGGGTTTATACACTACCAATGCACTTATCCCAATCAGAGAAAATAATTAAGTGAAGCATCATTTACGCAAGATAACTGGAGAATCATGCTAAATAAAATATAGCTGGGCAGTATATGAAGAGAAGACGAAGGTACTATTCCGGAAGCCAGGTTACAATCCTTAAACCAAACAAGGACCGAGATTATAACCCTTCGCCTGAACAGAACTTAGTCTCTGATCATTTATTGCTAAAGGTGACAATCATTAAGGTGAAAATGAGAGAGTACAATGATAAAAGTGACAATGAAGAGTACAATACGCTAGAGTGACAATAGAGTACAATACGCTAGAGTGACAATAGAGTACAATACGCTAGAGTGACAATAGAGGAAAATCATTATAGTAACAATGGAGTGACAATCATTCAATTATTCTGGTACAATCTTTCAATCAATCACTTCTAGACAATACTATACTGGACTAGACTCCATCCAATCAATCACGGCCAATCATTGCCTACGGCTTTCTACATTAACTAACTAGGGTTATCACAATCCTAGTTACTAGCAAGATGCAATGAGATGCTCCAAGTAGTCACAGGCCCTGCAGCTATCCAGGTTATCCAGGCGAACATTATAGTAACAATTTAGAGAGTTCAATCATTATAGTGACAATCAGAGAGAGAACAATACACTAGAGTGACAATCATTCAATCATTTAAAGTGACAATAGAGAGTGCCCCACATAACAGTGGGCTGGAAATGTGCCCTACTCGTCGGCAGGCTACAAGTCCAAACATTTGCGGCCGGAATAACGAGATCGTCTGTAACTGGGGAACATCTCTTCATGACTAGTGAATTATTCTAGTCATTAACCTTAGTTTATTTTAATATGTACCCCTGACCGTGGTACTCAGGGATCCATACCCTAGACATGATGCAAGACACACTGGTTCATTTATCAATACATTCACAAGTCACCCACGGTGTCCAGGTCAATATTACATTATCATGTCAATAGAGCCGTCACAACGGCGCTCAATAAACTATGCCATTCACTTATCTAGAGTGTACCACCACGGGTCACTATCAAGTTGCTCACAGAATTTAATACATCAACCATGCTATGCTCACATTATGCTCATATCAATGTCGTGTCAAAAGGCGTAAGGATATAAACAGGAAATACCATGCACTAAAAGAAGATAAAATAAAACATAATGCAAATAGGTGCCAAGACTAGACTGCGCTGGACAGCCTGGGTCAGGTTGCGCCAGGAAGAGTAAGGCCAAGTCATGTTGCGCTAGGCACTAGACTGCGCAAGGCTAGGTTGCGCATGCCTCAGGTTGCACATGAGTCAGACTGCGCTGGGAAGGGGCAAGTGGACCGCGCTAGGCTGGGTTGCGCCAGGCTGGATTGCGCCAGCACTGGATTGCGCCAGTACTGGATTGCGCTGGGGAAATGGAGAGCGCCAGCACCAAGAGGCGCTGGGCTGGGCAGCGCCAGCGCTAAAGAGTGCTGGGCTAGCTGGATTGCGCTCGAGACAGGGGGTCTTCTTCCCCAAGGCTGAGAACAAAATGGCCATGGAACTCAAGTTTTCAAAAGACCATAACTAGGTCAAATCTAAATGAAAATCCACTTTGCAAAGGTCTAAGTTGTGTAAAATTAAATTCTCTACAACATGGAACAATCAAAACATGAAAATGAACAAGTTTTATAGATCAAAACCACCAAAATTCGAAAATACTTCAATCCTAGATCTACAAAATTCCAAGCTCCAAATGGAGAAAACCCAAGTTCTAATGTTGCTTAAAATGAGCTAATAAACTATTAGACAAATAAAATGTAGCCCTCAAGTGATAGCAAGATGCAACTTGCCTAGGTTGGTGGTGTGTTAATGGTGGAGAGGAAAGAGTAATGAGGAAGAAGATGAAGAAAATAAATGAGGAGAGAGAGAGGGAATTTGATATTTATAGTAGGGTGGTGGTTCTCCATGTCAAACCCAAAATAAACCAATTCAAGATAAACCAAGGTGAACCAAGTCAAGGCTAATAAACTCTCTCCCTAGCAATTTAAACCAAATGAATCATGAAATAAACTAAGCCTCACTAATCCAAAATAAACCAATGAACCATTAAAACCAATTGAACTATCCATGCCAATAAAACCAAGCCAATGCAAAATAAACCAAGATAACTAATCATGACTAAATAAAATATGGGTCCAAAATACGTATACGTATACTAAATATGTATCACCAATTTGGGACATTACATCCTACCCACCTTAAAAGAATTCCGTCCTCGGAATTTAATCAAGAGGCTAGAGATGTAAGGGAAAGCTATTCTATCATAGGCAATCTACCACTACCAATCAATCATATAATCATTCATGCACGCAAGGACTCGAAACGTAAGGCATTAGGAAGATATTACACCTTACGAGTCAAACCAGCCGGGATGACCTGATCAGATATCATCCTCATGCTCCCAAGTTTGACTCTCCCAAAGAGGGATGACTCTAAGCAACACGGACTGAACTATTAGTCTTGCGCTTGAGGTCTCTCTCTTTGGTCAAACATGGATACGAGCCTCTCCTCATACGAAAGGGTTGGTACCAATAACCAGTTTCGAATGACCTAGGATATGGCTCAGGTCCGGGATGTTCCGTCGCAATTAGGATACATGAAATACGTCATGCACCCCGTATAATGACGGTAGAAAAGCAAGATGAGAGGACACACATACCTCTCGGCCGATTCTGAACCTGAGCCTGGGCTAGGGCAAACTTTCGCGGGTTCTGTTGCTGGAAAGTCTGGGCCTGAGTCGGCAATGGCCTCGAGAACGGAAACTGCTGTTGCTGGTGAACTGGAGCTGGTACTGGTGCTGGTGCTGGTCCCCTAACCGAGGGACTAGATACTATCGATGCTGAATCAACTCTGAATGGGCAGGACCCCACCCTATGGTCCGGTGCTCCACACAATAAACATAATCCCAACGTCTTGCGATACTCCGCTACCACGTGTCCAGGCTTCCCATAATAAGAACAGCCTACGACGGAAGACTGCACTGGCTTCTGCTGCTGCTGCTGAGGGTACGTCATGGTTGAGTGCTGGTCTGACGTAACTGAAGCTGATCGCCTCGGAGCTCCAATAGTTAAAGTCCTAGCTGCTGGGGGTGGTGTCGAAGACTGATTCATTTGACTATGGGACCGCTTCCGACCTCCGGTCCTGTCCACTATTCTCTGGGAGGTATACTCGTGCCTCCTCGCTGCTCGCAATACCGCATCATAGGTCTGATGCTCGAACTGTTCTACTGCCAATATAATCTCCAGGTGAAGTCCCTGCTGGAACCTTTATGCTCAGTCAAACTCGGTTGCCACCAAGGTGGAAGCAAATCGACTGAGTCTGGAAAACTCGGCCACGTAACCGTCGACCTTTCTTCCCATCTGCTTAAGATTACTGAACCTGGTCTGTAAGTTATATCGAGCTACTGCATCATAATACTTGGTCTGGAACTTCTCGCTGAATACTGCCCAGGGGACAGGTGTTGCCAATCCCACTGCTTGTGCGGCCCACCAACTGCGGGCTAGATCCAATAACTGTAGGCGCACCACAGCCACCTTCTCGTCTTCTGGAGTCTTCGCGGCTTCAAGAATCACCTCTGTATCCTGTAGCCAAGCATCGGTAGCACCGGAATCCTCGCTGCCATCGAAGAATGGAGGGTTCAGGTGCTTGAAACTGTTGACCGCACTGTTCCCTCGAGGACCACTTCCACTCATAGCATCTTGTACTACTTGGTGTAGGGCATCAGCTCGACGGTCGTGAGACGCAAGCAACTTACGGATGAATCCTACCAAGACCCTATCCTCTGACCCTGCTAGCTGAACTGGCTGGACTGGGGGTACTGGTTCTCCAGGGGGTACGGCTCGGGAGGCTACTGCTGAGGACGGAGCTTGATCTTCTTGCTGTTGCTGGGCTGCCGACCGAACTTCTTCTGGCTGATCAACAGGAACGATGCCACTGAAGTAATGATATCAGGAATATTAAAGAAGGACCAGGATAGAACAATGATGCAAGCATGTTATCAAGTCAGGGATCCAAGGAGATAAGAAGATACGAGTGGAGATCAAAGGCGAGTACAGATTGAGACATCTATCCGGTAAACCCTCACATTTCTTGATTAACAAGACCTGCATGGGCTACCACTAAAACCATATAATGCCCCAGAACCAGAATACTGGAGAGCGGGGGCGTACATAGCCAGCTACGTATAACGGAATGGAATCCACGCCGCTATACGGTCACGACTGTCTAGATATGTGAGGGTTTTCCTACAATCCATCAGTCTCTTAAGGTCATAAAATAGCCTATTGTCTCAATCTCAACCAACTAATAATAGTTACAAGATGTCAGACCACCAAATACATAATAGTAAGGCGTCCCATACATTACATATTCGGAATGATCATGAAGCTAGTTGTTACAAAATGTGAGGACTAGCAAGAGTTTAGTCATACATGATCAACCCCCGGGGCTTGTCAATCATGTTACAGCCCGTAGGCAGACAATAAGTAAAAGCTGCAATCGAGCTAACACTTGCTCGTCGGCTAAACGCCTCAAAGAATAATTTACAATATTACAGTGGGAGAACAAAAAGAAATCCACTCGATGCCCTGGTTACGTCTGGTGGTCACCATCAGGCTGAAAAGCAGGAAGATCCTTTGATGCTGCTCCGATATCTGGCCATACAAAACCAGCTGGGTCAGACCCCAGAAAGAGCAAGTGCCACAAAGGAAGCTTCACTTAGGACTAAAACCAACAAATCATTAGCATTCAACATATAAGAAAACAATAAGTTACACAGATTGGGGTTTATGCACTACCAATGCACTTATCCCAATCAGAGAAAATAATTAAGTGAAGCATCATTTACGCAAGATAACTGGAGAATCATGCTAAATAAAATATAGCTGGGCAGTATATGAAGAGAAGATGAAGGTACTATTCCGGAAGCCAGGTTATAATCCTTAAACCAAATAAGGACCGAGATTGTAACCCTTCGCCTGAACAGAACTTAGTCTCTGATCATTTATTGCTAAAGGTGACAATCAATAAGGTGAAAATGAGAGAGTACAATGACAAAAGTGACAATGAAGAGTACAATACGCTAGAGTGACATTAGAGTACAATACGCTAGAGTGACAATAGAGTACAATACGCTAGAGTGACAATAGAGGAAAATCATTATAGTAACAATGGTGTGACAATCATTCAATTATTCTGGTACAATCTTTCAATCAATCACTTCTAGACAATACTATACTAGACTAGACTCCATCCAATCAATCACGGCCAATCATTGTCTACGGCTTTCTACATTAACTAACTAGGGTTATCACAATCCTAGTTACTAGCAAGATGCAATGAGATGCTCCAAGTAGTCACAGGCCCTGCAGCTATCCAGGTTATCCAGGCGAACATTGTAGTGACAATTTAGAGAGTTCAATCATTATAGTGACAATCAGAGAGAGAACAATACACTAGAGTGACAATCATTCAATCATTTAAAGTGACAATAGAGAGTGCCCCACATAACAGTGGGCTGAAAATGTGCCCTACTCGTCGGCAGGCTACAAGTCCAAACATTTGCGGCCGGAATAACGAGATCGCCTGTAACTGGGGAACATCTCTTCATGACTAGTGAATTATTCTAGTCATTAACCTTAGTTTATTTTAATATGTACCCCTGACCGTGGTACTCAGGGATCCATACCCTAGACATGATGCAAGACACACTGGTTCATTTATCAATACATTCACAAGTCACCCACGGTATCCAGGTCAATATTACATTATCATGTCAATAGAGCCGTCGCAACGGCGCTCAATAAACTATGCCATTCACTTATCTAGAGTGCACCACCACGGGTCACTATCAAGTTGCTCACAGAATTTAATACATCAACCATGCTATGCTCACATTATGCTCATATCAATGTCGTGTCAAAAGGCGTAAGGACATAAACAGGAAATACCATGCACTAAAAGAAGATAAAATAAAACATAATGTAAATAGGTGCCAAGACTAGACTACGCCGGGCAGCCTGGGTCAGGTTGCGCCAGGAAGAGTCAGGCCAAGTCATGTTGCGCTAGGCACTAGACTGCGCAAGGCTAGGTTGCGCATGCCTCAGGTTGTGCCTGAATCAGACTACGCTGGAAAGGGACAAGTGGACCATGCTAGGCTGGGTTACGCCAGGCTGGATTGTGCCAGTACTGGATTGTGCCAGTACTGGATTACGCCAGCACTGGATTGCGCCAGCACTGGATTGCGCCAGCACTGGATTGCGCCAGCACTGGATTGCGCTGGGGAAATGGAGAGCGCCAGCACCAAGAGGCACTGGGCTGGGCAGCGCCAGCGCTAAAGAGCGCTGGGCTAGACCGGGTGAGTGGCGCCAGCGCTAAAGAGCGCTGGGCTAGCTGGATTGCGGTCGGGACAGGGGGTCTTCTTCCCCAAGGCTGAGAACAAAATGGCCATAGAACTCAAATTTTCAAAAGACCATAACTAGGTCAAATCTCAATGAAAATCCACTTTGCAAAGGTCTAAGTTGTGTAAAATTAAATTCTCTACAACATGGAACAATCAAAACATGAAAATGAACAAGTTTTATAGATCAAAACCACCAAAATCCGAAAATACTTTAATCCTAGATCTACAAAATTCCAAGCTCCAAATGGAGAAAATCCAAGTTCTAATGTTGCTTAAAATGAGCTAATAAAGCTATTAGACAAATAAAATGTAGCCTTCAAGTGATAGCAAGATGCAACTTGCCTAGGTTGGTGGTGTGTTATTGGTGGAGAGGAAAGAGTAATGAGGAAGAAGATGAAAAAAATAAATGAGGAGAGAGAGAGAGGGAATTTAATATTTATAGTAGGGTGGTGGTTCTCCATGTCAAACCCAAAATAAACCAAGCTAAGATAAACCAAGGTGAACCAAGTCAAGGCCAATAAACTCTCTCCCTAGCAATTTAAACCAAATGAATCATGAAATAAACCAAGCCTCACTAATCCAAAATAAACCAATGAACCATTAAAACCAATTGAACTATCCATGCCAATAAAACCAAGCCAATGCAAAATAAACCAAGATAACTAATTATGACTAAATAAAATATGGGTCCAAAACACTTATACGTACATTAAATACGTATCACCAATTTGGGACATTACACTGGGCGCATCCATGGGGTATGCATGATATCGACGACACATCTGCCAATGTGTCGCATCCTCTTTGGCCCATCTGTTGAGTTCTTTGAGGCGTTAATGGCTGCTTTGACTTAGTCGAATACGAGAAGACGGATGCATTTGCTATTAATGCAAATTCATTGCATATAATTTGGAACGTTGGCCATTTGGTACTCTGATGTAGGCTGCCTATGTTTATAAATAGCCGCATGAGGGAAAGCTTTGCTTTTATTCTTTATTTTGATATAAAGATGAACTTGGCCGGAGCTCCGCCTTGGCGAACTGTCGAACTCGAGCTCTTCCCGAGGGTGAAGATGCGTTGTCCCAGTCTTTCTGTTGTTCTGAGCTTCCATGATAGTATCTGTTACATCCAAATATCGGGATTATCGAGTTCTGACACAGGCCGATGACACCTGTTGCATCCAAAGATCGGTGTCATGACCCGCACCCAGTATAGGAACACAAGAAGTGGGTACGTCCAGCCTACGCCACAGTGTCGGCGGTAGAAGGCTGTCCTAGGTCACAACATCTAACACAGTATAAATATAACTGCACAAGATATACTCTCCGCACGAAGGACAAATAGAAGGTACATCTCAATCACATTCTAAGATAGAAATAGCACGATATCATAGATATAAAAATCTCAAAGGAAGTACAAACAGAAAGAAAAATAAGTCTAAGTGTCTATATGACACAATAACAACAACAAAACATAATACATCTCAAGTCTCAAATGACAACAACAAGTAAGATAAGCCTAACTAAACTAGTCTAGGCAGTAGGGGTGATATCATCAGCTAGAGCAGAGTCCTCCTGAGAGTCCTGCTCGCAAGTGTCGTCTAGGGCTGCTCCATAGTACATAGGACAGAAATCTTCGACGTCATCTGTAATATTTTCAACAGGTCCAGTCAGGACAGGAATGAGCACAATACATCTCACACAGTTCATATCATGGTAGAAAATATAAAGCATGCAAAAGAGTAAGATACATGAACTGTAAGAAGATGTACACAAAAATAAGATAGATATTTGTAAGCTGGAAATATATACATGATAAGTAAGAACTGTAAGAAGATGTACACGAAAATAAGATAGATATTTGTAAGCTGGAAATATATACATGATAAGTAAGAACTGTAAGTGACTAGTGATTCAGATCACAAGACGGTTATGTAAACGACACGATGTTGCACACGAATAATCTACAGAGGTTCACACGAGTAACTACAAGATTGATCACATAACCACTTCTAGCTACTACCCCGTCCCCAATCAATATACAAGGATCAAATCAAGTTATGTTATTGCACACGAAGTATAGTTTTACACGATGATCATGAAAGTATATGAGAGTACTCGATTTCACACAATTTGTACATGAATAATACGAACACAAGGAGTACAGGATGTCCATGATAAAGTACACGAACACGAAATACCCGATGTATCCGATGAGGGAATAACATCGCATGAAAGATCCATATAGTACTAATCTATGATAACAAGTGTCAGCATCAAGTAAAGTAATCTAGAACATGATTATAAGTCCTAGTAAGTATGAAATGATCAGAGAATGTACTCGCCTGAAATTTGAATGTCCGTGAGAATATAAAGTCCGAAGCGAGATAACTGAGTCCTATTTAGAGCAACACAAGTCATGATGTATACAAAGGAGTTATAATTTAAAGAGTATAATACATCTACAAGTTTCTTAGTCAATCTGGGCCAAAGTCAACTCTTGGTCAACTCTGGTCAACTCTAAAGTCAAACTAGGTCAACTCTAGTCAAATTATGTCAAACTAGTTAGGGTTTGGTCAACAAGGTCAAACTAGTACAAGTTAGACATTCTAGGTCTAAACAATTCTAGGCCTAACCAAAACCAAGCCTATGTATACATTGTTTGCCATTGATTGTAAAAGAACAGAACAATTATCGGAGGACTGAACTTAGACTCACAATACAAACTCGCTCGTACAAAGAAAGCCTAGGGACGAAAACCTAGGTACAGCAGACTAAGTACGATTGTTTATTTTTTATTCTGGGGGGTAACGATAGAGGCTCGGGAAAGCGACGGCCGCTCTGCCTTACTCCTTGGACGATCAGTATGCAGTCTTGGCTCGGAAAAGATCTGCTCGACGTTGATGAAGAAACGCTCTTCTTACTCTCTTCGGATTGCTCTCCTGGCTTCTCTCTCTCTCTGTGATTATCAAGAAGGAAGGGGGAGCTTTCTCTGTGTAGATCTCTCTCTTCTTATTTCTTTTGGTGCCGATCTCTCTCTCTCTTCTTCTTATTTCTTTTGGTGCCGACCTCTCTCTCTTCTTCTTCCTCTTTTTTTTTCAAGGGAATGATGCTGGCTATTTATAAGAGTGGGGGGGGGGTGATCATTAGGATTTGCTAATGATTATCTGTTTGGAATGTCGGTGCTCCTTCATTCTATCTGAACCCTTGATCCTGATTATAGTGAATCTCGGCCATTAATGCGGATAGCATCGTATCCCATGAGCAATTAATGCTAGCTGCTTTAAATCCTCGTGATGATTATGCTAATATCTGATTGCTCGCCATGTGTCCCATTAGCTTGATGATAAATGATATGCCTTGATCTCAGTAATTATGACGATGATGTCAAATATATTTATTGAGATTCGGTTAAATCTCTTATTGATCCCATGCCACGTGTCTTAATCGTGAGTCCTGTCAGAGCCGCATAGGATTGACTATCATCGAACCGCAGAGAGATACTCTTCCTGAGCCGCATGAGATAATGCCTTATCGAGCCGCAGGGGACGAACCTTCCGTGAGCCGCATATGCATAGTCTTTGCGAGCCGCATGAGCTAGCATTATATTGAGTCGCAGGGATTGAGCTCTCGGTGGCCCGCATATGGCTGATTTCTGCTAACCATATAGAGTGACTTCTTCGTGAGCCGCATGGAGCTGTTTTCCATTTAAGTCGCATGAGAGTTGCCACGTGGCAACCTAGGATTTCTGACGGTTCGTGTCAGAGATCTTCTTCCATTCCCGAAAAGTCTGTCATTATGGTAGAGCCATTATGACACTTTATGTCAGAGCAGTCACAGTCGTCAAGTCGTGTCAGAGCATTAAATGAGGCCACCCCCAAACGACCAGCTGTAGGGAAGGATCACACATGGCATCCATCGAGCCGTATATGCCTTGCTGAACCGCATACGCTCCCGAGCTGCATACGATTGAGAGTCTTCTTTGAACCGCATAGGGCCGCTCCTGTATGAGCCGCATAAGCTTCTTACTCCGTGCCGCATGGATCATTATTCTAATATTTTCCATGCTTCTACAGGACCCCCTTAAAGTTTTCAATTTGTAAAAATTGGAATACTTTGAATAAGAAGCATGGCCCCGTTCATGTCGCATAGAATTTTTCTGTCTGCCTGAGCTTCCTAGCCGCATAAGTGCCTTAGCCGCATAAATTCATCTGGCCGCATAAACTGGTTGCCACGTGTCCTGAACACGTGTGTAAATCTTCATTATGTGCCTTTGATTTGATTTAACGCCACCTTTTGGGGGAGGATCCCAAGAGTCGGTTTTGCCTTGACCGAAGCGTTTTGCTTTTATTCTTTGGGGGCGGCACGTAATCTGAGGCATACTCCGAGACGTCTGTTCGTTTCGTGGGTCTCTTTGCCTATAAATAGGAGTTTTTAAGCCTCTTGGGGTTTTTCTTTACCTTCTCTCTTTGCTCTGATTCTCTATTTGCCGTCTTTGCTCTTCGTCTTCTTCCTTTAGCAACCGACAATGGCTCCCAAGAAAGCTGCAGCATCGAAGGCCGCTAAGGGTAAGGCAGTTGCTTCTACAGCGACTGCTGCGGCAAACGTAGTCGCCCCTCCGCCGGTCATTGCGCACTCCATCCATCCCGATGTCCATCCGTCTATCGCTGGTAAGAGATCGTCTGAAAACCCTAACTGTCGCCATGGC
>JANAVB010036017.1:7592210-7749023 GCA_029216955.1 Iris pallida
CATCTATTAGTAAACTCTCACATTTCTTGATTGACAAGACCTGCATGGCCACCACTTAAACCATGTCACACCCCAGAACAGAATACTGGAGAGCGGGGGCGAACATAGCCAGCTACGTATTTGAAATGGAATCCACCTCGCTATACGGTCACGGCTGTCTAGATATTAGGTTTACTACAAGCCAACGGTCTCTTATGGTCAAGCCTATTGTCTCAATCTCAAGCAAGTAATAATCACAAGATGTTAGATCACCAAATATACAATAAAAAGCGTCCCAAATATTACATATCAGTTGATCATGAAGCTAGTCATACAAAATGCAAGGACTAGCAAGGTTAAGTCATACATGATCAACCCTAGAATTTGTTAATCATGTTTACAGCCCGTAGGCAGACAGTAAGTAAATGTGCATCGAGCTAACAGGTGCTCGTCGGCTAAACGCCTCAAAGAATAATTTTACAATAGAGTGGGCGAAACAAAACAGAAAACCCACTCGTAGCCCGGGTTCCTTCTAGTCGCCACCATCGGGCTGGAGGTTCGGTAGATCCTCGGGTGCTGCTCCGAAATCTGGCCACACAAAACCAGCTGGGTCAAACCCCAGAAAGAGCAAGTGCCACAAAGGAGGCCACAAAATAAGAACAAAAGCCAGCATCAGAACATCAGAATTAGAAGAAAAGTACAAGTAATAAGAGTACGACAGGAAATAAAAGACTAGGGACGTGGAACCATTCCGGAAGCCAGGTTACAACCCGTAAACCAAACAAGGATCGGGTTGTAACCCTTCGCCTGAATAGCACTTTGTCTCTACCCATTTATTGTTAAGACAAGCAAACAACATGTTCGAGAGGAACCAGGTACTGGGATTAGACAAGACTTAGACAGGGCTAGACAACATCCATACACAAGCGGCCAAGCAATTACTACTACTACTTAACTAACTAGGGTTATCAGAGGCCTAATTACTAACAAGATGCAGTGAGAATTTCCCAGTCCCAAGCCCTGCAGACCATCCAGTTATCCTTCCGCGGGTTGAGAGTATGGTTGGGTACATCGCCCCGGAGAGGATATGCCCTTAGGTGACATAGAGGGTGCAACACATGACAGTGTGCTGGAAATGTGCTCTACTCGTCGGCAAGCTACAAGTCTAATTAAAGCGCCCAGATAACGAGATTGCCTGTGACTGGAAATCCTCCATGAACTATAGTTTGATTAGTCATTAGCCTAATCCATATTCAGTGCGAATCCCTGACCGTGGGAACAGGGAGTCACGTCCTAGACATGATGCAAGACAAGACAAGTGGATTGCACAAGCAAGCAAGAAGGAACACCCACGGTGTCAAAGTTGGTTATACGAGTCAAGTTAGCCATCGCAACAGCATCAAGTCAAGCCAGGTCAAGTCAAGTTACAAGTTCAAGTTACAAGTACAAGTCAAGTCAGGTACAAGTCAAGGGCGCCGCCACGGGCCACTATCAAGTTATCAGGTTACAAGTCAAGCGTGCACCCCATCGGGTCACTATCAAGAAGATCAGAAAGTACTGGAATCATAAATCACAAAAATCACAAAAAATGTACTAGTCATAGTAAATACTGAAAATCGTGTCAGGTCGTGTTGGGTCAAGATAGTCGTGTTGTGTGGAATAAGATCTCAAAACCCAATCCACAAAAAGAGAGCCAAGTTCAAGAAATAAAACCAAATCATTTGGACAATGGGTTACGCAAGGGGTGGATGGCGCAGGAGTTGAATGGCGCAGGGGTCAAGTGCGCCGGGGATGGATGGCGCTGATCGGGTGGCGCATGGACTGGCTGCGCTAGGTCGGATGGCGCAGGGGGTCAAGTGCGCCGGGGGCAGATGGCGCAGGGGGTTAAGTGCGTCGGGGATGGATGGCGCAGGGGTCCAAGGGTGCATGGGCCGATGGCGCACGGCCGAGGGCGCATGGGCCGATGGCGCACGGCCGAGGGCGCAGGGGCCGAGGGCGTAGGGGCGCGCGCGGTTCGCCAAAGGACGAGCTGCGCGGTCGACACTGCGCTAAAGAGCGCTGGCCGAGAGGAGGATGCGCAGTTCAGCACTGCGCTAAAGAGCGCAAGCTGAAGTCTTCTTCTCCAGGCCGAGAGGAAGCTCTAGAACGCCAAAAACTTCAAATCTTCATATCTTGGCCAAATCAAAACCAAATCTGGATTTTCAAAGTTCTAACTTGTGTAAAATTGAATTCTCTTCCACATGAAAGCATCAAAACAAGCAAAAATCAAAGTTTAATAGATCAAAACCAAAAAATTCCGAAAATAATTAAAACTTAGATCTAGAACAATGGAGACTCCAAATCACAAAATGTCAAGTTCTAATGTTGTTCCAAATCATCTAATTAAGCTAATAAACAATAAAATTTGGTCCTCATGTGGTGGCAAGATGCACTTGCCTATGGGTGGAGATGTTGTGTGGAAGGAAGAAGATAATGGAGGAAAAATAAATGAAAGTAAAGAGGAGAGAAAAATTAGGTGGGATTAAATGAGGTGGGTTGTGGTGGAAATGAGGGTTGAGCATAGGCTAAGGTGTTCCAAATGCATATTAAACCAAACCAAACCAATTAAAACCGAGCCGAGCCGAAACCCAAATACGGGAAAACCCAAAATTCCGCAAGTCGAGAAAATAAAAATACATGGCAAAAATCCAATTACAAGCATGAATACGAAATACTGGAAACGGGGATGACAGTATATATACTATTATATGCAGTCTACTAATCCCAAAATACAATGACCTATTTTATACCAATATCATTGAACAACTAATAATGATATTTAAAATTTAATTACGAATACTTAGAAAATATTCATTAAACCATTAAAACGAAATACAACACCCTGATACCAAATTCCATCAACACGAATGTCATTGGACGTGTCGCATGACCTACATGGGCTTGAGCTCAGTTCGGGTCCAGTCCAGGCTAAAATGGTATAACTGGTTTCCCTAAACTCAATAATATAATTAATAAATCTTCGGTACGGGTTAAGTCACAACTTGGCCTGGTTTTCCTAGTTAGGACATCACTATGGCTTGGCCTTCCCTACCGGGGCTAATACACTTGCCAAGGCATGTCATGTTACTATCCGTGCCATGATTCCCAGCCGTCTTGTACTTCAAAATCCACCATGGCTAAAATCATCTACCGTAATAATTAACTAAATAATTATTTATAAAATCTAAAAAATCACCATTCAAATAAAATAAATAATAATAAAAATATTCCAAATTTTCAGGGAAGGACAGCTACAAGAATAACTTGACAAAAAAATTAATATATCAAAAGATGACAAACATTAACCTATGGAAGATCAATGTACGTTACCTTTTTTGAAAATATTATCATTAAATAATATTATCCATCAAAACTAAAATCCAAAGTCCATCAAATAACAATTGTAAATTAGACCTCAATAAATATTTAGTTTTATAAAGTGTGGATCAATCTTGAATTAGCTGTAGGGGCGGTTCCTAGCTAGCTGTAGTCCGAAAACACTTGGCATCGTATCGCTTAGGCTTTTATGCCTTGTTGACTGATGGAACCTTTCGATGTGTACCCAAAACAAATCTCTTCTTTAAAACCGAAGATTTAAGAAAATTTTATGCAATATGAAATCAATTATATTCTATAGACTTAGAAAATCTCAAAACAAAATAACAAATGGTATACGATGTATCAATTACATGTATCCAAAGATATTACAGAATCATGGATAATAAATATAAGATAGCAAATACCCAAAGAAGAATTTATCAAGACAATACTAAAATATGTTTTCCAAAAATTTTCATAGTGCACTATTAAAATGTGCAGTAATAAATATAGAGATTATATCAAGTAAAAACGCAAAATAAATATCCATATTTAGTCATATGCAAGATACGTTTTAAGCAACTTCTCTCAAAAACATAATTAAAGAAAAAGACAATTATAGGATATCAAATGAGAGCTAGTAGTAAGCTGTTAATTAATAACATGCAAGATTCTAGAAATTTGGCCATTTAGAAAGAATTGTTTAGTATGTTACCAAAGTGGTTCTAGTGACCACACTTATTTAGGTACAATTGCTTGGAAGATGACCTTTGTAGCTTTAAAATCACCAACATATTCAATGGTTCTACTTGATGTAAGAAGCTTCACCTGCATTAAGAGGCGAAGACTTTGGTATCCAAAATTTGGATCCACATTTGTTAGCTTTGGGAACCCATTTGCACAAGTTCATATCAACTAGCTTTCTAATCTGGCAATGTTTAAAAATGTGTCCATTCATCCCGCAATAATGACAAAAAGTATTAGCACTAGTGCTATATGCAGCAGTATGAGAACATACAGTGGTGTGATATGATATGCGTGGATACTTGTAATAGAAGGCATGATTACGTGAAGTTTTAGCTTTGCTTGCTTCCTTTATAAAAGATATGTCGTGTGTGACTTCGTGACGTGTCACGTGTCTTGTGTTAGACTGAGTCATTGGTTGTACTAGCTTCTTTCCCAGTCTAATCTTTAACTTTTTAGAGTTAGCACAGATCTCATCATATTTAGCAGAATGAGCATCAATTCTACATAAAGCAATAGAATACTTCTTCTTTTTTGATCTTAATTCCCCTTTAAGTTTAACATCTTTTGAGTGCTTTTCTCAATGCAATCAAGTGTCTCATGCAATCTAAACTCAAGTGTGAAAATCTAAGTAGAATTATCAGAAGTAGAAGTATTTCTAGCATCATTCAATAAGCAACTAAGCTTTTCATTCTCATACTTATAGGATATAATATCCTTTCTAGCTTGCTCATACTTATCTAATACTTTTTTGTGTTCTTCAAGAAGATCACTTAAAGCATCAGATAGTTCATCATAAGAAAATTCACTCTTCATAAAGGAGATTACTTTGTACCTCATTGGATAATGCCATCGAGCATATATTTGCAGCTTGATGAGTTCTCTCTTCTTCTTCAGAATAGCTTGCTTCACTTTCACACCATATGCTTGTGTTATAGTACTTGTATGATGACGATCGTTCATTGTGATTCTCTATTTTAGTGGCAAGACAATCTTTTATCATGTGGCCTGATCGTCTGCAGTTGTGGCATACAAGCTCCTCTTCGTATGAGGAATTATGTTGTACCTTAAATTTTAATTTTATTGTGCACATATTTGCATCATTATAAGAACTATCCTCCTCTTTGAAGTCGCTAGCTTTACTTTCGTACCTGCACTCATAAGTAGGTTCAAGAAGTTTTCAAATTTTATGAGATGTTGTGCAAGTAGTGATAAGATTGAATATATTTATGTCTACAGTACAATAAAAAATATGTATTGCTTTTGCATCGAGGCTAACTAACTTCTTCTTCTCTCTGTGTAACTATAATAAGGCTTGTTAATAATAGTGAAAGTAAGAAAAGGTGATAGTAGGCTTTTTTAGCCATTGATAACAATTGACCATAAGTCAAAGCCTAGAGACTTCATGTAGAAGCTTATCTGTGTTTTCCGGTACATATGTAGTTTGTTCCATCAAATAGTGAAGGTCTATTTGTGGACTGCCCTTCACCTGTGAATATTAATTTCACGACAGCCATATATATACTCTCTAGGTGTTATATTTTAATATAACCTACTTTGATACCAATTATATATGATCAATTGGTATGAGCAGTAGTATCTATATAACAAGAACACGCTCTGATACCAATTATAGGACTGTTGAGCACCTCTAGAGGGGGTGAATAGAGTGTGTGCGTGTGCAACAAAATTATCACTAATAAAAAAATAAGCAGCTATATACTATGGCAAGTAAAAGCAAATTATATGACAGTAAATAACTTGCAATAAAGTAAGCGTTAAGAAGCTCAAAATTAGTGACACAGCGATGTATACAGGTCTCCCTCTGAGATGACTAGTCCAGTCTCGAGTACTCTTGCTCGATGTTAATCCACTATGGCACAAGTTTTAACTGAATGCTTGCAACTCTTACAATATCGTGCTTGGTAACAAGTGCACGACCGACTTCACAATACCGTGCTTGGAGACGAGTGCACGATCGACTCCACAAAATAATTTTAAAAACTAGAACGTTTTCTTAAATGCAGCCTCTGATATAACTCTTCAGTACCAAAAATCTAGATTGAACAGAACTGTACTGACTTTGGCTAAGAGTGTTATAGGCTTGATTTGAAAGCTTCGATCGTAGAAAACACTTTAGAATAGATAGAGAAGAGAATGAAAATGAGTGATTTGAAATGGTGAGAATTCTCTTCTGTTTATAGTATTTTTGCTGACCGAATTCTGCCTGAGTTCGGATGTAGGAATCTCGCATTCGAACGTTGTAGGTAGATATGATGTTCAAAACAAATTTGAAACTGACCTGGACGAACTCGGGCCGAGTTCTGTCCGAGTTCTACCTCAGTTAGGTCAGAACATTTGGATCAAAACAATTAGATTTTGGGCGCGCTTTTTAGATATGTGGACTTTTTGGATTTAAATAGGTAGGCTTTTTAGATAGTGGACTGATAAAACCTAAGCCAGTACCGATATGATCAATCTCTCATTTTTTCTAGACTCGATAAAAGAAAAAATACAAAATAAATATGAAAACCAATAGCCCTTTTGATGACGTCTTTTTTCTTACATTTGAGCAGACTTGAAAGCACATTTTTTCTTTATGACAGTTGTCCAAAGATAAATAATTCTGAAAATCTGAATACCTTTAGGGGCCTTCGTCCCCGAACCCCTACGGGGGGCGCTGTCCCCTCGAGCCCCGTCCATTGGCCAGGCAGCAGAACTCCCGATACGAGGTCCCAGATAGATCGCTAGGCAGTTTAGATAAATCTTCTTGTATAACGCCGTCTTTGGTCCATCAATAATTCTTTATTGTATATGTCCTGCTTTGGTCATGTTTTCTACTTTCCTATAAGTACATGTTAGACGAACAAAACAATATGATTCAATATGATACAAGCATAGCAATATATAGTGAACATTAGGACAATGCTAAGTTTAAGTAGCAACATGATAGTGCTTACATGAATATTAGTGACATCAATATGTTAAACTTAATTAATTGGCCATATTCAAAAATGATACAACCATTGGGCCAACAAAGATCACTTGCACCACTAACATAAAGGACATCCCTATTGACATTATCATACTTAATCCATCTTAAAAAATACAAAGTTGTTTTCCTTCTGCATTCTCTTTTCCTCTATTTTCCTTTTCTCTGTATGGCTATCCTTGAAAATAGTCTTTGTTGGAACATAAAAGTGTTGTTAATTCCAATAGCCCCACATTATTTCAAAACTCATAATATTAAGGTCTTTGGTATTAAGGAAATAGCTTTTTTTTTAATAATTTTTAGTTTAGTTATATTCATTGGGGAACTTTTAACTATGAAAGATGATATATTGTTGTCTTAGTTAAATTTTTGTAGAATTTTGATTATTAATAGTAAGCCAATTAAATCCATAATTCTAAATGCATATATTGAAAATTTCCAACCATTGATACTAATCTAATTACATAACCTGTCGGTCGCAGTAAAGAGTGAGGTAAGCGTGCTTACGTATAAGCTTCCTCCCCAATAGAAACTTGTGTGGTGCTCATCGATCCCAAATATCCGAGATATCGGCTCACTGTCCAAACAAGTTGTGGTGCACATCCAAATATCGGTGTCAAGTTGTCCTAATTGCCCCCAAACAGCCGCTAGGTTAATGTCAAGTTGTCATGTCATTGTTTACACTCCTAAAATATCATCATACACCACTTACTTCATGCATGTACAAATTAATATCAAATTTAATAATGGTAGATTTAGAATTTGAATGATAAAAAATTAAAGAGGAGTGCAAGATGACATTTTGAGAACGTCAATAACAGCACCATATATATATATATATATATATATATATATATTATATATATATATATATATAATATATATTTCAAGCAATGGGTACTTATGGCGAACTCGTCTCCAATGAAACTCGAACTCCCGACCACTTGGACCGCATGCATCTCTCTTAACCACTAGACTAGAGATCATTTGCACATATATATATATATATATATATATATATATATATATATATATATATATATATATATATATATATGCAAATGACCTCTAGCCTATATATATATATATATATATATATATATATATTATATATATATATATATATATATATGCAGATGACCTCTAGCCTAGTGATTAAGGGAAATGTGTGCGGCCCGAGTGGTCAGGAGATCGATTTCCGGTGGGAGCGTTCGCCACAATTACCTTCTTTCAATATATATATATATATATATTATATATATATATATATAATATATATATATATATCTATAATATATATATATAGAGAGAGAGAGAGAGAAGAGAGAGAGAGAGAGGGGAGAATTTGTAACCTTTTGTATCATTTAAGTTAGTTAGTAAAAAAACCTACGAGTTACAACCTAGGTTAATAATTGATAAATAAATAGTTTGACAAATATATATAGTTAATATTTAACTTAATGATAATAAATAAACTTACATTTCTGTTAATAATCTTTTTGGGTTAACTAAGTTTTGGACCGTGGCCGTACCGTAACATCGACGCCACAGATTTGGACTATTATCCAGACAAGTATACCTTACTTTTGTTATAGTATTTTTTTTTATGCTTTAGTATGTGATTTTATTTAAACTTTCTTTACATTTGAAGTTGACTCCTCTCTCTCTTAAATTCCTGCGTCCGCCCCTGATGATAAGTCTCCATAATTGGATCTTCCCACTAATTAAATGAAGAGAAAAAAGTCTGAAAAAATGAATTTTAAACTTTGAATATTCATCACCCTTTTGCTATTGTCATCCATATATCCACTATAAATACCTTGCCATTGCAATGCTCCCCTCATCAAAACCTGTTTTGAAGCTATGGCTTCCAAGCCGTTGCTTGTTCTTTGTGTTCTCTTCGCAATCACTCTCCTCGGACGTAGCTGAGAAACATGGTAAGCCTCTTCTAACTTAAGAAATAATCCACTCTCAAAACTGGGATCAGGTTGAGCTATGTCTTTGTGGATCATCAATTTCATGCAGGCTCTAATTTGCCTGATGTAATATATATATATATATATATATATATATATATTAATATATATATATATATATATATATTTTATATTATATATATATATATATTGATGTACTTCTTATCACTGTATATATAACGATAGCTGACATACAATTGTTATTGCATGTTCCTAAAACTCAAGATTTTTAAATCACTACCATAAACTATTAAAATTTTAGAAGTTACTATATTAAATTATTATAATTAACAACTAAATATTTTTTGTTTTTCCTATTGGGTGCTTACAACTGGTTGTGTTACATTTGCTTTCCTATGCTAGTTAACCACAATATAATAGCTGAAATATGATTTTTTTTTTTTTTTTTTCGTTTTTCCTATTATAATAGGTTGGGCTTTTGGTTGTAAATTTAATATTTTTCTTTCCTATTTTGTCACTTGCTTTCCTATGCTAGTTAACCACAATATAATATCATATTTCTTAGGTAGCAAGTTGTAAATTTGGTAAAGTTTAAAATACGACCTAAGGAATTCTTGAGTTCTTAATTCTAAAGACTCTGCGATAATAACCATCGGATTACATGCACTTCATCCCTTGATTTTTTTCTCAAAGACCTAAATAGAAATGGCCAAGAACCTAAATACAAAAAATAATGCCACGTGTCGTAACTATATTAAAAGTTCCTATTTGAGTTTCTGTATAGTGGACTCTTAAAAATATTAGTCACTAATTATCAGTTAATGTTAAACTAATTTATGTCTTGAATCCACTTCTAGAAATAGGGCTGCCCTTGTCCAGATATCCATGCAATTTGGTTAGGATAATTATGGTTGGGAGCGTTTGGTACTAGATATTTTTTCAGGCTGGAAACCTATTCTTATGTTTGGTTTAGGTTATAAAAATTTATTCAAGAAAATTAAGAATATATGTTTAATAATTTATCCACAAAACAAGAAAACCATGTCCCGTAAGAATAGTTGGGTATTTTTTTTGCGAGGGCAAATATTTTTTATTGTTTTTCCTACTCTTTTATTTTATTTATTTATTTTATTTTCTTTTTTTGTTTTTCTGTATTTTTTATGCTTTTTGTTTTTTTAAGATTTGTTTTTCTTTTTTCTTTTTTTTGTTCTTTTTTTTAAAGTAATTTTTTGGTTTTTTTTTTCTTTTCATCTTTAATCTTTTTTTTCGTTTTTACCATTTTTCAATTTTTTTTTTATTTTTTTTTCCAGTTTCTTTTGTTCTTTTTCATTTTTTTAAATATTTTCTTTATTTTGTTTTTTTTTGTTTATTCAGTTTCTTTCTTTTTCTTCATTTTTAAAGTATTGTTTTCCTTTTTCAGTTTGTTTAATCTTTTTCGTTTTGAATTCCTTATCATGTTGTTTTGATTTTTCTTTCCATTTTCTTTTTGTACTTTTTTGTTCTTTAAGATTTATTTTTCCTTTTTTTGTTTTCATTTTGTTTTTTTAGTATTATTTTTTGTTCTTTTTCATTTTTTAAGTATTTTTTCGGTGTTTTTGTTTTTTTTCAATTTTTTAATCTCTTTTTGTCTTTAATCCTTTTTCATGTTTTTTCAACTTTTTGTTATTTTTCATTTTTATGATTTTTTTTTCTTTTTGTTTTGTTTTTTCAGCTTTTTTTTTGTTCTTTTTCATTTTAAAATTTTTTTGGTGATATTTCTTTCTTTTTTTTTGGTTTTTCATTTTTTTTGTTATTTTAATCCTTTTTCATGTTCTTACAGATTTTTTTTTTGTTTCTTTTTCTTTTTCATTTTTTGATTTTTTTTTTCTTTTTTTGTTTCTGTTTTTTGTTTTTTTTTCTTTTTCATTTTTTGAAGTTTTTTTTTGTTTTTTTAAGATCTTTTTATTGTATTTTTTACAGTATTTTTTTAATTTTTTATTTGTAATCTTTTTCTATATTTTTTCCTCAATTGTTATTATTTTTTATTTTTATTTTTTATTTTTTATTTTTTTTTTTTATTTTTTATTTTTATTTTTTATTTTTTATTTTCAATTTTAAGTATTCTTTTTTTTTTTGGAAATATTTATGTAGTCACCAAACATGAAAATATAATTTTTAGGAAATTTAATTACTTAAAATTTGATTTCTGAAAATATAGAATTTTTGGATATATACATATAGTATAACCAAGCGTCCCCTAAAATCTCATAAAATTTCATAGTCCCAATATCATTTGTGCTAGTGCAAAATAAGGGCTCAAGAGAAAAGTATCCTGAGGTTTAATCTAACAATTATAACAGTAAGACATCAATGTGGAGTATGTAGTTTCTGTCTAGATGTGAGAGTTGCAAATTGTAATTTGGTAAAACTAGAACTCTTTTGTCTATCAAAAATGCTATTTGACTCCCAAATATTTGGGTTATTCTATCTTCCATTATGTAACATATGATATGGTTACTAACATGACAATGGACATAACAAAATTTAACATTAAAATTAATATTAAATTAACATGATAATTATATTAAAATTAACATTAAAATTAACCTTAACATTAAAATTAATATTAATATTAATATTAAAATTAATATTAATATTAACATTAAAAAATTGGGTAATTAATTTTTTAGGTTAAAATTTGTCATGTTCCTTGTTATGTAAGCTGCCATGTCAGATGTTGTCACACCCCAGAACCGGTATACCGGAGAGCGGGGGCAGACATAGCCAGCTACGCAATCCCAAAGTACGTTAATACTCTGAAATCACGTATAAGCTGTCAAGACATGTGGGTTACTCTACAAGCCATCAGTCAATCCTATGGTTTAACAATCCTAGGTATCTCATCACAGGCAATTATACAAGAACAAAGAGTATATCATCATACATACAATAGTAAGGCGTCCCGAACCATATATACATGATTGATCACGAAGCCAGTACCACAGAACTGTTGACTAGCTAGAGTATTAGTCGTACATGATAAGGACTAGCTATAGTCTAGAATACACATATCATGTTTATGTCCGTAGGCTACAATATCAAGGAAAATACCAAAACACGAGCTAAACACGTGCTCGGGGCTAAACGTTACAAGAGGAGAATTTACATATCAGTGGGAGAATAAAGAAGAAACCCACTGAGGAACTCTGGTGCTCCGGCTGGTCACCGTCGAGTAGATGGTGCGGTAGATCCTTCGGGCTCTTCTATTAGAACCTGTCCATGCAAAACCAGTGGGGTCAGACCCCAAATAGCAAGTACCACAAAGGAGGCCGAACTATGAACTTAAAACCAGCAATCATTAGTCATTCAACAAGGAGAAAAAATAATAAGTAAAGGAGGATCGAGATTCATGCAGTACCAATGCACTTATCCCGAACATATGGAGACAGTAAGTAAATCATCATCATTTGACATAAAGTAAACTGGAGAACGTGTTAAATAAATAGAACTGGGAAGGTGATATACGATGAGATAACCATGGGACTATTCAGATAACCAGGTTACAACCTGTAAACCAAACAAGGACCGGGGTTGTAACCCTTCGTCTGAACAGAACTTGGTTTCTTCCACCATTTATCGGCAGGATAAAATAAGAAATCAGGACATGTAACGATCATGTACAGGACAGGACGAATATGAACAATCAGGTCATGTGACAATCTTGTACAGGATCAAGTCAAGACTAGACTGAGTTAGACTCCATTCAATCAATCACGGCCAAGCAATAAGTACGGCTTGATACTTTAACTAACTAGGGTTATCACAGGCCTAGTTACTAGCAAGATGCAATAAGATTCTTCCAAGTCCGGTTACCTGTTTGTTACTACCTGAATGACCCCAGCAAAAAAAAGGAAAACATAGCATGATATAGCAGACACACTGTAGTAAGATACATGTGTCCTAAGGTACCACACTCGACGGCGGGCTGGATGTGCACTCATCTCGACGGATAGCAACAAATTCCATGTATATATATATATATATATATATAAGGCCGGGATCAAAGGGGCAACAGGTAACTGGAAAGTCTTTCCATGAACTACTGGATTATTCTAGTAATTAGCCTTAGTCCATTTCAGTATGAATCCCTGACCGTGGGAAACTAGGGATTCATGTCCTAGACATGATGCAAGACGAGACGGGTTCATTGTACAAGCACAATCACCCACGGTGTCCAGGCCATTTATTCTTGTCAAGTCGTGTTAGCCGTCGCAACAGCATTTCAAGGAGTATCATGTCAGGTTTATCATGTCAAGAGTGCGCCACGGCGGGCCACTATCAAGAATTATCATGTCAAGTTATTATGCCAAATTTGTCAGGTCAAGTTATCATGTCGGGAGTGCACCACGGCGGGTCACCATCAAGTCATGCCAATTATCAAGGAGGAGAGAAACTTGTACAATTAAATAATAATATATTAATAATATATATATTCCTGAAGCCAAGGAGAAACTCTACAACTTTCATGTTGGGAGTGGGAAGAAATTCTGACCATAATTTAGACAAATAAAACATTTAAACAATCAAAGTGGGACCCATACGGTCCAAAAGTGGGAGAACAATCATGCGGTCACAGAGAGTGGGAGGCCACCCATGCGGCTCCAAAATTATTTAAATGCAATCAGTCAAACATTTAAGACCAGCAAGCCATATGCGGCTAGCATACAATTGTGCATGCGGCCAAGAGTGGAAGGGACCTCATGCGGCCAAGAAAGTAGAAGACCATCCATGCAGCCAGGAAACAATGAAATAGGCCATAAAATCAAATAAGACAAAAGACATGGGACCCTCATTAAATGCAAACTCCCACTTCAGCAAGCAAGTCAACTAAAGGAAGCTATGTGGGACCCCCCACAATCAATGCAATAAGAAAAGTTCACGTGACCATTTGAATATTGGTTCACGTGGCTAAGCAATGATGACATATAATAAAATTTATCCTGCAAGTACAGGCAGCTCAACAAAAGCCATACGATCCAATATTAAATTCAAAGTCCAAAAGTACAATGGCCATGCGGCCAGCAAGTGGGAAGAGGCCATGCGGCCAACACACATTTGATTGGTCAACAAATAATGCCATGCGGCTCAGGCAAATGCTAATGCATTAAATGCATGCAAAATGCTAACTTTGATTCCAAAATGCAATGAATTCAAGTACATGCGGCTCATTCTACCAAGCCTATGCGGCTGACCTTCCCAAAAGTGTATTAGAAAAATGCACGAAAATTTGCATTTAAGAATGCCATAAACATGCATTAAATGCATTTTCTAAGGACTCATGCGGCTGAGTCTCCCAGGAAAGACATTTAAGCATAAAATAGTAAACATTAAGGTCTTAAATGCAAAATATAAAGCATTAAGAAGCTTTATGCGGCTGACTTATTCCATAATGCATGTAATCAATGCATTAAGCATAAAATATTAAACTTTAAGGTCTTAAATGCAAAAATATAAAGCATTAAGAGGCTTTATGCGGCTAGCTTATTCCAGGAGATGCTTTAGCAAAGCATTAAAGCTACTAAGCCTAATGCCTTAAAGTAATTAGCATGCAAACTAAAGTAACTAATTAAAGCATGCAAACTGAATTAAAGTATGCAACTAAAGGCCCACGTTGCATGCAAAAATGCAAGCAAGCCTAAAGGCAATGCATGCCATACAATTAAAATGGGGAGGGGATGGAATGCATATGCGGCCAAGGAAATTTTCCTTATGCGGTCAGAAAACTTTGTAGCATATGCGGCTCAAGAATGTAAGTACTTTCATGCACTAATTATTTCCATGTGGCTACAATGGTTTTCAAGCAAGAAAATCCCCATATGCTAATGCATTTATTAATGCTAATAAAATAATGCAAGCAACTTTGTAAGGCTATGCTCCTGCATTAAATGCAATTAGTATAAGGCCATGCGGCTACTTACATGCAGGTAAATTAGTGCAATGGCCATGCGGCTCAGGCAAGTATTAAATAAGTGCCTGCAAAAGAAACTAAGTGCATGCAATGAAACTGCATGGCCATGCGGCCAAGAAATACAAATGTTTTCTTCCCACAGAGAACATGTCCATGGAAAATACCATGGCCTTCATGCTCCACCAAACAACAATGGGAACCCCAAATCCAGACTTCCATGGGTCAAATTTGGGTAAAATGAAATTCTCTACAACATGGAACCATCAGTTGACAAAAATATGTACGTTTAACAGATCAAAACTTATGAAAACCGAAAATGATATAAACTTAGATCTACAAGAATCCACTCAGTAAAATCGAAAACTCCAAGTTCTAAAGATGCTTAGAATCATGCAAGGAAGAAGATGGAACAAACAAAAATAAATTTGTTCAAGGTTCGGCAAGGTGTACTTGCCTCTCTCCAATGGCTAGGGTTAGGTGGAAAAGAAATGAATGAGGGTGAATGAGGAGGGAGAGAGAAAAGTGGCTTATATAACAAGCTCAAGTGATCTCCACCATTCATTCCTCTCCACTCAATCTAAGCCATACACCTCATCTCATAAGAAACCAAACTAAACCAAACCAAGTCAAAGTGGAACCGAACCAAATAAAACCAAATCCAAGTTAAACTAAGTCATGAAAATCCTACATAGGAAAAATTTTAAAATATTACGTAAATCGATGAATACGGAATACGGCTCAAATAAATACGTATCCGTATAAAATACTGATACGGTGAGACGGGTCTCACAGATGTCACATAATGGGAGATGGCATCATCCAAATATTCGGAAGCCAAATAGCATAATTGTTTGTCTATTCCATTTCCTTTTATTTTCATTTTCTTCAATTACATAATGTTCTAATCAACTTCACTTACTGCAGATGATAAGAAGGTAAACAAGGATGGACTTCAGGACGTCCCGAACCCCCTGCCCCCGTCGTATGGAGGCGGTGGCGGAGGCTACCGCCCTGGTGGAGGGGGAGAGTACCCTGACGGCAGGGGCGGATACAATCACGGAGGTCCTGGTGACGGAGGCCATGGGAACCCTGACGGCAGGGGCGGATACAATCGCAAAGGGCCTGGTGACGGAGGCAACCCTGACGGCAGGGGCGGATACAATCAAGAAGGTCCTGGTGACGGAGGCCATGGGAACCCTAGTCGTGGCCGCTGACGCTACGGTTGCATTTGCTGCTCGACCGTCGACGATGAGATCCTCGATGCCCAATACCTGGCAGAGCCCGGCACTACTAAGTTTATAGCCGTAGGCTGGTCATCCCCTGTTATGTTTATATTTGTACTAATGTACTCTCGTAGCTAAATAAGGGGAAGAAGAATAAAAGGTTTCGAATACGCTACATTAGGTTGTAATAAACCTACAAGTTAATGTTGGTGTTTTTGCCTTTGGACTATGAAAGATAGTCCCACATCGGCTACACCAAATGGTGAGTATCTCAATATAATGTATTGCTTGTGTTGAGGTGTGCACATGAGGTGTAGTGGGGCACAAGTGTGTGCCATGTGGGAGTATTTTCCTAGAAGGAAAAAGGATTAATTCCAACAAAGAAGTAATTTGATTTTTGTTGTGCGGACTCGGACTCGGACATGGACTCCACGATGTCTCGTTCATGCACGAAAGTGTTCGGGGGTAGGCGTAGACTGTCACACTTCTATGCTGATTGTGGGATGATCTAAAATATCAAACTCTATTTTTGAGTATTGGTATTTTAGTCCCACATCGGATAGGAGAAGAGGTGAAGTCTCACTCCACTCTATAAATAGAGCCTCTTGGCCTCCTTTGAAAGATGCAGCAAGAAGAGAGTAAAGGGAGTCTGTAAAGTCCAGAAAGCCTGTTCAAGTCTCAAATTTTGACTTACGAGCGTTCCAGAAGTTCTTCGTGAACTTGTGGTTCCTGGAAGCAGATCGTGGTGGGACGAATCTTGCTTTGAGCAACGGTGATCGTAATCACCCCAGCAAGAACCTTTCTCTTTCTTTCTTCTTTCTTCTCCTTCATCTGAGTTGTAACTCAGTTATGTCCATCTACAACTGCAATTGCAAGAAACGTGAGATTTATTTTCTGAACTCAGTTCTGTCTGTCAGCAACTGTGATTGCGAGGAAGAACGTGAGATTTATTTTTTGATTATTGTTGTTTTTGTAATCAGATTCATATTATAGTGTTCCTCTTGGATCTCGAGAATAATCAGAAGGTGAACGTTTGTTGAACCTCTGATCTCGACATTAAGTCTACCATCTTTGATCAATCCCCGGGACTAACAATCTTAAAGCAAGATCCTTGTAGATGGAGAACTCTCGTGCTTCTCTCATCGATACCAGCTTTAACAAGTTGGAGAAATTCGACGGAGAATATTTCCAAATCTGGAAGAGGAAGGTCACCCTTAATCTTCAACTCGTAGACGTAGACCATGTGTTGATTGAGGATGAACCGACAATTCTAGAAAGAGGAACTGCCGATGCTATTGCTGCTACACTCGTCAAGCAGAGCAAATGGAAGAGAGAAAACAGCATCTGTAAATTGCTGATTCTCAATTCTATGGAAGACTCTCTGGCAGAGTCATATTCCAAGAAGGTGAAGGCCAAAGAGATCTAGGATTCTTTGGGTAAACTATATGATGATGAGAACAGGTCCAAAATCTTCATCGTCGAGAAGTACCACAAGTGGCTCTTCGAAGACGAGATGGCGATGCTACATCAAGTGAAAGAATTCCTGAAGTTGCGCCAGAAGTTAGATGACGAGAAGATGCCCCTCGTCAGCAAGTTCGTCGTTGGAGGGATAGTCTCGAAACTTCCTGCTGGTTGGAACAACTTCTATGCTAGAATGCATCGGAAGAAGCTGAACATTAGCTTGGAAGATCTCCTACAAGAGATCCACGTTGAGGACAAAATACGATCTCAACAGAAGATGGACTCTCTGCCAACCAACTAGATAAGGCCAACTTGGTGCAGACAAAAGAGTTCAAGAGAAAGTAGGTGGCTTCTCATCACAAAAAAAAGGACTCCACTAATCTGAAAGTGAAGGGTCCTTCGTTCAAGCAACAGAAGTCCAAGTCCCAAGTGACTTGCTTCAACTGTGGCAAGAAGGGACACTATAAGAGTGAATGCAAATCCAAGCCCAAACAAGCTGAACAAGGTGAGCCTAGCAAGGTTTCCATGGTTTCTAACATAGTTGCTATGATTGCTCAGGTCACAGCTGTGGGGGCTGACTCTGGCTGGTGGATAGACACGGTGCGACCTGCCATGTCTGCTCTGGCAAGGAATGGTTCGTCACATACCAGCCAACTTCTGAAAAAGTTATCATAGCGAACCAAGCCCAAGCTAAAGTTCTGAGGATCGGAACTGTGCAGCTGAAACTCACATCCGGAATACTCTGACACTTCAAGGTGTGAAGCACGTTCCGGTGATTGTAAAGAACTTGATCTCTTGAAGCCTGCTTAGCAACGCAGGCTTGAGGATGGACATCAATACTGGCCAGATGGTGATGTCCAAGAAGGGAACATACTTCGGAAAAGCTTTTCAAATCGAAGGGATGTTCAAAATTCAGCTTGTAAACCAGTAAAATGTAATCAATGCAATCGCTCGTTCTGATTATTCTCTTGAGTTGTGGCATAATAGGCTAGGACATTGTCACTCCCCGATCCTGGAATACGTATTTTAATACGTAAACCGATAAATTGTATCTATCTTGTATTTATACGATATTTATTATGCTGTGTTTCTTCATGCATTTCCCAAAATATTCGACAAAATATTTTCGTAATTTATTTTCTGCATTTGGGCCTACAGTTTTGGCTCATTTGGGTAACCTATTTTTGGTTCACCACTGGTTCATCATGAACCCTTAGGTTCAAGATTCTATATATAACTCATCTCATTCTCTCTCCTCTCATTTATTTCCTCCACCAACCAAGGCAAGTGCCAACTTGCTCAAGAGATGGATCCATAAATTTTGTTAATATTTTCTTACAAAATTATTTGTCAAAATATGTTCTTCTTCTCAATATATACTAGTTTAGAACGTGAAATTTTCCATTTTGAAGCTTTAATTTTTGTAGATCTAAGTTTTAACCATTTTCGGATTTCCTTGGTTTTGATCTAGCAAACTTCATTATTTTCAAGTTTTGATTGTTCTATGTTGTAGGGAATTTTGTTCTACCCTATTTTGACCTATAGAAGTCCCAATTTGGGCTTAGGATGAGGATTTTATGGTCCCTAGAAGTTATAGGGCTCATGGTGTTCTTGCTCTCAGCCAAGAGGAAGGAGATGACCCTGTAGCAGTGCGCGCGCGCAGCCCCTTGGCCCAGCGCTTTTTAGCGATGGGCGCAGCTCTCTCGTGGCCCAGTGCCTCTTGACCCAGCGCACTCTGACCCAGCGCACTCTGACCCAGCGCGCTTGACCCCAGCGCACTCTGACCCAGTGCGCTTGACCCCAGCGCTCTGACCCAGCGCACTCTGACCCAGCGCACTCTGACCCAGCCGCTCTGACCCAGCGTGCTCTGACCCAGCGCACTCTGACCCAGCGCGCTTGACCCCAGCGCACTCTGATCCAGCGCGCTCTGACCCCGCACTCTGACCCAGCGCGCCCTGACCTGGACTCCCCTATATATTTTTATTTATTTATTTTATATTGCTTATATATATGTAAATGTTTGTGTAAGCCATATATCCTTACGCCTTTTGTCCTGAGCATGATATGAGCACTAATGTGACCCCGGTGAACAAAGTGTTCCTACCTGATACATGTACCTGAATGTCCCAGTTCTTGTTTATGCTCGACAAATGACTCATAACTCCACGTGGCGTATTTGCAATGATGCATTACACCAAGGAGGGTAGAACATGTTGACATACTGATTGACATGGATCCTCTCTTGGGGTACTCGTACTAGAGTACGACTTTAGGAGGATAATCATGCAGGCCACAGCATGTGAGTCCAAGATTTCACTTAGGGTTAAACTAGGCAACTAAATATACTAGATGCATGGGGAGGGCAGAATCCCGAGATCGTGTTACACCAACCGCCTTGAGATATTGTCTTAACGCGCCGGCTGGTCTCCACGGATACTGTGTCATCTGCAACGAGTGGATGACTGTATTCGATTAATTCCTGCTATATTATATGTTTTGGCAAGGTGGCCTTACGAGGGACCTGTGCTCATAATATATGTCTACGCGAACCCCTGGGTTGGCTAGCCTTGCTGGAAAGATACGATCTGAGGATTTCTAAATAACATGACGCGAGGATAACCTCGTCCCACTAGAAACTCGTAGACTTGATTGGCCGTAGAAACGACTTGCTGGTATCCTATTACCTTCCGCGAATCACTGAGGGAAGCGGACTGTTATGATACGTGATCCAACCCATGTTCTTGTTTGATTGTTGGGTTGGTTATCGTACTATGACAGGCTGTGGACCGAAGTTATGAACGGAAGACCTATTCTGGTTGTGAAGTGTTACTTCTGTGAATGACTGAGGAACACGGTCTATCATGGTACATGATCCAACCCATGTTCTTGTTTGATTGTTGGGTTGGTTATTGTGCTACGATAGGCTATCGACCGAAGTCACGATCAGGAGATTTTATTGTTTCTACCTTTTAACTTATGTGAAAGTTATAGAGTACGACACGTCCCGACTCCATGCGGCACCTTTTGTCCTTGTTTGGTTGTAAGGGTGCCATATGGGTTCGAGAATATTGCGCTACCCTATAATAGTAGCATAAGTATTACAATTATCAATCATTCTATTAACTGGTTTTTAATCTTAACTCTTGTGCCCCTTTGGCGGTACTTGCTATTCGGGGCTGACCCCGCTGGTTTTATTTGGCCAGATCTCGTAGCAGAGCCGGAGGACACGATCTTCCTTCCTGACATCCATGGTGCATACTAGGAGCATAGCGGTTCAGGGACTCGAGTGGGTTTCTTCTCTACCACTCCTGCTTATACTTTGTGCGGCGTTTAGCCACCGGCACCTGTTAGCCGGATTACTTGATATTTTGTGTCAGTACATAATTGTAATTAAACAGACTGCAGTTGTGTATAATTTTGTACTCCTGGCTCTCTGAGATAGCTAAATTATAAAGCTAGTCTCTCATGACCATTTTGATGAAGCGTCGGGGACGCCTTACTGCTTTATCTTTAATGTTTATTTAATTGCTGATGTGACTTGATTGATTGAGACATAGAACCCTGTGGGACCATAGAAGACTTGATTGTAGCATGTGCCCCCTAGTCTCTCGACAGCCACGATCACCGTATGACGTTACGTACCTCATATGGAGTAGCTGGCCTAGTCCGTCCTCGTATTTCGGTACTGGGGCGTGACAAGGTTTTAGTGGTGGCCCATGTAGGTCTATTTTTTAGACTTGTCGGTATTGTGAATTATTAGGAGTCTCAATCAAAACTTGTTCCCCTTGAAATTCTGTTTCGAATTCTCTGTCCTTGCCTTGATCTCTAACCTGACTTGTATCCTCGAAATCTTCCTTGTTCGGACTTGATAATCTTATATCTTTCTCTATAGGGGTGCTTCATTCTCAGTAGCGGATGAGGCCCATGAGGAAGAGCAGCAAAAGCATGGCTCGACTGGGCACCAACAGGGGAGAGAAACTTCCCCAAGGCAGACACGAGCAGAAGTGGAACCAGAGGCAGTGGAGCCGCAGGTTATTGAAACTCCTGCAGCACCAGCAGCGACGGCAGTACCAGATGCCGTAGCACTCCTGGAGATTATCCAGGGTTTCTTGTCACTCACCAACAGTAACAGACTCAGCAGCAGGAACAGAACGTGTTGCTGAACCAAGGGATTCAGTTAGCTCTTGAGAGGAGTGCCGGGGCTGACACGGGAGCATCAGGACGGTTTCGTCGCTTGAACCCGAGGTATTTTGATGGCACGGAGGATGCCATCACTGCGGATGCATGGATTCAAGACATCGAAGCCATTCTTGTGGCAGCCAAGGTTCCAGATGATGAGAAGGTTGATCAGGTCAAATTAGTACTTCTGGATCTTGTCCGCGACTGGTGGGCATCAGAAGAAGTTGGTATAAGACGCCCTGTTCGTTGGATCACCTTCAGTGAAAGATTTAAGGCCAAGTATTTTGGCGTAGTAGCTCGATATAGCTCCAGCAGAAGTTTAGTCTCAAGCAAGCAGGCAAGACCGTAGATGGGTATGCAGCAGAGTTCTGTAGATTGTGCCGTTTCGTACCAGCAATGGTGGCAACAGAGCCAGAGAAAGCTATGAGGTTCCAGCAGGGACTTCATTTGGACTACTGTAGCTTGTGGAGGGATACGACTACCAGACGTTTGACGCTGTTTTGACGGCCGCTCGGAGGCACGAGCTTACCCAGCAGAGGTTGGCATCGAGGACAGGGGGTCAGAAGAGATCTCATTCCCAGGTTGGAGGAGGAGTAATACAGCGAACATCGGCACCAGCACCCGGTGTACGTATTCATGAGACAGGAGCGCTGCGGAGGACGACCGTGTCAACTAATACAGCGCCAGCGGCATCGCAGCAGCAGAGGAACCAACAGCAGCGTCAGGGAGCACCCCAGGGCTGTACATTCTGTGGGAAGGTAGGGCACACGAGGGAGGTGTGTCGGTCAGCGAATGGCTTATGCTTGAGGTGTGGTAGTTCAGACCACCGTATTTCTACTTGTCCTATGATACAGAGGCCAGGAGGGCCAGCTCAGCAGTTTCCAGCATTGCCAGCTCCGGTGGCAACCCCGAGTGGAGGGCCAGTATTAGCAGTAAGGCCCCTAGCCCAGTGTCTACCAACGCAGGCTCAGATGTTTCGCCAAGCACAGGAAGCCGGAGGCCCTCAGAGGCAGCAACAACATGGTCGAGGAAGGCCGCAACAAGGGGCTCCGCGAGGCCAGGGCCAGGCTCTCACATTATCCTTGGGAGAGGCTCTAGCATCTAGTGACATGGTGGCAGGTAAAATTCTCGTCACCTCATTTCCTGCTGTAGCATTATTTGATTCAGGCGCTACTCATCATTCATCTCTGCACAATATGCTACACGAATTGGATTAGAGTTTGAGGCATTGCCAGAGAGGATGGATATACTCACCGGCAATGGGCTCGTAGAAGTTAGCAGAGTGCGCTTTTCATGTCCGGTAGAGGTGTGTGGGCATTTACTGCCCGCATCATTGATTGAATTCCCTATGGGAATTTTGACGTTGTTCTTGGCATGGACTGGTTGAGAGATAGTCATGCGACAATTGATTGTAGAGGAGGTAGGGTCATATTCTGCGTTTCTGGGATGGAACAGTTCATCTTTACTCGAACCTTGAAGAATCAGGCCGGAGGCGTCATCTCAGCAGCAGTGTCAGAGCCTAGAGAGATTCTGAGGTCGAAGATTTCTCGACGTCTTCCCTGATGAGCTCCCAGGGATACCCCCAGTCAGAGAGGTAGAATTTAGCATTGAGTTGAACCCTGGAATGAGGCCTATTGCAGACAGAGTTTACAGAATGTCGCCGTCAGAACAGGATAAGTTGTATCAACATAAGAAGAGTTGAAGTCTAAGGAATTCATCCGAGACAGTAAATCGCCCATGGGCCGTGCCAGTGATTCTAGTTCCCAAAAAGGATGGGTCGACGAGGATGTGCATCGACTACCGCAAGCTGAATGTAGTAACGGTGAAGAATAAGTACCCACTACCAAGGATTGATGACCTGTTTGACCAGTTGAGCAAGGCCAGCGTCTTTTCCAAGATCGATCTTCGGTCGGAATACTATCAAGTAAGAGTCCGGGAGCAAGACATATCGAAGACAGCATTCAGATCTAGATATGGGCATTATGAGTTTTTAGTAATGCCCTTTGGACTAACCAACGCCCCCGCAGTATTCATGGATTTAATGAACCGCATCTTTCTGCCATATTTGGATAAATTTGTGGTGGTGTTCATAGATGACATCCTTGTCTATTCCAGCAATGAAGAGGAGCATGAGAAACATCTTAGGACTGTCTTACAGACATTGAGAGAGCATCAACTTTATGCGAAGCTCGACAAGTGTGAATTCTGGTTAGACCACATTTCGTTCCTGGGACATGTAATTTTTGGGGCAGGAGTGTCAGTGGATCCGAAGAAGATTGAGGCCGTAGAGCATTGGCCGGTCCCGAGAACGGTTTCAGAAGTGCGAAGTTTTTTAGGATTAGCTGGTTACTACAGAAGGTTCATGGCGGACTTTGCCAGGATCTATGTGCCCTTAACGCATTTGACGTACAAGGACGTAGAGTTTGTTTGGTCAGCTAGTTGTCAGGCATCATTTAAAGAATTGAAGAAGAGATTGATCTCAGCCCCGATCTTGACGCTTCCAGTAGGAGCGGGAGGCTTTACAGTATATTGTGACGCATCAGGGAAGGGTCTTGGATGTGTATTGATGCAGCACGGAAAGATGATAGCATATGCGTCTTGGCAGCTTCGAGACCATGAGAAGAATTACCCGACTCACGATTTGGAGTTAGCAGCTGTGGTATTTTTACTCAAGTTATGGAGGTATTATTTATACGGGGATCGGGTAGAGATCTATACTGATTATAAGAGTTTGAAATACGTATTCACGTAGAGAGATTTGAACATGAGGCAAAGAAGATGGTTAGAACTGCTGAAGGATTTTGATTTAGATCTTCAGTATCATCCAGGCAAGGTGAATATAGTTGCAGATGCGCTGAGTAGGAGAGACAGTGCTTTTATTTTGACCTCGCAGAAGCATATTTTAGAAGACCTTCAGAGTATGGGAATCGAAGTAGTTTTGCCAAGGGATATAGGAAGAATGACCAGTATACAGATTCAGTCAACCTTAGTAGAGAGGATAAGGGCAGCACAAGCAGGAGATCCACAGATTCAGAAGTTGTGGTCGGAGTATGAATCAGGCCGTAGGAAGGAGTTAGTGATTCATGAAGATGGTACGCTCAGGTTTGGAAACAGACTCTGTGTACCGAGTGGATCCTTCGACAAGAAGTTATGTCCGAAGCTCATAGTTCTATTTACTCCATTCATCCAGGAGGAACGAAGATGTATCGAGATATCAGATAGTACTTTTGGTGGAATGGCATTAAAAGAGAGATAGCAAGATTTGTATCCAAGTGTCTGGTATGTCAGCAGGTGAAAGACGAGCAGCAGAGACCAGCAGGATTGCTACAGCCGCTTCCTATCCCAGAATAGAAATGGGAGCACATCACGATAGATTTTGTGACCGGTTTACCTAGATCCCCGACTGGTAAGAATGCAGTCTGGGTAATAGTAGATCGACTCACAAAGGTCGCTCATTTCCTTCCCTTCCGAGTTGGACAGACTACTGAGCAGTTAGCAGAAATGTACATGAAGCAGATAGTATGGCAGCACGGTGTTCCAGTTAGTATAGTATCAGATCGGGATACGCGGTTTACTTTCCATTTTTGGCGGAGCTTACACCAAAGTTTGGGAACCAAGTTAAGATTCAGTACTGCTTATCATCCACAAACTGACGGGCAATCAGAAAGAACCATTCAGACGTTAGAAGATATGCTACGGACGTATACCTTAGATTTTGGCGGATCTTGAGAGGATCACCTTCATCTAGTGGAGTTCTTCTATAACAACAGCTATCAGGCTAGCATTCAGATGGCCCCGTTCGAAGCACTATACGGAAGGAAGTGCAGGTCCCCTTTGGCATGGGACGACGTCGGAGAACGGAAGTTGTTGGGGCCAGAGATGATCTCGCAGACTGTGGAGATAGTTAAGTTGGTCAGAGAGCGCCTTCGAGTTGTACAGGACCGACATCGTCATTGGGCAGATCAGCATCGTAAGCCTCTAGAGTTCAGAGTTGGCGACCAAGTATTTCTGCGGATTTTGCCTACTCGGGGTATCATCAGATTTGGAACCCGAGGAAAGCTTAGTCCAAGATACGTTGGTCCTTTTAAGATTCTCGCTCGGGTAGGCGATGTGGTTTATCGACTTGCCCTTCCGCCTTCATTAACTGGCATACATGATGTGTTTCATGTGTCCCAATTACGTGGGTATGTCCCAGCTCCGAGTCATGTCCTCAATCATTATGAGTTAGTCATTGGTACCGACCTAACTTACGAGGAACAACCCGTATCTATTTTGGACCGGCAAGAGAAGGTACTCAAGAATCGGGCGATAAGCCTTGTCCGTATTTTTTGGAACCAACACTCTTCGGGAGAGTCAACCTGGAAGCGCGAGGACGAGATCAGATCTCGGTATCCGTATTTGTTTGACTAATGAGGTATATTTTTACGTCTTATTGACACGATTCCATGCTTATCTGCACCTGCTTGTTTTACACTTTGTGATGTATGATAATAACTGCTATGATAAGTTAACTTGTATATGATTGTGCCTTGCTTGCCCTGATTTCACTATCCTGTCTTGGCTGGAATTCCGAGGACGGAATTTTTCTAAGAAGGGTAGAGATGTCACTCTTCGATCCTGGAATACGTATTTTAATACGTAAACCGATAAATTGTATCTACCTTGTATTTATACGATATTTATTATGCTGTATTTTTTCATGTATTTCCCAAAATATTCGACAAAATATTATTTCATAATTTATTTTCTGTATTTGGGCCTACAGTTTTGGCTCATTTGGGTAACCTATTTTTGGTTCACCAATGGTTCATTATGAACCCTTGGGTTCAAGATTCTATATATAACTCATCTCATTCTCTCTCCTCTCATTTATTTCCTCCACCAACCAAGGCAAGTGCCAACTTGCTCAAGAGATGGATCCATAAATTTTGTTAATGTTTTCTTACAAAATTATTTGTCAAAATATGTTCTTCTTCTTAATCTATACTAGTTTAGAACTTGAAATTTTCCATTTTGAAGCTTTAATTTTTGTAGATCTAAGTTTTAACCATTTTCGGATTTCCTTGGTTTTGATCTAGCAAACTTTATTATTTTCAAGTTTTGATTGTTCCATGTTGTAGGGAATTTTGTTCTACCCCATTTTGACCTATAGAAGTCCCAATTTAGGCTTAGGATGAGGATTTTATGGTCCCTAGAAGTTCTAGGGCTCATGGTGTTCTTGCTCTCAGCCAAGAGGAAGGAGATGACCCTGTAGCAGTGCGCGCGCGCAGCCCCTTGGCCCAGCGATTTTTAGCGATGGGCGCAGCTCTCTCGTGGCCCAGCGCCTCTTGACCCAGCGCACTCTGACCCAGCGCACTCTGACCCAGCGCGCTTGACCCCAGCGCACTCTGACCCAGCGCGCTTGACCCCAGCGCGCTCTGACCCAGCACACTCTGACCCAGCGCACTCTGACCCAGCGCGCTCTGACCCAGCGCACTCTGACCCAGCGCGCTCTGACCCAGTGCACTCTGACCCAGCGTACTCTGACCCAGCGCGCTTGACCCCAGCGCACTCTGACCCAGCGCACTCTGACCCAGCACGCCCTGACCTGGACTCCCCTATATATTTTTATTTATTTATTTTATATTGCTTATATATATATGTAAATGTTTGTGTAAGCTATATATCCTTACGCCTTTTGTCCTGAGCATGATATGAGCACTAATGTGACCCCGGTGAACAAAGTGTTCCTACCTGATACATGTACCTGAATGTCCCAGTTCTTGTTCATGTTCGACAAATGACTCGTAACTCCACGTGGCGTATTTGCAATGATGCATTACACCTAGGAGGGTAGAACATGTTGACATACTGATTGACATGGATCCTCTCTTGGGGTACTCGTACTAGAGTACGACTTTAGGAGGATAATCATGCAGGCCACAGCATGTGAGTCCAAGATTTCACCTAGGGTTAAACTAGGAAACTAAATATACTAGATGCATGGGGAGGGCAGAATTCCGAGATCGTGTTACACCAGCCGCCTTGAGATATTGTCTTGACGCGCCGGCTGGTCTCCACGGATACTGTGTCATCCACAACGAGTGGATGACTGTATCCGATTAATTCCTGCTATATATTATATATTTTGGCAAGGTGGCCTTACGAGGGACCTGTGCTCAATAATATCTGTCTACGCGAACCCCTGGATTGGCTAGCCTTGCTGGAAAGATACGATCTGAGGATTTCTAAATAACATGACGCGAGGATAACCTCGTCCCACTAGAAACTCGTAGACTTGATTGGCCATGGAAACGACTTGCTGGTATCCTATTACCTTTCGCGAATAACTGAGGGAAGCGGACTGTTATGATACGTGATCCAACCCATGTTTTTGTTTGATTATTGGGTTGGTTATCGTACTATGACAGGCTGTGGACCGAAATTATGAACGGAAGACTTATTCTGGTTGTGAAGTGTTACTTCTGTGAATGACTGAGGAACACGATCTATCATGGTACATGATCCAACTCATGTTCTTGTTTGATTGTTGGGTTGGTTATTGTGCTACGATAGGCTATCGACCGAAGTCACGATCAGGAGATTTTATTGTTTCTACCTTTTAACTTATGTAAAAGTTATAGAGTATGACACGTCCCGACTCCATGCGGTACCTTTTGTCCTTGTTTGGTTGTAAGGGTGCCATATGGGTTCGAGGATGTTGCGCTACCCTATAATAGTAGCATAAGTATTACTATTATCAATCATTCTATTAACTGGGTTTTTAATCTTAACTCTTGTGCCCCTTTGGCGGTACTTGCTATTCGGGGCTGACCCCGCTGGTTTTGTTTGGCCAGATCTCGTAGTAGAACCGGAGGACACGATCTTCTTTCCTGACATCCATGGTGCATACTAGGAGCATGGCGGTTCGGGGACTCGAGTGGGTTTCTTCTCCACCACTCCTGCTTATACTTTGTGCGGCGTTTAGCCACCGGCACCTGTTAGCCGGATTACTTGATATTTTGTGTCAGTACATAATTGTAATTAAACAGACTGCAGCTGTGTATAATTTTATACTCCTGGCTCTCTGAGATAGCTAAATTATAAAGCTAGTCTCTCATGACCATTTTGATGAAGCGTCGGGGACGCCTTACTGCTTTATCTTTAATATTCATTTAATTGCTGATGTGACTTGATTGATTGAGACATAGAATCCTGTGGGACCATAGGAGACTTGATTGTAGCATGTGCTCCCTAGTCTCTCGACAGCCACGATCGCCGTATGACGTTACGTACCTCATATGGAGTAGCTGGCCTAGTCCGTCCTCGTATTTCGGTACTGGGGCGTGACAAAGTTTTAGTGGTGGCCCATGCAGGTCTGTTTTTCAGACTTGTGGGGTATTGTGAATTATTAGGAGTCTCAATCAAAACTTGTTCCCCTTGAAATTCTGTTTCGAATTCTCTGTCCTTGCCTTGATCTCTAACCTGACTTGCATCCTCGAAATCTTCCTCGTTCGGACTTGATAATCTTATATCTTTCTCTATAGGGGTGCTTCATTCTCAGTGGCGGGTGAGGCCCATGAGAAAGAGCAATAAGAGCATGGCTCGACTGGGCACCAACAGGGGAGAGAACCTTCCCCAGGACAGACACGAGCAGAAGTGGAGCCAGAGGCAGTGGAGCCACAGGTTATTGAAACTCCTACAGCACCAGCAGCGACGGCAGTACCAGATGTCGTAGCACTCCTGGAGATCATCCGAGGGTTTCTTGTCACTCACCAACAGCAACAGACTCAGCAGCAGGAGCAGAACGTGTTGCTGAACCAAGGGATTCAGTTAGCTCTTGAGAGGAGTGCCGTGGCTGACTCAGGAGCATCAGGACGATTCCGTCGCTTGAATCCGAGGTATTTTGATGGCACGGAGGATGCCATCACTGCGGATGCATGGATTCAAGACATCGAAGCCATTCTTGTGGCAGCCAAGGTTCTAGATGATGAGAAGGTTGATCAGGTCAAATTAGTACTTCAGGATCTTGCCCGTGACTGGTGGGCATCAGAAGAAGTTGGTATAAGATGCCCTGTTCGTTGGATCACCTTCAGTGAAAGATTCAAGGCCAAGTATTTTGGCGTAGTTGCTCGATATGAGCTCCAGCAGAAGTTTATTAGTCTCAAGCAAGCAGGCAAGACCGTAGATGGGTATGCAGCAGAGTTCTGAGATTGTGCCGTTTCGTACCAACAATGGTGACAACAGAGCCAGAGAAAGCTATGAGGTTCCAGCAGGGACTTCATTTGGAGCTACTGTAGCTTGTGGAGGGACACGACTACCAGACGTTTGACGCTGTTTTGACGGCCGCTCGGAGGCACGAGCTTACCCAGCAGAGGTTGGCATCGAGGACAGGGGGTCAGAAGAGATCTCATTCCCAGGTTGGAGGAGGAGTAATGCAGCAAACATCGGCACCAGCACCCGGTGTACGTATTCATAAGACAGGAGCACTGCGGAGGACGGCCGTGTCAACTAATACAGCGCCAGTTCGACATCAGCAGCCGAGGAACCAACAGCAGCGTCAGGGAGCACCCCAGGGCTGTACATTTTGTAGGAAGGTAGGGCACACGAGGGAGGTGTGCTGGTCAGCGAATGGCTTATGCTTGAGGTGTGGTAGTTCAGACCACCGTATTTCTACTTGTCATGTGATACAGAGGCCAGGAGGGCCAGTTCAGCAGTTTCCAGCATTGCCAGCTCCGGTGGCAACCCCGAGTGGAGGGCCAGTATTAGCAGTAAGGCCCCTAGCCCAGTGTCTACCAACGCAGGCTCAGATGTTTCGCCAAGCACAGGAAGCCGGAGGCCCTCAGAGGCAGCAACAACATGGTCGAAGAAGGCCGCAACAAGGGGCTCCGCGAGGCCAGGGCCAGGCTCTCACATTATCCTTGGGAGAGGCTCTAGCGTCTAGTGACGTGGTGGCAGGTAAAATTCTCGTCACCTTATTTCCTGCTGTAGCATTATTTGATTCAGGCGCTACTCATTCATTCATCTCTGCACAATATGCTACACGGATTGGATTAGAGTTTGAGGCATTGCCGGAGAGGATGGATATACTCACCGGCAATGGACTTGTAGAAGTTAGCAGAGTGCGCTTTTCATGTCCGGTAGAGGTGTGTGGGCATTTACTGCCCGCATCATTGATTGAATTCCCTATGGGGAATTTTGACGTTGTTCTTGGCATGGACTAGTTGAGAGACAGTCATGCGACAATTGATTGTAGAGGAGGTAGGGTCATATTCAGCGTTCCTGGGATGGAACAGTTCATCTTTACTCGAACCTTGAAGAATCAGGCCGGAGGCGTCATCTCAGCAGCAGTGTCAGAGCCTAGACAGATTCCGAGAGTGGTCGAAGATTTTCTCGACGTCTTCCCTGATGAGCTCCCAGGGATACCCCCAGTCAGAGAGGTAGAATTTAGCATTGAGTTAAACCCTGGAATGAGGCCTATTGTAGACAGAGTTTACAGAATGTCGCCGTCAGAACAGGATAAGTTGTATCAACATAAAGAAGAGTTGAAGTCTAAGGGATTCATCCGAGACAGTAAATCGCCCTGGGCCGTGCCAGTGATTCTAGTTCCCAAAAAGGATGGGTCGACGAGGATGTGCATCGACTACCGCAAGCTGAATGTAGTAACGGTGAAGAATAAGTACCCACTACCAAGGATTGATGACCTGTTTGACCAGTTGAGCAAGGCCAGCGTCTTTTCCAAGATCGATCTTCGGTCGGAATACTATCAAGTAAGAGTCCGGGAGCAAGACATACCGAAGACAGCATTCAGATCTAGATATGGGCATTATGAGTTTTTAGTAATGCCCTTTGGACTAACCAATGCCCCCGCAGTATTCATAGATTTAATGAACCGCATCTTTCTGCCGTATTTGGATAAATTTGTGGTGGTGTTCATAGATGACATCCTTGTCTATTCCAGCAGTGAAGAGGAGCATGAGAAACATCTTAGGACTGTCTTACAGACATTGAGGGAGCATCAACTTTATGCGAAGCTCGACAAGTGTGAATTCTGGTTAGACCACATTTCGTTCCTGGGATATGTAATTTCTGGGGCAGGAGTGTCAGTGGATCCGAAGAAGATTGAGGCCGTAGAGCATTGGTCGGTCCCGAGAACGGTTGCAGAAGTACGAAGTTTCTTAGGATTAGCTGGTTACTACAGAAGGTTCGTGGCGGACTTTGCCAGGATCTCTGTGCCCTTAACGCGTTTGACGTACAAGGACGTAGAGTTTGTTTGGTCAGCTAGCTGTCATGCTTCATTTGAAGAATTGAAGAAGAGATTGATCTCAGTCCCGATCTTGACGCTTCCAGTAGGAGCGGGAGGCTTTACAGTATATTGTGACGCATCAGGAAAGGGTCTTGGATGTGTATTGATGCAGCACGGAAAGGTGATAGCATATGCGTCTCGGCAGCTTCGAGACCATGAGAAGAATTACCCGACTCACGATTTGGAGTTAGCAGCTGTGGTGTTTTCACTCAAGTTATGAAGGCATTATTTATACGGGGATCGGGTAGAGATCTATACTGATCATAAGAGTTTGAAATACGTATTCACGCAGCGAGATTTGAACATGAGGCAAAAATGATGGTTAGAACTGCTGAAGGATTTTGATTTAGATCTTCAGTATCATCCAGGCAAGGCGAATATAGTTGCAGATGCGCTGAGTAGGAGAGACAGTGCCTTTATCTTGACCTCGCAGAAGCATATTTTAGAAGACCTTCAGAGTATGGGAATCGAAGTAGTTTTGCCAAGGGATATAGGAAGAATGACCAGTATACAGATTCAGTCAACCTTAGTAGAGAGGATAAGGGCAGCACAAGCAGGAGATCCACAGATTCAGAAGTTGCGGTCGGAGTGTGAATCAGGCCGTAGGAAGGAGTTAGTGATTTATGAAGATGGTACGCTCAGGTTTGGAAACAGACTCTGTGTACCGAGTGGAGTCCTTCGGCAAGAAGTTATGTCCGAAGTTCATAGTTCTATTTACTCCATTCATCCAGGAGGAACGAAGATGTATCAAGATATCAGGCAGTACTTTTGGTAGAATGGCATGAAAAGAGAGATAGCGAGATTTGTATCCAAGTGTCTGGTATGTCAGCAGGTGAAAGCTGAGCAGCAGAGACCAGCAGGATTGCTACAGCCGCTTCCTATCCCAGAATGGAAATGGGAGCACATCACGATAGATTTTGTGATCGGTTTACCTAGATCCCCGACTGGTAAGAATGCAGTCTGGGTAATAGTAGATCGACTCACGAAGGTCGCTCATTTCCTTCCCTTCCGAGTTGGACAGACTACTGAGCAGTTAGCAGAAATGTACATGAAGCAGATAGTAAGGCAGCACGGTGTTCCAGTTAGTATAGTATCAGATCGGGATACGCGGTTTACTTCCCATTTTTGGCGGAGCTTACACCAAAGTTTGGGAACCAAGTTAAGATTCAGTACTGCTTATCATCCACAAACTGACGGGCAATCAGAAAGAACCATTCAGACGTTAGAAGATATGCTACGGGCGTGTACCTTGGATTTTGGCGGATCTTGGGAGGATCACCTTCATCTAGTGGAGTTCTCCTATAACAACAGCTATCAGGCTAGCATTCAGATGGCCCCGTTCGAAGCATTGTACGGAAGGAAGTGCAGGTCCCCTTTGGCATGGGACGACGTCGGAGAACGGAAGTTGTTGGGGCCAGAGATGATCACGCAGACTGTGGAGATAGTTAAGTTGATCAGAGAGCGCCTTCGAGTTGCACAGGACCGACATCGTCATTGGGCAGATCAGCATCGTAGGCTTCTAGAGTTCAGAGTTGGCGACCAAGTGTTTCTGCGGATTTCGCCTACTCGGGGTATCATCAGATTTGGAACCCGAGGAAAGCTTAGTCCAAGATACGTTGGTCCTTTTAAGATTCTCGCTCGGGTAGGCGATGTGGCTTATTGACTTGCCCTTCCGCCTTCGTTAACTGGCATACATGATGTATTTTATGTGTCCCAATTACGTAGGTATGTCCCGGATCCGAGTCATGTCCTCAATCATTCTGAGTTAGTCGTTGGTACCGACCAAACTTACGAGGAACAACCCGTGTCTATTTTGGACCGGCAAGAGAAGGTACTCAAGAATCGGGCGATAAGCCTTGTCCGTGTTTCTTGGAACCATCACTCTTCGGGAGAGTCAACCTGGGAGCGCGAGGACGAGATTAGATCTCGGTATCCGTATTTGTTTGACTAATGAGGTATATTTTTACGCCTTATTGACACGATTCCATGCTTATCTGCACCTGCTTGTTTTGCACTTTGTGATGTATGATAATAACTGCTATGATAAGTTAACTTGTATATGATTGTGCCTTGCTTGCCCTGATTTCACTATCCTATCTTGGCTGGAATTTCGAGGACGGAATTTTTCTAAGAAGGGTAGAGATGTCACTCCTCGATCCTGGAATACGTATTTTAATACGTAAACCGATAAATTGTATCTACCTTGTATTTATATGATATTTATTATGTTGTATTTCTTCATGCATTTCCCAAAATATTCGACAAAATATTATTTTGTAATTTATTTTCTGTATTTGGGCGTACAGTTTTGGCACATTTGGGTAACCTATTTTTGGTTCACCAATGGTTCATCATGAACCCTTGGGTTCAAGATTCTATATATAACTCATCTCATTCTCTCTCCTCTCATTTATTTCCTCCACCAACCAAGGCAAGTGCCAACATGCTCAAGAGATGGATCCATAAATTTTGTTAATGTTTTCTTACAAAATTATTTGTCAAAATATGTTCTTCTTCTCAATCTATACTAGTTTAGAACTTGAAATTTTCCATTTTGAAGCTTTAATTTTTGTAGATCTAAGTTTTAACTATTTTCGGATTTCCTTGGTTTTGATCTAGCAAACTTCATTATTTTCAAGTTTTGATTGTTCCATGTTGTAGGAAATTTTGTTCTACCCCATTTTGACTTATAGAAGTCCCAATTTGGGCTTAGGATGAGGATTTTATGGTCCCTAGAAGTTCTAGGGCTCATGGTGTTCTTGCTCTCAGCCAAGAGGAAGGAGATGACCCTGTAGCAGTGCGCGCGCGCAGCCCCTTGGCCCAGCGCTTTTTAGCGATTGGCGCAGCTCTCTCGTGGCCCAGCGCCTCTTGACCCAGCGTACTCTGACCCAGCACACTCTGACCCAGCGCACTCTGACCCAGCGTGCTTGACCCCAGTGCACTCTGACCCAGCGCGCTTGACCCCAGCGCGCTCTGACCCAGCACACTCTAACCCAGCACACTCTGACCCAGCGCGCTCTGACCCAGCGCACTCTGACCCAGCGCGCTCTGACCCAGCGCACTCTGACCCAGCGCGCTCTGACCCAGTGCACTCTGACCCAGCGCACTCTGACCCAGCGCGCTTGACCCCAGCGCACTCTGACCCAGCGCGCTCTGACCCAGCGCACTCTGATCCAGCGCACTCTGACCCAGCGCGCCCTGACCTGGACTCCCCTATATATTTTTATTTATTTATTTTATATTGCTTATATATATATGTAAATGTTTGTGTAAGCTATATATCCTTACGCCTTTTGTCCTGAGCATGATATTAGCACTAATGTGACCCCGGTGAACAAAGTGTTCCTACCTAATACATGTACCTGAATGTCCCAGTTCTTGTTCATGCTCGACAAATGACTCGTAACTCCACGTGGCGTATTTGCAATGATGCATTACACCTAGGAGGGTAGAACATGTTGACATACTGATTGACATGGATCCTCTCTTGGGGTACTCGTACTAAAGTATGACTTTAGGAGGATAATCATGCAGGCCACAGCATGTGAGTCCAAGATTTCACCTAGGGTTAAACTAGGCAACTAAATATACTAGATGCATGGGGAGGGCAGAATCCCGAGATCGTGTTACACCAGCCGCCTTGAGATATTGTCTTGACGCGCCGGCTGGTCTCCACGGATACTGTGTCATCTGCAACGAGTGGACTGTATCCGATTAATTCCTGCTATATATTATATGTTTTGGCAAGGTGGCCTTACGAGGGACATGTGCTCAATAATATCTGTCTACGCAAACCCCTGGGTTGGCTAGCCTTGCTGGAAAGATACGATCTGAGGATTTCTAAATAACATGACGCGAGGATAACCTCGTCCCGCTAGAAACTCGTAGACTTGATTGGCCGTGGAAACGACTTGCTGGCATCCTATTACCTTTCGTGAATAACTGAGGGAAGCGGACTGTTATGATACGTGATCCAACCCATGTTCTTGTTTGATTGTTGGGTTGGTTATCGTACTATGACAGGCTGTGGACCGAAGTTATGAACGGAAGATTTATTCTGGTTGTGAAGTGTTACTTCTGTGAATGACTGAGGAACATGGTCTATCATGGTACATGATCCAACCCATGTTCTTGTTTGATTGTTGGGTTGGTTATTGTGCTATGATAGGCTATCGACTGAAGTCACGATCAGGAGATTTTATTGTTTCTACCTTTTAACTTATGTGAAAGTTATAGAGTACGACACGTCCCGACTCCATGCGGTACCTTTTGTCCTTGTTTGGTTGTAAGGGTGCCATATGGGTTCGAGGATGTTGCGCTACCCTATAATAGTAGCATAAGTATTACTATTATCAATCATTCTATTAACTGGGTTTTTAATCTTAACTCTTGTGCCCCTTTGGCGGTACTTGCTATTCGGGGATGATCCCGCTGGTTTTGTTTGGCCAGATCTCGTAGCAGAGCCGGAGGACACGATCTTCCTTCCTGATATCCATGGTGAATACTAGGAGCATGGCGGTTCGGGGACTCGAGTGGGTTTCTTCTCCACCACTCTTGCTTATACTTTATGCGGCATTTAGCCACCGGTACCTATTAGCCGGATTACTTGATATTTTATGTCAGTACATAATTGTAATTAAACAGACTGCAGCTGTGTATAATTTTGTACTCCTGGCTCTCTGAGATAGCTAAATTATAAAGCTAGTCTCTCATGACCATTTTGATGAAGCGTCGGGGACGCCTTACTGCTTTATCTTTAATGTTCATTTAATTGCTGATGTGACTTGATTGATTGAGACATAGAACCTTGTGGGACCATAGGAGACTTGATTGTAGCATGTACCCCCTAGTCTCTCGACAGCCACGACGCCGTATGACGTTACGTACCTCATATGGAGTAGCTGGCCTAGTCCATTCCCGTATTTCGGTACTGGGGCGTGACAGACATGTTTACTGTAAAAGAATTAACAAAATGTCCAGTCTAGGACTTATCTCCAAATGTGGGAGTAAGGTAGAGAAGTGTGAAGTATGTGCTCATACAAAGATCACAAGGAAACCCTTTCATTGGGTCAATCGAAGCACAGATCTTCTGGAATTGGTGCACTCTGATATCTGTGACTTCAAGCAATTTTTTACAAAAGTCGGGATGAAGTATTTCATAACCTTCATCGATGACTTCTCAAAGTACGCGTTCGTCTACTTGCTCAAGTCTAAAGACGAAGCGTTTGATAAGTTCAAGGAGTTCAGGGCCGAGGCAGAACGACAAACTGGACAACAACTCGAGAGGCTAAGAAGTAATCGAGGCGGAAAGTATCGGTCTCATGAATTCACATTGTTCTGCAAAGAACATGGAATCATAAACGAGACTACTGCTACGTATTCTTCTCAATCTAACGGAGTAGCGGAGAAGAAGAACAGAAAGTTGACAGAAATGATGAACTCAATGCTACTAACTGCGGGTCTTCCTAAATGCTACTGGGGAGAAGCTGCATTGACGGCCACTTTTATTCTAAATAGAGTGCCGTATGCAACTTTGGACGTAACTCCTCATGAAGTCTGGTTCAAAGTCAGACCTAACTTGAATGTCATTCGAGTGTGGGGGTGTCTGGCCTATGTGAAGCTCCCAGATCTGAAGATTCAGAAGCTGGGGACAAGGACTACGAAGACGATCTTCTTGGCGTATGCCGAGAAGAGTGATGCTCGGAGATTTCTTGATATTGAGTCAAATTATATCATCGAATCTCGCGATGCTGAATTTTTTGAAGACAAGTTTGTAAGGCATAAGAACATTGTTCTAACGGACATTCCGAAGAATAATGAAGGTACAAAGGTGACTGAGATCTTCAATGAGCCAGTCGTCCAAGATGAAGTTGTTACTGAGGAGACAACGATTGAACCAGCACTCGCTGAGCTGTCGTTGAAACGAGCGAGGAGGTCGAAGAACTTCGGAGATGACTTCATCACCTATCATGTGGAAGCAGATCCGCTTACCTATGATGAGGCGATGAAGACCAGAGATGCTGTTTTCTGGAAGGAGGCGATAGACAATGAAATTGAATCAATCACCTCCAATAACACTTGGGTGTTGGTTGATCTACTTGAAGGAGCAAAACCTATCGGATGCAAGTGGATCTTCAAGAAGAAGATAAAAGCTGATGGAACCATTGACAAGTTCAAGGCCAGGCTAGTAGCAAAGGGATTTTCTCAGAAACAGGGGATCGACTACTTTGACACGTCTGCTCCAGTAGCCCGGATGACCACCATCAGAATGTTGATTGCTCACGCAGCGATACATAAGATGGTGATATATCAGATAGATGTGAAAACGGTATTCCTGAATGGCGAGCTGACCGAAGATATCTACATGCAACAGCCAGAAGGGTTTGTCATCAAAAGTCTTGAAGATAAAGTCTGCAAGTTGGTGAAATCTCTGTACGGTTTAAAGCAAGCTCCCAAAATGTGGTATGAGAAATTTAACAAAGTCATAAGGTCAAATGGCTACAGGGTCAGTGAAACAGACAAGTGTGTCTATACGAAGTTTACTGACAGAAGATGAGTCATCGTTTGTCTATACGTAGACGACATGCTAATCCTAGGTACGGATATAAGCTGTGTCACGAAGACAAAGAAGTTCCTCTCGACGAAGTTCAGTATGAAGGACTTGGGGGATGCTGATGTTATCTTGGAAATCAAGATCATTCGGACATACACTAGACTAGCGCTGTCACAGTCTTATTATGTTGAGAAGATGATCACTCGTTATGGGTATTAGGATCTTCTAGGGATCGATACGCCGTATAAGTGTGATCTGAAGCTGAAGCCTAATTCAGGGGAAAGCGTCAGGCAGTTGGAGTATGCAAGCGTAATCGAGAGTTTGATGTATGCTACTACTGCCACAAGGCCTGACATAGCTTTCGTTTTAGGAATGCTGAATCGTTTCACGAGCAACCCAGGCATTGAGTACTGGAAAGCTGTAAAACGGGTTATGAGATATCTTAAAAAGACTCAGACATATGCACTACACTATAGCGGAGATCCGTCGGTAGTGGAAGGCTTCAGTGATGCCAGCTGGTGCTCAGAAGTGGAGAGCGAGAGGTCCACAGGTGGATACATTTTTACAATGGGTAGAGCTGCTATATCATGAAAATCGAAGAAGCAGACTATGCTCTCGTGGTCATCCATAAAATCTGAGTTCTTTATACTTGATACCGCAACGGAGGAAGGAGAATGGCTTCAGGAGCTCATGTATGATCTTCCAGTAGTTGGGGCGCAAATACCGGGGATATCGATATACTGCGACAACCAAGCGACTACGACGGTGGCATCAAATAACCTCTTCAATGGGAAGAAGAGGATTGTGCGATTGAAGCACAGGGCAGTACACGATCTCGTCAAGAGGGGTGTTATTGCAGTGATTGATGTTCGGAGTCTGGAGAACCTGGCGGATCCGTTCACCAAGGGCCTCAAGCACCAGCTGGTCGATGATACAGCTTGTAAAATGGGCTTGAAGGCATTCTGAGATTGTGTTATTACATTTCTACCATAAAGTTTTATGCTATTAGTTCAAAGAAAAATCTACTAGGCATCTAACTTTTGGTTCAAGGGAGGACTATTAACCGAAAGAATATCAGGAACGGTGGGTACTTGTCCTCTGTGACATGGAGAGGTTACGAACCTACAACCACTGTTGTCTATTGTTGTTTTCTGCGAAAAATGAATCCTGTGGGAAGGTTGGCTTAAATGCCTTAATGAGTTCTCAGGCAGAGTAAATGCCTGGAGTGCTTTACAGGAAGCACGGTAGCGCAGCACTACAAGGAGTATAGCTCCATGTTACAGTAGGGTGACTCCACCATGAGATTCCCGGTTAGGGGTAATGCCTCGGCTTTGTGAGCCAAGTCACAGCGGAGTAGCACCGCAAATAGGCAGGTAGCCTAATGCTGTATGATAATCGTAATAAAGAGAAGTAAACAGCACTACAAAAAGGACGATGTTCTCATGTTACAGTGGCATGACACCACGAAGAGGTACCAGGTAGGGTAAAGCCTCGGCTTCGCGAGCTATGTCATAGCGGCATAACACCGTACGAAAGCGCAAGGCTTCATGCTGGATAGTTTGGTACTACAAAGAGGCTTGTGACCTCATGCTACAGTAGTATAACACTATGATGAGGTACCCAGGTGGGGTAAAGCCTCGACTTTAAGCCATATCATAATGGCGTAGCACCGCAAAGGAGCACAATGCTTCATGCCATGACTCTTTATAAAGAACTTACCTATAGTGTATGGACAGAGATATCAGGCCGTCTCTTGAGGGTAAACTTGTAGACGCCCAAAAATTATACACTGAAACCAGGCTGGCACAACGTCTTTAATGTGTAGCCAGAAGCACAGTTGATGTCATTATGTGAGTAGGAAGAATTGCAGTTATGGTGCAGAATTCAAGGCTTAGTCCATTCTTGTATCAATGCTGTTATTTAACCTATACGGGAAGATTCAAGTCGTAGCGACATCTCTCCTAATGCATGATGGACAGTCACTGTAGGAAACGCTCAACCCATATATTGAGATATGTGGAAGATTGTTGATGTTTTTGCCTTTGGACTATCACTACTACAAAAAGACCAATTAATGACGCTCGACAAGGAGTTTTAATGACGGCTGATACATAAGCGTTATCAAAGTTTGAGAAACACCTTTTAACATGACGGTTTGGACTATTTATAGGCTTTTCATAACGTTTACTAAATAAAGCGTTATTAATAATTAAAAGCGGTGGCAAACTTGTAATAAACTTTTTGTAATATATCCTATCATCCCCCACGATCAGAAGAACTCTCCTTCTCTTTTCCCGCTCCCCTTCTGCCCCTCTTTCCTCCTCTCCCCAAACCCTAAAATTTTCCTCTCTCTTTTAATCTTCTCCTCTTCCTCCTCCTCCTTTTAATCTCCCCCACGAACCCTAACCCCCTCCTTTCCGCAAACCCTAACCCCCTCCCACGAACCCTAACCCTAGCCCAAAACCAGCCCCCTCACCGGAGGGGCGAGAAAAAAGAAGGAGAACCGGAGGGAAGCGGCCAAGGACCTGCACATGTTCGCCTGGAGCTCGAGCGCCTCGCTCCACCCGAAGGAGGGATTCCGGTGTTCGCTGACCGGGCTCTCCAGGGGGATTCGACGCGACAGGACGCTCTGGAGGCGACGCCGACAGATCTCTTTAAGGCACGACTTGACGCTGAGGGGCGGAATGGAGGAGCCCATACTGCCCGTCGAGGATGCATGAGCAAACGGTCGGCACGGATCTGTGGCACCGACGCACGTCGGCTTCAGGCCCGGACACAAGACGAGGGCTCATGGGGGCGACGACGGTTGGGGGGACTCAAGCGCCGGGCTCGGCGAGGAGAACGGGTAAGGGCTGGTGGTGGCGGTTGTTTTGTTCTTTTTTTTGGTTGTATAGCTGTGGTGGTGGTCGAGAACGATCTGGCCGGTGCACGGTGATGGTGCCCGTGGGGGCCGCCACCGACCCCTCCGCCGACTACTCTGTCCCCGTCTTCGTCTGGGGCACCAACATCAGCGTCCAGGACGTCAACGCCGCGATCCTCCGCTTCCTCCGCCACTTCCGTGACTCCCCCGACCAGCCCGACTCCAAGTCTTCGGTTTCAATGAGGAATCTGAACACTTCGGATATTGAGAAGATAGTGTCGGTGAAGGGGATGATTATTAGGTGCAGCTCGATCATACCTGAGGTTAAAGAGGCCATCTTTCGGTGCTTGATATGTGGATACTTCTCCGATCCCATCTTGGTCGATAGAGGTATAATACTATTTCTACAATTGCAATATATTTTTTATTCACAGATGCAAATGTGGCATGGCAATGTGGGCATGGCACCGATTTTGTGTAATTTTGGAGTCTGTGTTGTCTTTGATACATGTGCGATGAAGAACAATAGATGCATTAGTTTGCTAAATAAGGACACAATAGAGCTTTGGAACAAATCTAGTGACAACCATTACAGGATAGTTGCTTTTACTTGAAGAGAACGATATGTGGTACTTGCTTTTTACTTGAACTAAATGATTTTAATTGTAGGAAAGGTATTATTAGTTGAGTTCTGGAAGTGGAGGTACATTAGCCATCATTTCAACTTTTCACACAACTGGGTAAATTATTAGCTGTCTAAGAAATAAATCCATCCGAAATTGTTTTTTCATGTCTTGCTAATTGTTGAGAAAATATGAAAAATATATCTCATATTTTCATCAAACGTGCGAAGGGCTTCTATAAAGCTTATAACTAATAAGGGAACAGAAGGATATGAATTCATAGTGTTGCTGCATTCAATCTCTTTTCTTCTCTAATCCTGTCTATATGTTCTGAAAAATTGTCTCACTGTAGGGCTTACAAGTTCTCAAATTGCCAGCAATTCTTTCACTTTGGGTACAGTAGCTGTTCTTCCATTCTACACTTTGATGGTTCTTGCTCCTAAGGCTGAAGTGGTAATTCTGGTTCATAGTGATTCTTATTTACTTGGCTGTATAGATCTCTAGACGAAAAATTAAAAGACGCTTCATAAGTGTTTACTCCTACTGATATTGTGTTTATTTTTCCTTTCATCTATCATACAGACTAAGAGAACTATGGAGACTTGTATACCATATGTTTTGCTTAGGATGCTTTATGGATACCTTCTATATCTATCTTGGACTCCTGAGACAATGCAGGCAATGTTTGCAAGTAAATATTGGTTACCCGAGGTTTGTTTCTCTTCACTCAAATGACTTGTGAATTAAGTTCAGCAGATCTGGATTCTTCAAACCAGACAAGAAGCCTCTTTATGTTTTTGGATGTAGATTAGGAGTAAATTTAGTTTTGCTGGCCTGTATAAGAATTAGCATTGCCATATTTTTTTTTGCCTCCTAACTGATTGTAGCTAGGTCTATTTTTTATCATTTTTATTTTGACTATTTATCTCCATTACCTTGATTTTTCCACTTCCACTTGTCATATTCTTAATCATCTGTCTTGATGTCTTCTGCAGCTATCAGGTATACTGAAAATGTTCTCGAATGAAATGACCGTGGCTTCTGCTTGGATTCATTTGCTAGCTGTAGATCTTTTTGCTGCGAGGTTTCTTTCCATCCAAACATTTTTGTCTCATTACTTTATCGACATAATAATTGTCTCATTATACTATGGCTTCTACAACATTTTTGTCTCATTTCTATATCCAAGCTCGCTATGAACTTAATCTGCAAGCAGTTGATACTTTATCAACATAATAATTGTCTCATTACACTATGTCAAAAAATTGACCATCTAACTCCAAAAGTCAAAAGGGTTTCGAACTCGCAACATTGCGAGATTCTCAATCCCCATAATCATATGCATACCTCTCCTGCAGTATATTAGTTTCAGGTCTTCTTACATGGATGCTTGTGCAAATCTTTCAACACATTCATAATTATTAGAAGCATATATTGCAATATAAGATTCAGCAACTTCTTTTATATGTCTATGTTTCAATTGACTGTGGCATTTTGTTAGGTCGAATCAATGAACCAACCAGGTGTGGAAGGCTGGAATGTTTAGCCATGAACTCCATGACTCTGGTTCATAATTGATGCAGGTAGTATCTGGTTGTCGTTTTTATTCTTTTTGCTTGAAATATTTGTTTTACTTTGTATCTGGTTTTACGGCACATCCTAGATTTGCCGACAAGCAGATAGTGAAGTTGCAGGAGACCCCAGATGAAATACCAGAAGGAGGGACTCCACATACTGTTAGCATTCTAATGCATGACAAGTTGGTAGACAATGGAAAACCTGAAAAAATCATGATCCATGTTGTATTATCTTCTATGTTTAGTTTCATGTTATACACTCTTGGTTAGTTCTTCACAATTATTTGTTATTTATTTTGACTTAATATCCATTCTGAAATTTTAGAGAAACACAAGTATTTTATGGAACCTATATCCAAAGCATACCAGGCCTTGACTGATCCTATTTCTCGTAAAAATTTTGAGAAATATGGCCACCCAGATGGATGTCAGGTAAAGTATAAACTTCTGCATGCTTTCCAACGCATTTCACATGCTTGATCCCCAACGATTTTGGCTGGTACCTGATGTTGAGGCTCTCTTTTTGTGGTCTATTCAACAAATCACATGCATTGTTTCTTTTTAAGTTTGATAGTTAATTTCATTGCCTTTTGCATATTTCATGGTATAGTTTGCTCTTTTCGTTCAGTACTCATGTACACGGGAAATGCATATATCCATCTTCATTTTATTTTTTGTACCCTTATCATTATTATGGATGTGGTTTATGTGTTAGAATCATGTATTATCTACTGCCATTCTACCTTTAAAGTTTCATATATTTTTCACACTTACTCTCTTTTCGATAGTTCTTGATGCTATTATTTTCGACAGAATAACCTCGAGGATATACATATAGTCTTCATCGTTTTTCCTGAATCATGTTGCTTGTTTGATTGCCATCTCGTCTCATGTTGAATTTTACACCTAACTTGAAATTGGAAGGGATTGATTTAGAAAGGTAATGCCAGTTCCTCAGTTTATGTTTTGGTACATGAGCAATATTATAAAGTATATTGAACCGTGTTTTTATCTTTTTCAGGGATTTGCTACACGTGATGTTGACAGTTTTAATGTGCTCAAGTTGAATCCAAAGTAATTACTTGTTTTGAGGATCCATTTAAGTAGTATTTGTAAATATATGTATTTGGATACCCTATTTTGAGATAATGTAATGAAGATGGTGATATAACATTTCGATGTTTTCTTGTGAATATAGTTCAAAGTGGTTGTTTTAAAATTGAATTGAGAAGTTTTTGGAAAGTAATATATAATGTGCAGTATTAAGCATTATAAATGTGATGAGTTCAGTAATATTGAGTGTTATAAATGTTCTCCATTGAGCTTATACGGATTATCTATTCATAACTCTTTCAAAATGTCCTGAATTGTGCACTATATATTAACTATTCATAACGCTTTTATAGAAACTATTTATGACGGGTTTTTTATAACGCTTTTAAAAAACATTTATAACACCCGTTTTCATAACGGTTGCTGTGAAAAAAAAAAAGCGTCATGGTTCGTCATTAATGACGCTTTTTAGCCGTCATTAAAAGGGTTTTTTGTTGTAGTGTATGAAAGATAGTCCCACATCGGCTACACCAAATGGTGAGTATCTCAATATAATGCATTGCTTGTGTTGAGGTGTGCACATGAGGTGTAGTGGGGCACAAGTGTGTGCCATGTGAGAGTATTTTTCTAGAAGAAAAAAAGGATTAATTCCAACAAAGAAGTAAGTTGATTTTTGTTGTGCGGACTCGAACTCGGACACGGACTCCAGGATGTCTCGTGCATGCACGGGAGTGTTCGGAGGGTAGGCGTGGATTGTCACACTTCTATGCTGATTGTGGGATGATCTAAAATATCAAACTCTTGAGTATTGGTATTTTAGTCCCACATCGGATAGGAGAAGAGGTGAAGTCTCACTCCACTCTATAAATAAAGCCCCTTGGCCTCCTTTGAAAGATGCACCAAGAAGAGAGTAAAGGGAGTCTGTAAAGTCCAGGAAGCCCGTTCAAGTCTCAAATTTTGACTTATGAGCGTTCCAGAAGTTCTTCGTGAACTTGCTGGTTCCTGGAAGCAGATCGTGGTAGGGCGAATCTTGCTTTGAGCAACGGTGATCTTAATCACCCCAGCAAGAACCTTTCTTCTTTCTTCTTTCTTCTCCTTCGTCTAAGTTGTAACTCAGTTCTGTCCGTCTGCAACTGCGATTGCAAGGAAGAACGTGAGATTTATTTTCTGAACTCAGTTCTGTCCGTCAGCAACTGCGATTGCAAGGAAGAACGTGAGATTTACTTTCTGAACTCAGTTCTGTCCGTCAGCAACTGCGATTGCAAGGAAGAACGTGAGATTTACTTTCTGATTATTGTTGTTTTTGTAATCAGATTCATATTATAATGTTCCTCTTGGATCTCGAGAATAATCAGAAAGTGAATGTTTGTTGAACCTCTGATCTCGACATCGAGTCTACCATCTTTGATCAAGTCCCGGAACTAACAGTTAAAATTATCAATCGAGAACCTTCATCCACAACATCGCAATATTTAAATTACTGGTTTCGGGATTGCTAGGTGTTCAATCAATCCAGAACCTCCATCCACATCGCAATAAAAGAGTGAGGTTAGCGTGCTTACTGTCACATTCCGATTTCGGAAAATTGAAAACTAGTCAATAGTATTCTATGAACCGGATTCACCGTACATCCTTCAACGCCATCCATCGAAAACTAGCCACTAGTATTCTATGAACCGGATTCACCTTCAACGCCATCCATTGGATGGCATTGAGATGATATGTTTCCATAAACAGCCGCTAGTAAACACTCCACGTTAAGGAATTTTTTTTTTTTTTATTGAGAGAAGATTTCATTTAGAGATCTAATGAACGCTCTGTTGGCCATATCTTGAAGGATACGAGCCATAATACATAATGATAATGGTGGTTCAGTATACAGTTGAACCGAACCAGAGAACTGAGAAAATAAAGAGTGTGAAGCTAAAGCATGGGCACTCTATTAGCTTGTCTAGGAGTGTTGACAAAAGATACACCAGTTTGTAGATTGTTGGAAGATCGACCTTCCTCGATGGCATGTCGGACACGTCATAGAATAACCAAGTCTTATGAAGAACAACATCTATTCAGTACCCTACTTTAAATTTTTGAGACCTGAGACGAACTCTAAAAATGATGTCCTAAAAACTTAATATTTATATTATATTATATTTTTATCGATAATAATACAATAGTATTTTTATTTTAACCCAAAATCCAAGAAATAAAACAATAAACAAAATTAATATCCAAAAGAACATATGTTTTAATGACGTATTAATAAAACTAAAGATGTTCCAAATCCAAAAAAATAAAAATAAACTGATATTCCAGACAAATAAATAAAAAGAAAGTTAACAATGTTTAGGATAATTCATATAGGTAATAATAATAGTAATCATCTTAGTACATGTGTCGACAGTTTTGACAATTTCAAGTTCTAGATTCCGGAAAACAAAATAATATTAAAAATAAAAAATTAATACATTTAGACATAATTTTATATATCATTTGTTATTTTTCATTAATTTGAGATAAAAAAAATTTCTTATTGTGGGTTATTGCATAGAAAAAAAAATGAAACTTGTTACAACAATATATAACATGACATTTCAAATAGATAATTTAGATAAGAACACTATGCAATCAAATGACATTATCATAATTTTCAACAAATAATAACAATTAACGACAAATAAACAATCAGCAATAAATATAAAAGTATTTTCTTTCTCAGTTTTACTATTAGTTGATTTCAATCTCAATAGGAATATTGAAATGACTATACAATCAAATGACAAAAACATATTGTTTTTTCAATAAATTAGTCAACCACAAATAAAGATAATCAACAACAATTTAACAAAAAAATATATTAACAAATTATAAAGGTCACCTAATGGAAATGGATTGATTTCAGTAGGTTTATTACAAACAAAGCCCACTCACAGGCTTCGACTCCAGCAACTATATAGACTCGACAGGAATAACTATAGGCATTATCAAGAATATAAATTTTTTCAATAAATTATAAGTCAACCACAAATAAGTTAATAATTAGAGCATCGAAACAATTATATAAAGACCAAATTATTGCAATTTATGCACTTGTCATGTCATATAAATAAAAAATTTCTATGAGAAGATTCAAAATCTTTTGCAAATTACAAAAAATAAAAATATATTCAAGTACAATATTTTTTTCTTTGAAGCAATGGGTACTTGTGGCAAACTCGCCTCCATTAAGGCCTCCCGACCACTTGGGCCACATGCATCTCTCTTAACCACTAGGCTAGAGGTCATTTGCTCAAGTACAATATATATATATATATTTGAAGCAATGGGTACTTTGTGGCGAACTCGCCTCCACTGAGGTTCGAACTTCCGACCACTTGGGTCGCATGCATCTCTCTTAACCACTAGGCTAAAGGTCATTTGCAATATATATATATATATATATATATATATATATATATATATATATATATATATATATATATATATATAAAAAAATAAAAAAAAAATATATATATATATATATATATATATATATATATATATATATATATATACGAAGGGTGCTCAGGGCAGAAGATCAACCCGGATAAAAGTGTTATTTACACCACCACAAAATTAAGAGAGAGCAAGCGGCTAGCTTCTCTACCACCACCTCATTCCCCATCAAGCACCCTCCATTCCACTACCTTGGGTCCCCCGTCGCGTACGGCAAATCCAACACCGGGATCTTCGAGAACCTGATCACTCGCATCAGGAAGAAGCTCGAGGGCTGGCACAATGCCACACTATCCCCAGGAGGCAAGATGATCCTCATCAATCACGTCCTCACTTCCATTCCCATCTACACCCTGGAAGCGTGCTCCCCTCCCATGAAAGTTCTATCCTACATCGAGAGCATATTCAGCAACTTTCTCTGGGGCCACAGCGGCGGTCACGACAATCACCATTGGGCCAGCTGGGACACCATGGCTCGTCCAACCGGGGAGGGGGGCTTGGGTTTCACCAAACTTTCCCACATCGTTAATGCTTTCTCGATAAAATTGTGGTGGACGTTTCGCACGAGTAAGAACTTATGATCCAGGTTCATGAAGGCCAGATACTTCAAGCATATCTACCCGTCTACGGCCATCGCTAACAGCAGTTCCTCAGTGGCCTGGCGGCGCATTCTCATCGGACGGTCCCTCGCCGAACCAGCGATTCGCCTTAAGGTGGGCAACGGCGAAGCTTCGCCATTTTTGGAGCCTTGGGTCGACGACATCTTGCTTTCCAACATTTCTGCTGCTCCTAGGAACATCACTATCAAGGACTTCTGGGCCCCTCCCAATAACACCTAGAATTGGAATAAAGTACGGCTATGGGCTGGGTCCGAGGCGGTCGATTACATTCGTCGTAACGGTTTGAGGATCGGACCGGACGCAGATAAGCTCGAGTGGTCGCCCGATGTTGCCGGAGCATTCTCGGTTAAGTCGGCCAGAAGGGTGATCCTAGGTAATGCGGCTCCGTCTCCTGCCATTGCATCTTTCTGGCAGACATGCATCCCCAAGAAGTGGTCCTTCATCATCTGGAGAGCCCTACGCAATATCCTCCCCACTGATGGCACTCTCAACACAATCGGGTTCAGTCTTACTTCAGTTTGCACATGCTGCTCTGATAGACAATTGGAAACAGTCAACCACATCCTCAGTCAAGGGGACCTACCGATCAAGGTCTGGAGAGCTCTATCCCAGCATTGCAGATTGCCTCATGGGGGCGAAAACTTTCACTACCTCATGGCAACCTGGCCTTCTGCGTCCCATGGCCACCAGATCGTCGCTGCGGCCGCCACGTGGGTTATCTGAAAAAATTGGAACAAGGCGAGATATGAAGACCACCAGTACAACGCAGACCAACTGATATGGGAGACCATTCGTCAGTGCCGCAAACGGAGATCCCACTGTAAGCATGGCCAGACGGACTTCTGGAACTCTCTCCTATCCTCGGCTTAGCCATTTTGTTTCTCGTTTTTCTCTTCTTTTGTCAGTATACGTGTACAGGCATCGACATTTTGCGCCTTATGGTATACTTGTAATGGTTGGGCCTTTTCGGTCTTCATGAATATAATGGGTGGTTGGTTCAAAAATAAAATAAAATAAAAAAACAAAAATAAAATTATATATATATATATATATATATATATATATATATATATATATATTAGGAAAACTTGATGGTGAAACTTTTGAATTCCAAAAATATCCTTACATGTCTATACTAATTAAAAATGGTTTATTAATTTTAATAAGGACAACTTAATAATTATGAAGACTACCCCTTGATCTTTCTAAAGAGTTTTCCTAAATTAACTAAAAGAATATTAAAATACGTGTAAGGCACGTGCACATATGCTAGTATATATAAACGCACATGTGAAAAAGGAAGGGAAGGCTGATTCGTATTCGTGCTAATGAAATGCTTCAAAACTCATCCCTAATATATAAAAAAAAATGTTTTAAAACTCTCCAACATGACGTGCAACATAAACAATTTTTTTTTAGAACTCTCAGTCGCCGGCCTTAGGAGAGATGAGTTTCTCTCTTCAAATAACCTAAAAGATTTTTCTTTCTATCTAAGTTTAGATGTGGGGTCATGCTTCTAAATGAGTAAACTCCATTATTTACTTACCACTTCAGAGACTGGGTATCATGTGCTCATCTGTATATATATATACATATACATATATATATATATATACATAGAACTCTCAGTCGCCGGCCTTAGGAGAGATGAGTTTCTCTCTTCAAATAACCTAAAAGATTTTTCTTTCTATCTAAAGTTTAGATGTGGGGTTATGCTTCTAAATGAGTAAACTCCATTATTTACTTACCACTTCAGAGACTGGGTATCATGTGCTCATATATATATATATATATATATATATATATATATATATATATATATATATAGTAGTCATAACCCATGCCCATAGGACATGGTTCATTTAAGGTATTTCCCCTCAAAATCTTGGACCCCCAATTTTAAACGAACAATAATAATTATGAGGCCCCCACTCTCAATAATGCTGATCCACAGCCATTATGAGTGCAAACCCCACTCTTTGGATTCCCCATAAAATCCCACTCTCAATAATGCTCATTCCCCATAAAACCCCACTCTCAATAATGCTCATCCACAACCATTATGAGTGCAAATCCCACTATTTGGATTCCCCATAAAACCCCACAACCGTTGATTCACCAAGATTAAATCCCAACCACTCTTTATCTTGGCACAGTCAGCCCTAGGATTCAAAAACCTTTGTATTTTGTATAATATATATATATATATATATATATATATATATATATATATATATATATATTTTTTATTTTTTTTCAGAGACTGGGTATCATGTGCTCATATATATATATTTATATATATATATATATATATATATATATATATATATATATATATATATATATATATATATATATATATGGTCCGCGGGCAGGCCAGTCCGTCCGTCCGCCACGTGGCACTCTTCCATTGGCAGGTCGGGAGGGGGGGGGGGGACGATGGGAGAGTGCCACGCAGGCGGACGGACTGGCCCCCCTGCGGGCAAAAAAATATTTTCAATATATATATATATATATATATATATATATATATATATATATATATATATATATATATATATATATATATATATATAGTTCCGCTCTAATGGGTTTGCAAGCCTACCTTATGGTACATTTCAGGGTTATATATAATGGTGGATTCTGTAGGTATATTTACTATTATGTTAGGATCAAATGATTACTTTCAATAAATGATAAAAGAAAGATTTAATTTTATCGTAAGACTCAAATAAATCATATCAATAAATGGTAAAAGATAGATTTAATTCTATCATAGGATTCAATTAAATATTTTCAATAAATAATAAAAGATAGATTTAATATTAATATTAATATTAATATTAATATTAATTTTAATTTTAAATTAATACGAATGTTACTAAGTTAACATTATGTTAAAATTAACATTAATATTAATGTTAACATTAATATTAAAATTAATATTAATATTAATATTAATATTAATATTAATTTTAACATTAATATTAATATTAATACTAAAATTAACATTATTGTTAAAATTAACATTAATATTAAAATTAATATTAACATTAATATTAATGTTAGTGTTAACGTTAAAATTAACATCAATATAAAAATTAATATTAATATTAACATTAATATAAATTAACATTAATATTAATGTTAAAATTAACATTAACATAAATTTTAATTTTAATTTTAATTTTAGTTTTAGTTTTAAACTTTTTTATAATTATAATATTAAAGTTAATGTTAATGTTAAAATAAAAATTAATGATATTGTTAATATTAATTTTAACATTAATGTTAATATTAATATTATATTAAATCTATCTTTTACCATTTATTTGAAAAAATTCATTTGAATTATAAGATAGAATTAAATCTTTCTCTTACCATTTGTTGACAAGATTTATTTGAATCGTAAGATAGAATTAAATCTCTTTTTACCATTTATTGAAAGAATTTTTTTGAATCCAACATTGTAGTAAATATACCTACGGAACCCACCCGTTAAATATAATGAAAATGTACCATAAGATAGACTTGCAAGCTCACTAGAGCGAAACCGTATATATATATATATATATATATATATATATATATATATATATATATATATATATATATATATATATATATATATACAACTTAGGTGGACCATTTGTAGTAGGCAGCCTATACATAATAGAAAACAAAAAATTGGAACCCTCTAAAATTTTGGACCTCAACTGCCTCGTGGGCCTCATATTAAGTCTGAACCTGCATCTATCATGGCCTTGCAGTCTCCTTCAATCATAATTTTCACTTTTTTCCCCCTTCATGCAGAGTTCTCAGGCTAGCCGTAAGGCTAAGCCTTCTGATTCCAACGACGAGCCTCCTTCTTGAAACTTTGAGATTGCAGCTCTAAACAGTCAATCATTGTCTCTTAGGACTGCTGCTTCGGCCATTTTGTCTTCATGGTGAGCTCCATCAAAATTTGTTGGAAACACGGTGTGACCCGAATCGGAGTTGACCCATGACGTGCGATATTGAATTGGGCCCATATGCCTTAAAAGAAAATTCTCATGTAAGTCCTGAACTAGTCCCAATTATCAACACCATATGATCCCACCTTAGCTCGTTTCTGCTCGTATAATCGATTATACATATGAACGTTCGAACCAATTTGAGCCGTCCAAATCAGTTTCGTAACCATGGGCTATGATACCACTTGTTGAGAACAAGGTGCGACTCGAACCAGAGTTTGTCCATGAGGTGCGATATTGAATTGGGCCCATATGCCTTAAAACAATTTCTCATGTAAGGCCTGAACCAATTCCAATTATCTACACCACATGATCCCAACTCCTAACCGATGTGAGACTAAAGTACCAACTTTATTGTCACCCTCTATTTGAGGGCTCAACCGGAAACGAGATACAATCCAATAAAATTAATTTTCCAGCAGGAAGGAGTGGGAGAAGGATTCACAACCAACTGCAGAGTATCAGCACTGTGTGATGACGAGTCACCATAATTGGATCTACCCAACTAGGGGTGAGCGTCGGTATAATCGGTCGACATTTGGTTGAATTTTTCAGTATTTTTTTAATCGGTATTTAAAAAATAAATGCTAATATCGTACCATTTAGAATCAATTTTTTTTGGTTTCGGTTAAATCGGTATTCGGTCGATTTTTTTTCGGTATTGGTATTTTACCATTTAATACTTCATCAATCAACACACTTAATATGAACGTCTTAACCTAGAAAAATATTTTTTTTACTTTTTTTTTGGAAGTATTAAATTTTAAAGCCAAGCCTCTACCAGGCAAGCAATTAATCAAATTTATTAGAATAATATGTAACAAATCGTAAACATCTAAAAAAGAGCTTAAAAAATGAAACACAATCACTAAGTTTAATCCTTAGTATAAATTTAACTACACCAAAATTCACTTCAAAATTATTTGAAAACACAAAAATATAAGCTCAAAAGATCAAAAACTCAATTCTTAGCATTCTTAACATAACTTCAAGTTCACCAAAATCCATTCTAAGTTCTAACAAACTGATTCTCAACTAAAACAAAGATAAAAATGAAAAAAAAAGTAACATAAAATTAATCACGAACAACATTCTAAGGAATATATATATATATATAAAATATATATATATATATATATATATATATATATATATATATATAAAATATATATATATATAATATATATATATTTCTCCCCCGCGGTGCCGCTGTGCCCTCGTGGTCCTCGGTTGCCTGCCGCCGGCCTCCCCCCGCGGCGGGTGGTTCGTCCTTCTGCCCAGGTCTGTTGCCGTCGCCACCCTCCGTGGCAGTGCTTTGGCGTACTCCTCGACGTGGCTTCTCCCCGTCCTCTCCTCTCTGTGTGCGGTTCCCCCTCCCATGGTTGTTCCTCCGTCGCCGTCATGTCCGGCCCCCTCTGCGGGGGCGCGGTCGTTCAGGCGGTGCCCCCTAGCTTTCTCCGTGGCCGGGTCGTCGTCTGGCTTTCCATGGACTCCAGCTCAGCTTGCCCTTTCCGGGTTGTCCGCCCTGGCTCCCCCCTGTTCATCCCCTCCTCCCCTTCCGATGCGGCGCTCTTGGACGGCCCTCCTCCGGCTAGCCTCGCTTGGTTATCCGCAACATCGGCGTCATCCGGCACCACCCTCCCCCTGGTCTTCGGGACGGAGAGACCAGGTCCCTCACAGAGATCGAGGTTCTGTCCTCTGTCACTTCGGCCTCGAGTAGTGAGCCTGTCCTGCCAGCAGATAGCCTGGTTGTTGATACCGAGGCCCTCTCTATAGCTGCCTCGGGTGTTGTGCTGCTCTCTGCTAGCGCTTCCAAGCTGTTGGCACTAGTTTCCTCTGCGCGCTTTCCCTCTGCGCCATCTAGCTCTGGAGGCCCTTGCGCCACTCTTCCTATCTGGTCGCTCGGGTCTTTGTGCCATACTCGAATGGCACGCTCCTCCCTGCGCCATCGATGCCGACTACGCTCGGCGCACTCCCCCCGCCTCTGCAGGGGTAAGCGCTACTGCGTGCTTGCCCTCAGCACCATCCACCTCAGGTTACCTTTGCGCCACTCTTTCTATTAGGCCACTCGGGTCTTCCTCTGCGCCATCCCCGGATGGTGTATTCCTCCCTGCGCCATCGGCACCGCCTGTCCGTGGCGCACTCCTTTCCGCCTCTGCAGGGGCATGCACTGCCCCAGCACCTCCTGTAGTCGCGCCCCCTGACGCCTCTTCCGCCCCCTCTCTTCCCACACAATCCTCCTCAGGCGCGCTGCTCCCCCCTAGCGCCCCGTGTCACCGCGACTTCCGGTACTGTGTCCTATGTAGATAAGTTGAGGCCGGTTAGATCTGCCAGGCTCCACCCGATCATCACTGACGTTGATCTCACGGTACTCGAACCCTCTTCTCCCTCGGATGCTCAGGATATCTCGGTGCCCTTTACTGAGGAAGAAATTTCTTCTCTATCAGGCACCTTCCCGCACACTTTTGTCCTCAAATTCTCCACCGGATGTCCGAAACTCTCGCGGGTAAAGGAAGTGATTGCTAGCTGGGGGCTCACCTTGGTATACACGGTGGCTCCCTTGGATCCTAAACACATACTCCTGCACCTGTCCTCTGAAACAGATCATAAAAATGTCTGGACTAGAGGCTCGGGAAGGATCGACTCCCACTACATGAAAATCATCAGATGGTCACCGGAATCCAACACCAAGGAAGACTCAGCGATCGTTTCTATCTGGATCACCCTCCCTAACCTACCCCTCATATGCTTCGTGTCGGCAGCACTAAAGAGGATCGCTAACTCTTTTGGGATGTTTGTGGCCGTGTCGGAAGAAACCCACAACCTCTCTAAAGCTAACTACGGTAAAATATGCATGGAGCTCGATTTATTGAAGGACCTCCCCAACCATATCCAACGTGTGCTCGGCAATAAGACGCACGTCCAACAAATTATATACGACAACAATATCATTTTCTGCAAGTACTGTCACATGAGAGGCCACTCCACCGAGTACTGTTTTCGTGCGCATCCTGAGTTGAAGAAGAAAGTGACCAGGTAGGTCGCCCATACCCAACCAATCAGGAAAAGTTATCAATCCCCCTTCTACCATTACCCAATTCCCACATCCGATTTGACGCCAGCGCCGGCAACTCTCAGATTCAAGAACAAGCTTCCAGGGTAGGGCCATAGTTCCTTACAGCCCTCCAACCCTAAACCTTACCAACAAATTTGACACCATTGCTTCAGAACTTCCAAACGCACTTCAAAAAACAGCCCACACCGAGGACAACCAGGAGGCTCCCATTGCGGTACCAGATACAGTGATCGACGGCGGTAAGGAGACAACATATGTGTAGCCTCTAAATCTGGAATTCCTGATGGAAACTCCACACTCCGATCCAGAAGCACCTGTTACACCCAACGGCGCACCAGTTATTCAAGCGGATACCCTAGCCAACATCGGCCAAGCACCTGTGGCCAGGTTGAAACAGGCCATTAACGCTGGCCTCACTAGCTCGAACAACTACTTTGGAGCCTTGGCCGAAATAGCTAGAGAGGTTTACTTGCACCCGGAGGAGCTAACTCCCGAACTAGGCATGGTCAGACAAGACAAGGAAGTCAGAAAAGCTGTAGCCAACAACAAAAAGACCAACAAGAAAAACGTGAAAGAGGCCGCGGCCATGATCACTCGATCAGCTGCAAAACTCAACAAACCTCAACAAACCCCCCACCTCCAGCAGTTCCAATGCTTAACATCCTCTTTTGGAATGTCAGAGGCCTCGCGAACAAACCCACCTTGAGAAGATTAAACTGTCTCAAGAAAATCCACAGAATTGACATCTTAGTGATTATTGAACCCAAAATCCCCCACAAGAAAATCAAGTCCATCAAGATGTAGTTAGGTTTCTCCCCCGCCATAGCCGGCTGCCAAGATATTTGGATCCTCTTCACTACTGACGTGAATCTCGACATTATCCAAGACTCGAGGCAGGCACTCACGTGTTGGATTGAACACCCCATGATCCATACACGGTCCCTCTTGCTAGCCGTTCACGGCAGCTACGACACTACGGAACGTAAACAGGTTTGGACTCATTGATTGACATCCACCACAACCACAACAACCTCCCTTGGGTCTGTATTGGTGACTTCAACACAGTCACTTGCAGGAAGGAGAAGTCGGGAGGTCGGCCCCCCACACGGTGGCCATGAACGACTTCGCCAACTTCATATTCAACGCCCATCTATCTCCCATTCAGTTCTCTGGTAGCGCATTCACGTAGTATAATATGCAGGAAGGTGCTCGGAGAAAATACTACCGTCTTGACCGTGCCCTCATTAACGCGCAATGGTCAGATATGGAGGTCACCTCCAGTCTTTTGCACCTCAACGTGACCACTCTCCTCTCCTTATCGAAGTCAGCAGAAAGTCGAACCAGGTCAAGAAAAGCTTTCGTTTTCTCGACCTATGGTATCATCATCCCCAGTTCAGGAATATCATGGAAGCCGCCTGGAGGGGACCCGACGCCCTCGATCCTCTCGTCCGTGTGGCGGCCAAACTTAAAGCCACCAGGAAAGTCCTCACCATTTGGAGCAAGAAAGCTTTCAGCGACATCTTCTAAGCTGTTAGCTCCGCTGAGGCGATGTCACCCGCGCGAAGATCCTATTCGCTCGTGATGCTTCCCCAGTGGCCCGGACCTCCCTTAACCTCACCAGAGAGCTGCTGAAGTTCCGTCTTAAAGTCGAGACTGATTTCTGAAAACAGAAAGCAAGGTTGATTTGGGACATTGAGGGCGACAAGAACACTAGCTACTTCCATACTTGTGTCAAGGGGCGCAGACAACAACTCAACCTCCACCAGATCACTGATGAGAGCGGTCGCATCATCAAAGACTATTGGGATATTCAGTTGGCCGTGACAGCTTTTTACTCTCATTTGTTCACGAAAGAAGCCATCATCAAGGATGAAGAATTCATAGCGGCGATCCCTCGTTTGATTGGAGAGAGAGATAACACCCAGTTGTAGCTCCTTCCTACTGAACTTGAAGTCAAGGAAGCAGTGTGGGCACTGAACGAGCATAGTGCCCCTGGGCCGGATGGTTTTCCTGGGGTCTTCTTTAGATCTTGCTGGGACATTATTAAGTCGGCTATCCACGAGGCGGTGACTGCCTTCTTCCAATGAGCCAGGTACCCCAAATCGATATCCAGCACCAACCTGATCCTGATCCCCAAAAAAGATAACCCGGAGACTTTCATTGATTTCCACCCCTGAGCTTGTGCACCTTCACTAACAAAATCATCTCGAAAATTATTGCCAACCGTATGACTGCACTTCTTCCTAAGATTATATCTGAAGAACAGAGCAGTTTTTTCCGTGCTCGTAATATTTTAGACAACATTCTCCTAGCTCAGGAGATGATTTATTGCATGAAATTTTCGTCCAGGGTTGGGAACATTGCTATCAAGATGGACATAGAGAAGGCTTACGATAGGCTCGACTGGCAATTTACGATTTGTGTGTTTAGGGCCTTCGGGTTGACATTGTGTGGAGATCGATTAACAACTCATGGTTCTCCACTGTCGTAAACGGTCAGGCAGAAGAATTCTTTAAATCGACTCGTGGTGTCAGACAAGGAGACCAATTATCTTCTACCATCTTTATTATTGCCACCGAAGCGCTGAGCAGAAATTTGAACAATATGGTTGGTACCCCTCGTTTCCAGCACTTTCACACCTCCAGCAATTGTCCGATCATCTCCCACCTGGCCAACACCGACGACGTTCTCATCTTCTCTTCTAGTGACACCGGATCCATCGAGGTGGTTAACAATATGCTACAGAGATACACCAGATGCTACGATCAGCGTGTCAACCCCAACAAGAGTGTCATCTACGTCAATCACTCCACTGATAGAGTCCACTATACTAGTCTCACGAACACTACTTCCTTCATTGTGGCGTACCCCCTTTCACATATTTAGGGTGTCCGTTGGTGTACGATAGATCCAACGCGGGTATCTTTGACGGACTGGTGGAGAAAGTCAAAAAAAAGATCGAGGGATGGTACAACACAATTTTATCGCCGGACGAAAAGATTATTCTAATCCAGCACATGCTCACTTCCATCCCGATCTATACTTTGGCCGCTTGTTCCCCTCCTAAGAAGGTCCTCGCCTCCATTGAAAACCTATTCGCCAACTTTTTTGGGGGGGCATTACGAAGGCAAGGATAAGCATCATTGTGCTAGTTGGGACACTATGGCCAGACCTGCGGATGAGGGAGGTCTAGGATTTTGCAGGCTGGCCCCATATTGTCGATGCTTGTTCGATGAAGATGTGGTGGAAGCTTCGTGAGAGCAGTTCTATCTGAGCTCGGTTCATGAAGGCCAAATACTTCAAGCACATTCACCCATCTGTTGCATTATTTAATAGCAGATCCTCTACTTCCTGGAGACGTATCCTGATCGAATGACGTCTCGTCGAGCCTTCGATTCGACTCCAGCTGGGATCGGATCATTCGTCCCTATTTCATGAAAGATGGTCGGGGGACGCCCTCCTCCCCCTAACGCAGGAGCCCTCTTTAACTGCGCCATCAGAGATCTGTGGTCTAGCGTGGGGATATGTGATCGGAAGAGGGCTACGAATTGGATAGGGAAGGAGGCTACTGAATTATTAACCACTTCGGCTTGGCAGTTGGGACAGACCCTGACACTCTGAGGTGGTCCTTGACGGCCAACGGCCACTTCTCTCTTGCTTCTGCGAGACGAGCGGTTTGTGGCACCGGCGTGCCGTTTTCCATCATCGGATACTTCTGGCAGTCTTGCATCCCCAAAAAATGGTCCTTTTTGATTTGAAGAGCGCTCCGCAGGAAGCTCCCCATTGATGATGCTCTCACCACCATTGGCTTCAATTTAGCATCAGCATGTCATTGCTGCTCCGTGTGCTAGTCCAAAACTGTCGAGCACATGTTTGCCATCTAAAATGCGACAAAGTTTTGTTGATTAAAACTTTATATTTCAATTACAAATAGAACAGTATACAATGTAAGACCTAGACGTAGTCCTAGGAGTGCACTTTTGTTTTTATCTGGGAACTGTATCGGTAGAGCGAGCGGTAATACGTTGACTCCGTTGACGATCTGACGATGATCTTGAACTCTCTGAAGGTCTGGGTTGCTCTGGATGCCGGAGCGTTGCGAGGAGAAGCAGACGTTAAGTGTCTCTTCTGGCCTCTGTATGTAGATATTACAGTCTGCCTGTATATATCTCTCTCTCTCTGTCTGTGTGTGTGTCCTTGTCATGAAGGAGTGATCCTTCTATTTATAGATAGCAGGCTGGCTGCTCATGTGCACATTTATCGAATGCACCTGGACGTGGGGACGCCATGTGGCTGATACTGGCGGGGGTGCATGAACGATGCACCCCGAATCGTAGTCGAATCTGCTCGAACTGCTTCGTCAGGCTGCGAAGGAGCTGATACGTGGCAGTTGCTGAGATTTGGTTGTTGCTGATATCTTGGGTGGTTAGCACCCATTCTTTGAATAGAACTGAGTCAAGGGACGTATACCTGTGGCTCAAAGATCTCAGTTTTGGAGGAGAGTGATCTGTCGGGGTGCACCTAGAATCGGTGCGCATGGTGGTGACTTAGTCTATGAGTTTTAGGCATCATAAATGTGTCTGGACGTATGGCTTTTGAGGCGCATGTAGAGCTTCGCATCAGGGTGCACCTAGAATCAGGTGCAGGGGAGGCGACTTGGTCTCATGACTTTTAGGAGCCATGAGCAAGTCCAGACGCATGGCTTTTGAGGCGCATACAGAGCTTTGTATTCTGTTGCTTGGGATTAGAAGTGAGCTGAGGGGGCGTATGTCTACTGTAGCGTATGTCGTCTTCTGGGCGCATGGCTATGAGGTGCATACGAATGATCAGTCGGCTGCGTGGCTTGTTGCCAACGTAAGGTGTAATGATGGTGCTGACATCAGCGACACTTCATTTTCTGTACAGCTGATTGGACGGCTCTTGGAATGCGTTGCCGTCTTTGTCATTCAGTACTAAATGTTTGATGGAGAGGGTTGCATTGGTTAGTGCCAATCTGGGCGCATGGCTATGGCCCGCTGGGTGTAACGCCCCAGAACCAGAATACTGGAGAGCGGGGGCGTACATAGCCAGCTACGTATAACGGAATGGAATTCACGCCGCTATACGGTCACGGCTGTCTAGATATGTGAGGGTTTTCCTACAATCCATCAGTCTCTTAAGGTCATAAAATAGCCTATTGTCTCAATCTCAACCAACTAATAATAGTTACAAGATGTCAGACCACCAAATACACAATAGTAAGGCGTCCCATACATTACATATTCGGAATGATCATGAAGCTAGTCGTTACAAAATGTGAGGACTAGCAAGAGTTTAGTCAAACATGATCAACCCCCGGGGCTTGTCAATCATGTTGCAGCCCGTAGGCAGACAATAAGTAAAAGCTGCAATCGAGCTAACACTTGCTCGTCGGCTAAACGCCTCAAAGAATAATTTACAATATTACAGTGGGAGAACAAAAAAGAAACCCACTCGATGCCCTGGGTACGCCTGGTGGTCACCATCGGGCTGGAAAGCAGGGAGATCCTTTGGTGCTGCTCCGGTATCTGGCCATACAAAACCAGCTGGGTCAGACCCCAGAAAGAGCAAGTGCCACAAAGGAAGCTTCACTTAGGACTAAAACCAACAAATCATTAGCATTCAACATGTAAGAAAACAATAAGTAACACAGATTGGGGTTTGTGCACTACCAATGCACTTATCCCAATCAGAGAAAATAATTAAGTGAAGCATCATTTACGCAAGATAACTGGAGAATCATGCTAAATAAAATATAGCTGGGTAGTATATGAAGAGAAGACGAAGGTACTATTCCGGAAGCCAGGTTACAATCCTTAAACCAAACAAGGACCGAGATTGTAACCCTTCGCCTGAACAGAACTTAGTCTCTGATCATTTATTGCTAAAGGTGACAATCATTAAGGTGAAAATGAGAGAGTACAATGATAAAAGTGACAATGAAGAGTAAAATACGCTAGAGTGACAATAGAGTACAATACGCTAGAGTGACAATAGAGTACAATATGCTAGAGTGACAATAGAGTAAAATCATTATAGTAACGATGGAGTGACAATCATTCAATCATTCTGGTATAATCTTTCAATCAATCACTTCTAGACAATACTATACTGGACTAGACTCCATCCAATCAATTACGGCCAATCATTGCCTACGGCTTTCTACATTAACTAACTAGGGTTATCACAATCCTAGTTAGTAGCAAGATGCAATGAGATGCTCCAAGTATTCACAGACCCTGCAGCTATCCAGGTTATCCAGGTGAACATTATAGTGACAATTTAGAGAGTTCAATCATTAAAGTGACAATCAGAGAGAGAACAATACACTAGAGTGACAATCATTCAATCATTTAAAGTGACAATGGAGAGTGCCCTACATAACAGTGGGCTGGAAATGTGCCCTACTCGTCGGCAGGCTACAAGTCCAAACATTTGCGGCCGGAATAACGGGATCGCCTGTAACTGGGGAACATCTCTTCATGACTAGTGAATTATTCTAGTCATTAACCTTAGTTTATTTTAATATGTACCCCTGACTGTGGTACTCAGGGATCCATGCCCTAGACATGATACAAGACACACTGGTTCATTTATCAATACATTCACAAGTCACCCACGGTGTCCAGGTCAATATTACATTATCATGTCAATAGAGCCGTCGCAACGGCGCTCAATAAACTATGCCATTTACTTATCTGGAGTGCACCACCACGGGTCACTATCAAGTTGCTCACAGAATTTAATACATCAACCATGCTATGCTCACATTATGCTCATATCAATGTCGTGTCAAAAGGCGTAAGGATATAAACAGGAAATACCATGCACTAAAAGAAGATAAAAAAACATATTGCAAATAGGTGCCAAGACTAGACTGCGCTAGGCAGCCTGGGTCAGGTTGCGCCAGGAAGAGTCAGGCCAAGTCATGTTGCGCTAGGCACTAGACTGCGCAAGGCTAGGTTGCGCATGCCTCAGGTTGCGCCTGAGTCAGACTGCGCTGGGAAGGGGCAAGTGGACCGCGCTAGGCTGGGTTGCGCCAGGCTAGATTGCGCCAGCACTGGATTGCGCCAGCACTGGATTGTGCCAGCACTGGATTACGCTGGAGAAATAGAGAGCGCCAGCACCAAGAGGCGCTGGGCTGGACAGCGCCAGCGCTAAAGAGCGCTGGGCTAGACCGGGTGAGTGGCGCCAGCGCTAAAGAGCGCTGGGCTAGCTGGATTGCGCTCGGGAAAGGGGGTCTTCTTCTCCAAGGCTGAGAACTATGGAGCTCAAATTTTCAAAAGACCATAACTAGGTCAAATCTCAATGAAAATCCACTTTGCAAAGGTCTAAGTTGTGTAAAATTAAATTCTCTACAACATGGTACAATCAAAACATGTAAAATTAAATTCTCTACAAAATTCTAAGCTTATCACGCCCAAGTACCGAAATACGGAGACGGACTAGGCCAGCTACTCCATACGAGGTATATAAACGTCATACGGCGATCGTGGCTGTCAAGAGACAAGGGGGTGCATGCTACAATCAAGTCTCCTATGGTCTCACAGAGCATCTAGGTCTCAATCAATCAAACAAGAAACAGTAAATAATGATCATATAAGATAAAGCAGTAAGGCGTCCCCGACGCATCATCAAAATGATCATGGGGATCTAGCTTTATAAGTTAGCTAGCCCAGAGAGTCATAGGTACATAATTGTTTTCAGCTGCAGTCTAATTTAATTACAAATTATGCAAGACAAAATATCCAGATTAGCCGGCTAACAGGTGCCGGTGGCTAAACGCCAGAACATAAGTAAAGATACTAGAGTGGTGAAGAAGAAACCCACTCGAGTCCCCCGCCAGCCATGCTCCTAGTATGCACCATTGACGTCGGGGAGGAAGTTTGGATCCTCAGGCGCTGCTACGAGATCTGGCCAAACAAAACCAGCGGGGTCAGCCCCGAATAGCAAGTACCACAAAAAAGCACAAAAGGGTGAGATAAAACCCAAGCAAATAATAATAATAATACTAGTAATAATAAAAGCTTCCGGTCGTAACCTCGGTCCACAGCCTGTCCTAGCACGATAGCCCAACCCAACAACCAAACAAGGACATGGGTTGGACCACGCACCATGACAGTCCATGTCCCTTGGCTACTAACGAAAGTTATAAGGCACAGTCAAGTTATTTTTCAAGCGGCCATTCATTCATACCGCTTTCTATATTTGGCGAAGTTATCCCCGCGATAATGATTAAAAGGAATCCTCAGATCGTGTCAACCCAGCAGGGCTAGCCAAACCATAAGACATATAGCACATTGATTATGCACCGGTCCCCCGGAGGGCTACCGCGCTAAAACATATAACACATAGCTCGTAGGAGTCGGATATAGCCATCCGCTATAGGCGAGTGAAACCATATCCGTGGTGGCCAACCCGACACGTCAGGACTGGTCCTGGGGTGGCTAGTATGGCACGATCTCGGGATTCTTCCCACCCAATGCATCTACCAAGTTAGTTGCCTAGTTAACCCCTAGGTTATTCTCGGAGTTCACATGTCGTGGTCACATGCACACTCTCCTATATGTCGTACATTGTACGAGTACCCCAAGAAGTGATCCTTACGGGCTCATAGAGTCATACGTATGTACCCCCTTCTTGGTGTAATGCGACACACCACAATACCACGTCATTGCTACTGACCAATTGCTATGTAAATGCTGGATTCTTGGAGGTACTGACAGGTATCACATAGGAACACTTAGCACATAGGATAGCACATCGATGCTCACATAGATTGTACCTTAGTACACACATAGGGTTATCCAGCATACGCATAGGAGTTAGATCAGGAATGAGGACCAAAACACAAGAGGAAAATAGAACAAGAAGGTACTATGCACTTAGGGTGTAAAGAGCTCGCTAGTCATGAAGATTCTTGAAGCCAAGACAAAGATCTATAACTTTTATGTTGGGAGTTAAGAGAAATTCTGGCCACAATTCAGCCAAATAGGACTTAAAATAGCCAAAAACAGACAAAATAGGCACTATGCGGCACTATTCTGCACTATACGGCACTATGCAGCATCTTCATGCGGCTTGGCACTATGCAACACTATACAGCATTCTTATGCGGCTCGGCACTATACGGCACTATGCAGCATTCTTATGCGGCTCGACATTATGCGGCACTATGCAGCATTCTTATGCGGCTCGGCACTATGCGGTACTATGCAGCATCCTCATGCGGCTCGGCACTATGCGACACTATGCAGCATTCTTATGCGGCTCGGTACTATACGGCACTATGCAGCATTCTTATGCGGCTCGGCACTCTGCGGCACTATGCAGCATCCTCATGCGGCTCGGCACTATGCGGCACTATGCAGCATTCTTATGCGGCTCGGCACTATGCGGTACTATGCAGCATTCTCATACGGCTCGGCACTATGCAGCGACACTATTCATCGTCCCTGCCAAAACCAGGACTGATGACATAGAAAATATCTAAATATTGTTTTGGCCATAACTTCCTCAAAACAAGTCGAAATCTAACTTTTCAAAGGTCAAAATTGTGTAGAATCAAATTTCCTACAACCTATGACCATTAGTTTTCGAAAATAACCAAGTTTGGTAGATCAAAACCATGTAAATACATAAAACCCTAGTTTTAGAAACTTAGATCTACACCAAACTAGCCATTAAAATCAAAAACTTCAAGAACTAAACTTGTAGAGAATGAAGAGAAAAACAATATAGACAAATAATATCAAAAGAAAAATCTAAAATGAAAAATGCACAAATCTCCACTTTTGAGCAAGTTGTACTTGCCTAAGGATGGTGGTTGAGGAAAATAAATGGAGGAGTGAATGAGGAGAGAGAGTGAGGAAGAGAATATAAATAGGGGTTAGGTTGGATTAAAAAACCCTAACCTCTAAACATGCTCTAACCATTCCACTAATGACATGCTTAAAACTACATGCAACCATTAAATAATAATAAATAGAATTATACAGAAGCTAAATACGGGATACCATGTACAGAATTTATGAAAGAATACGTCTATTGGGATCGGGGAGTGACATCTCTATCCTCCTTAGAAAAATTCCGTCCTCGAAATTTTTGCCAAGACAAGATAGAGAAATTCGGACAAGCAAGGTGTAATTACAATATACACAAGCAACCTATCATTAGCAGTCATTGATCACATATTTCAAAATGGTGCAAAACATGCATGTAATCGAATTACCAAGGCATGAGAAGAAACATACCTTCTGAGTCGAACAAGTACGGATACCGAGATCTAATCTCGTCCTCGCGCTCCCAGGTTGACTCTCCCGGAGAGTGATGGCCCCAAGCGACACGGACAAGGTTAATAGTCCGGTTCTTAAGCACCTTCTCTCGCCGGTCCAAAATAGACACGGGTTGTTCCTCGTAAGTTAGGTCGAAACCAACGACTAACTCCGAGTGATCGAGGACATGACTCGGATCCGGGACATACCCACGCAACTGAGATACATGAAACACATCATGTATGCCAGATAGCGAGGGAGGAAGGGCAAGCCGATAAGCAACATCGCCTACCCGAGCGAGAATCTCAAAAGGACCAACGAATCTCGGACTAAGCTTTCCTCGGGTTCCAAATCTAATGACACCTCGAGTAGGCGAAATTCGCAGAAATACTTGGTCACCAACGCCAAACTCTAGAGGCCTACGATGCTGATCTGCCCAGTGTCGGTGTCTGTCCTGCGCGACTCGAAGCCGCTCTCTGATCAACTTGACTGTCTCTACTGTCTGCGTGATCATCTCTGGTCCCAACAATTTTCTTTCTCCCATATCGTCCCATGCCAGAGGGGACCTGTACTTCCTTCCGTATAATGCTTCAAACGGTGCCATCTGTATACTTGCCTGATAACTATTATTGTAAGAGAACTCTACTAAATGAAGATGATCTTCCCAAGTTTCGCCGAAGTCCAAAGTACAAGCCCGTAACATATCTTCCAAGGTCTGAATGGTTCTCTCTGATTGTCCGTCCGTCTGCGGATGATAGGCTGTACTGAACCTCAACTTAGTACCCAAACTTTGATGCAAACTTCGCCAAAAGTGAGAGGTGAACCGTGTGTCTCGATCTGATACTATGCTAACTGGAACACCATGCTGCCTTACAATCTGCTTCATATACATTTCTGCCAGCTGCTCAGTAGACTGTCCTACTCTGAAAGGAAGAAAATGAGCAACCTTCATGAGCCGATCCACGATTACCCAAACTGCGTTTCGACCGGTCGGAGATCTAGGTAAACCGGTCACAAAGTCCATCGTGATGTGATCCCACTTCCACTCCGGAATAGAAAGCGGCTGTAACAATCCTGCTGGTCTCTGCTGCTCTGCCTTCACTTGCTGACATACCAAACATTTGGATACGAACCTCGCTATCTCCCTCTTCATGCCATTCCACCAAAAGTGCTGCTTCATATCCTGATACATCTTTGTGCCTCCGGAATGAATGGAATAAGGAGAACTATGAGCCTCTGACATAACTTTTTGTCGAAGGTCTCCACCTGGTACACAAAGACGGTTTTCGAATCTAAGTGTACCATCCTCATGGATTAATAACTCCTTCCTGAGACCTGACTCACACTCTGATCGAAGCTTCTGGATCCGCGGATCCTCTACCTGGGCTGCTCTGATCCTCTCTACTAAAGCAGACTGAATCTGTAAACTGGCCATAACTCCTGTATCTTGTGGCAAGATTACTTCAATTCCTATTTCCTGAAGGTCTTCCAAAATATGCCTTTGCGAGGTTAAAACGAATGCACCACCTCTCATGCTCAAGGCATCTGCTACCACATTCGCCTTGCCTGGATGATACTGAAGATTTACATCAAAGTCCTTCAGTAATTCCAACCATCTTCTCTGTCTCATGTTCAGGTCCCTCTGGGTAAATACATACTTTAAGCTCTTATGATCAGTGTAAATCTCTACTCGATCCCTATATAAATAGTGCCTCCATAACTTAAGCGAAAACACTACTGCTGCTAATTCCAGGTCGTGGGTCGGATAGTTCTTTTCATGGTCCCGAAGCTGTCGAGATGCATATGCTATCACCTTACCATGCTGCATCAATACACACCCAAGTCCCTTCCCAGATGCGTCACAATACACTGTAAACCCTCCCGATCCTACTGGAAGTGTCAAGATCGGGGCTGAGATTAATCTCTTCTTCAACTCTTCAAATGATGTCTGACATTCTGCTGACCAAACAAACTCTACATCTTTATGCGTCAAACACGTCAAGGGTGCCAAAATCCTGGCAAAATCTGCCACGAACCTCCGATAATAACCTGCCAATCCCAAGAAACTACGCACTTCTGCTACCGTCTTCGGAACTGGCCAATTCTCTACTGCCTCAACCTTCTTCGGATCTACTGACACTCCTGCTCCAGAAATAATATGTTCCAGGAACGAAATACGATCCAACCAAAACTCATATTTACTAAGCTTCGCATAAAGTTGGTGCTCCCTCAAGGTCTGCAAAACTGTCCGAAGATGTTTCTCATGTTCTTCTTCACTACTGGAATAAACGAGGATGTCATCTATAAACACTACTACAAACTTATCCAAATAGGGTAGAAAGATGCGGTTCATCAAGTCCATGAACACGGCTGGGACATTAGTCAATCCAAATGGCATCACCAGAAACTCATAATGTCCATACCGCGATCTAAATGCTGTCTTAGGTATGTCCTGCTCCCGGACCCTCACTTGATAATATCCAGATCGAAGATCAATCTTAGAGAAGACGCATGCCTTACTCAATTGATCAAATAAGTCATCAATCCTTGGTAATGGATACTTGTTCTTTACTGTCACTGCATTCAACTGTCGGTAATCAATACACATTCGTGTCGATCCATCCTTCTTGGGTACTAAAATCACCGGTGCTGCCCAAGGTGATTCACTGTCTCGGATAAACTGCTTCGCCTTCAGTTCTTCTTCATGCTGGTGCAATTGGTCCAACTCTGACTGCGACATCCTGTAAACTCTGCCGACTTTAGGCTCCGTCCCAGGATTCAACTCAATGCAAAACTCCACATCCCTCACCGGTGGTAAACCTGGAAGCTCATCTGGAAATACATCAAGAAACTCTCTGACCACCCTTGGAATCTGCTCCTGCTCTGCCAATGATTCTGCAACGATGACTTTGGGTCGATCCTCCAATGATCGAACAAAGACGAACTCCTCAACGCCAGGTACATTAAATACTACCCTACCTCCCCGATAATCTATAGTCGCATGACTGTCTCTCAACCAGTCCATGCCTAGGACAACGTCAAAGTTGCCCATAGGGAACTCAATCAAAGATGCGGGCAATAATCGCCCACTCACTACGACCGGACACGCTAGGCATACCCTGCTAACTCCTACGAGCCCATTACCAGTGAGTATATTCATCCTCTCTGGCAATGTCTCGAACTCCAATCCAATACGTGTCGCAAATCGTGCAGATATAAAAGAGTGGGTAGCCCCCGAATCAAACAATGCTACTGCAGGAAAAGAGGTAACAGAAATATTACCTGCAACCACGTTGCCTGAAGCTAGTGCATCCTCCAGTGATAAGGTGAAGGCCTGGCCCTGGCCTTGCTGAGCTCCCTGGTGCTGCCTTCCTCGACCATGCTGTTGCTGTGGCCTCTGCGGGCCTTCCTGGTTCTGCGCCTGGCGAAACATCTGAGCCTGTGTCGGTAGACGCTGAGCTAGCGGCCTTACGGCCAATGCTGGTCCTCGATTCGGTGCTGCCCCCGGAGCTGGCAACGTCGGAAACTGCTGAACTGGCCCTCCTGGCCTCTGCATCATAGGACAATTGGCAATCCTGTGGTCTGGACTGCCACACCTCATGCACAATCCGTTAGCTGAACGACACACATCCCTAGTGTGCCCTCCCTTACCGCAGTAAGTACATCCAATGGGCGCCCCCTGGCGCTGCTGGTTCCTCTGCGGTTGATGCCGAGCTGGTGCTGTTATTTCTGATACTGCCGTCCTCCGCGGCGCTCCTGACTCATGAATACGGATGCCGGGTGCTGGCGCCGATGTTCGCTGCACTGCTCCTCCGCCCCTACTATGGGGATGTGACCTCTTCTGGCCCCCATGTCGTGTCACCAACCTTTGTTGGGTGAGTTCATGCCTCCGAGCAGCCGTTAAAACGGCATCAAAAGTCTGATAGTCGTGCCCTTCTACTAGCTGTAGAATCTCCAAATGAAGTTCCTGCTGGAATCTCATAGCCTTCTCTGGCTCTGTAGCCACCATCGTTGGTGCAAACCGACTCAGTCTGCAGAACTCTGCTGCATATCCATCCACCGTCTTACCAGCCTGCTTGAGACTGATAAACCTCTGTTGTAGCTCATACCGTGCTACCACGCCAAAGTACTTGGCCTTGAATCTGGTACTGAAGCTATCCTAAGGAACAGGACGCCTCATTCCAACCTCTTCCGATGCCCACCAGTCGCGGGCGAGATCCTGAAGTAACAGTCTGACCTGGTCAACCTTCTCTTCTGCGGGAACCTTAACTGCAGTCAAAATGGCCTCAGTATCCTGAAGCCATGCATCCGCCGTGATGGCATCCTCCGTGCCGTCAAAATATCTCGGATTAAGTCGACAAAACCTCCCTGACGCTCCCGAATCATTTTTGACACTTCTCTCAAGGGCTAATTGTAACCCCTGATTCAATAGCACATTCTGTTCCTGCTGCTGGGTCTGCTGTTGCTGATGGGCTGCCACCTGACGCTGCTGAGTGGCCAGGAATCCCCGGATGACCTCCAGGAGTGCTGCAGCATCAGGTACTGTCGTCGCTGTCGGTACTGCCGGGGTTGCGGGAGTTTTTAGAACCTGCGGCTCCACTGGCTCTGATATCACTTTCACTCGGATCTGGTCAGGAGAAGGCATTCCTTCCGGCTGCTGCCCCGTCGAGCCATGCTCTACTGGATGTTCCTCCATGTTGGCCTCACCAGCTACTGAGAATAAAGCACCCCTATAGGGAAAGATACATGATATTAAATGATAGGACGATGAAGATTCGAGGATGCAATTCAAGTTATCAATCAAGATGAGGGAAGAGAAATCAAGGCAAGAGATTCAAAGGGAACAAGTTTTGATTGAGACTCCTATAATAATAACACCCCACAAGTCTGAAAATCAGACCTGCATGGGCCACCAATAAAACCTTGTCACGCCCCAGTACCGAAATACGGAGACGGACTAGGCCAGCTACTCCATACGAGGTATATAAACGTCATACGGCGATCGTGGCTGTCAAGAGACAAGGGGGTGCATGCTACAATCAAGTCTCCTATGGTCTCACAGAGCATCTAGGTCTCAATCAATCAAACAAGAAGCAGTAAATAATGATCATATAAGATAAAGCAGTAAGGCGTCCCCGACGCATCATCAAAATGATCATGGGGATCTAGCTTTATAAGTTAGCTAGCCCAGAGAGTCATAGGTACATAATTGTTTTCAGCTGCAGTCTGATTTAATTACAAATTATGCAAGACAAAATATCCAGATTAGTCGGCTAACAGGTGCCGGTGGCTAAACGCCAGAACATAAGTAAAAATACTAGAGTGGTGAAGAAGAAACCCACTCGAGTCCCCCGCCAGCCATGCTCCTAGTATGCAACATTGACGTCGGGGAGGAAGTTTGGATCCTCAGGCGCTGCTACGAGATCTGGCCAAACAAAACCAGCGGGGTTAGCCCCGAATAGCAAGTACCACAAGAAAGCACAAAAGGGTGAGATAAAACCCAAGCAAATAATAACAATAATACTAGTAATAATAAAAGCTTCCGGTCGTAAACTCGGTCCACAGCCTGTCCTAGCACGATAGCCCAACCCAACAACCAAACAAGGACATGGGTTGGACCACGCACCATGACAGTCCATGTCCCTTGGCTACTAACGGAAGTTATAAGGCACAGTCAAGTCATTTTTCAAGCGGCCATTCATTCATGCGGCTTTCTATATTTGGCGAAGTTATCCCCGCGATAATGATTAAAAGGAATCCTCAGCTCGTGTCAACCCAGCAGGGCTAGCCAAACCATAAGACATATAGCACATTGATTATGCACCGGTTTCCCGGAGGGCTACCGCGCTAAAACATATAACACATAGCTCGTAGGAGTCGGATATAGCCATCCGCTATAGGCGAGTGAAACCATATCCGTGGTGGCCAACCCGACACGTCAGGACTGGTCCTGGGGTGGCTAGTATGGCACGATCTCGGGATTCTTCCCACCCAATGCATCTACCAAGTTAGTTGCCTAGTTAACCCCTAGGTTATTCTCGGAGTTCACATGTCGTGGTCACATGCACACTCCCCTATATGTCGTACATTGTACGAGTACCCCAAGAAGTGATCCTTACGGGCTCATAGAGTCATACGTATGTACCCCCTTCTTGGTATAATGCGACACACCACAATACCACGTCATTGCTACTGACCAATTGCTATGTAAATGCTGGATTCTTGGAGGTACTGACAGGTATCACATAGGAACACTTAGCACATAGGATAGCACATCGATGCTCACATAGATTGTACCTTAGTACACACATAGGGTTATCCAGCATACGCATAGGAGTTAGATCAGGAATGAGAACCAAAACACAAGAGGAAAATAGAACAAGAAGGTACTATGCACTTAGGGTGTGAAGAGCTCGCTAGTCATGAAGATTCTTGAAGCCAAGACAAAGATCTACAACTTTCATGTTGGGAGTTAGGAGAAATTCTGGCCACAATTCAGCCAAATAGGACTTAAAATAGCCAAAAACAGCCAAAATAGGCACTATGCGGCACTATTCAGCACTATGCGACACTATGCAGCATCCTCATGCGGCTCGGCACTATGCGGTACTATGCAGCATTCTTATGCGGCTCGGCACTATGCGGCACTATGCAGCATTCTTATGCGGCTCGGCACTATGCGGCACTATGCAACATCCTCATGCGGCTCGGCACTAAGCAGCATTCTTATGCGTCTCGGTACTATGCGGCACTATGCAGCATTCTTATGCGGCTCGGCACTATGCGGCACTATGCAGCATCCTCATGCGGCTCGGCACTATGCGGCACTATGCAGCATTCTTATGCGACTCGGCACTATACGGCACTATGCAGCATTTTCATGCGGCTCGGCACTATACAGCGGCACTATTCATCGTCCCTGCCAAAACCAGGACTGATGACATAGAAAATATGCAAATATTGTTTTGGCCATAACTTTCTCAAAATAAGTCGAAATCTCACTTTTCAAAGGTCAAAATTGTGTAGAATCAAATTTCCTACAACCTATGACCATTAGTTTTCGAAAATAACCAAGTTTGGTAGATCAAAACTATGTAAATACATAAAACTCTAGTTTTAGAAACTTAGATCTACACTAAACTAGCCATTAAAATCAAAAACTCCAAGAACTAAACTTGTAGAGAATGAAGAGAAAAACAATATAGACAAATAATATCAAAGAAAAAAAAATCTAAAATGAAAAATACACAAATCTCCACTTTTGAGCAAGTTGTACTTGCCTAAGGATGGTGGTTGAGGAAAATAAATGGAGGAGTGAATGAGGAGAGAGAGTGAGGAAGAGAATATAAATAGGGGTTAGGTTGGATTAAAAAAACCCTAACCTCTAAACATGCTCTAACCATTCCACTAATGACATGCTTAAAACTACATGCAACTATTAAATAATAATAAATAGAATTATGCAGATGCTAAATACGGGATACCATGTACAGAATTCATGAAAGAATACATCTATTGGGATCGGGGAGTGACAAAGCTCCAAATGGAGAAAACCCAAGTTCTAATGTTGCTTAAAATGAGCTAATAAAGCTATTAGACAAATAAAATATAGCCCTCAAGTGATAGCAAGATGCAACTTGCCTAGGTTGGTGGTGTGTTAATGGTGGAGAGGAAAGAGTAATGAGGAAGAAGATGAAAAAAATAAATGAGGAGAGAGAGAGAGGTAATTTGATATTTATAGTAGGGTGGTGGTTCTCCATGTCAAACCCAAAATAAACCAAGCCAAGATAAACCAAGGTGAACCAAGTCAAGGCTAATAAACTCTCTCTCTAGCAATTTAAACCAAATGAATCATGAAATAAACCAAGCCTCACTAATCCAAAAATAAACCAATGAACCATTAAAACCAATTGAACTATCCATGCCAATAAAACCAAGCCAATACAAAATAAACCAAGATAACTAATCATGACTAAATAAAATATGGGTCCAAAGCACGTATACGTACACTAAATACGTATCACCAATTTGGGACATTACATCCTACCCACCTTAAAAGAATTTCGTCCTCGGAATTTAATCAAGAGGCTAGAGATGTAAGGGAAAGCTATTCTATCATAGGCAATCTACCACTACCAATCAATCATACAATCATTCATGTAAGCAAGGATTCGAAGCGTAAGGCATAAGAAAGATATTACACCTTACGAGTCAAACCAGCCGGGATGACCTGATCAGATATCATCCTCATGCTCCCAAGTTTGACTCTCCCAAAGAAGGATGACTCTAGGCAACACGGACTGAACTGTTAGTCTTGCGCTTGAGGTCTCTCTCTTTGGTCAAACATGGATACGAGCCTCTCCTCATACGAAAGGGTTGGTACCAATAACCAGTTTCGAATGACCTAGGATATGGCTCGGGTCCGGGATGTTCTATCGTAATTAGGATACATGAAATACGTCATGCACCCCGTATAATGATGGTAGAAAAATAAGATGAGAGGACACACATACCTCTCGGCCGATTCTGAACCTGAGCCTGGGCTAGGGCAAACTGCCGCGGGTTCTGTTGCTGGAAAGTCTGGGCCTGAGTCGGCAATGGCCTCGGAAACGGGAACTGCTGTTGCTGGTGAACTGGAGCTGGTGCTGGTGCTGGTACTGGTCCCCTAACCGAGGGACTAGATACTATCGATGCTGAATCAACTCTGAATGGGCAGGACCCCACCCTATGGTCCGGTGCTCCACACAATAAACACAATCCCAACGTCTTGCGACACTCGGCTACCACGTGTCCAGGCTTCCCACAATAAGAACAGCCCACGGCTGAAGACTGCGCTGGCTTCTGCTTCTGCTGTTGAGGGTACGTCAGGGTTGAGTGCTGGTCCGACGTAACTGAAGCTGCTCGCCTCGGAGCTCCAATAGTTAAAGTCCTAACTGCTGGGGGTGGTGTCGAAGACTGATTCATTTGACTATGGGACCTCTTCCGACCTCCGGTCCTGTCCACTATTCTCTGGGAGGTATACTCGTGCCTCCTCGCTGCTCGCAACACCGCATCATAGGTCTGATGCTCGAACTGTTCTACTGCCAATATAATCTCCAGGTGAAGTCTCTGCTGGAACCTTTGTGCTCTGTCAAACTCGGTTGCCACCAAGGTGGAAGCAAACCGACTGAGTCTGAAAAACTCGGTCGCGTAACCGTCGACCCTTCTCCCCATCTGCTTAAGATTACTGAACCTGGTCTGTAAGTCATATCGAGCCACTGCATCATAATACTTGGTCTGGAACTTCTCGCTGAACACTGCCCAGGGGACAGATGTTGCCAATCCCACTGCTTGTGCGGCCCACCAACTGCGGGCTAGATCCAATAACTGTTGGCGCACCACAGCCACCTTCTCGTCTTTTGGAGTCTTCGCGGCTTCAAGAATCACCTCTCTATCCTGTAGCCAAGCATCGGCAGCAACGGCATTCTCGCTGCCATCGAAGAATGGAGGGTTCAGGCGCTTGAAACTGTTGACCGCACTATTCCCTCGAGGACCACTTCCACTCATAGCATCTTGTACTACTTGGTGTAGGGCATCACCTCGACGGTCCTGAGACGCAAGCAACTCACGGATGAATCCTACCAAGACCCCATCCTCTGACCCTGCTAGCTGAACTGGCTGGACTGGGGGCACTGGTTCTCCAGGGGGTACGGCTCGGGAGGCTGCTGCTGAGGACTGAGCTTGATTTTCTTGCTGTTGCTGGGCTGCCGACCGAACTTCTTCTGGCTGATCAACAGGAACGATGCCACTGAAGTAATGACATCAGGAATATTAAGGAAGGACCAGGATAGAACAATGATGCAGGCATGTTATCAAGTCAGGGATCCAAGGAGATAAGAAGATACGAGTGGAGATCAAAGGCGAGTACAGATTGAGACATCTATCCGGTAAACCCTCACATTTCTTGATTAACAAGACCTGTATGGGCCACCACTTAAACCATATAATGCCCCAGAACCAGAATACTGGAGAGCGGGGGCGTACATAGCCAGCTACGTATAACGGAATGGAATCCACGCCGCTATACGGTCACGGCTGTCTAGATATGTGAGGGTTTTCCTACAATCCATCAGTCTCTTAAGGTCATAAAATAGCCTATTGTCTCAATCTCAACCAACTAATAATAGTTATAAGATGTCAGACCACCAAATACACAATAGTAAGGCGTCCCATACATTACATATTCGGAATGATCATGAAGCTAGTCGTTATAAAATGTGAGCACTAGCAAGAGTTTAGTCATACATGATCAACCCCCGGGGCTTGTCAATCATGTTATAGCCCGTAGGCAGACAATAAGTAAAAGCTGCAATCGAGCTAACACTTGCTCGTCGGCTAAACGCCTCAAAGAATAATTTACAATATTACAGTGGGAGAACAAAAAAAAAACCCACTCGATGCCCTGGTTACGCCTGGTGGTCACCATCGGGCTGGAAAGCAGGGAGATCCTTTGGTGCTGCTCCTATATCTGACCATACAAAACCAGCTGGGTCAGACCCCAGAAAGAGCAAGTGCCACAAAGGAAGCTTCATTTAGGACTAAAACCAACAAATCATTAGCATTCAACATGTAAGAAAACAATAAGTAACACAGATTGGGGTTTATACACTACCAATGCACTTATCCCAATCAGAGAAAATAATTAAGTGAAGCATCATTTACACAAGATAACTGGAGAATCATGCTAAATAAAATATAGCTGGGCAGTATATGAAGAGAAGACGAAGGTACTATTCCGGAAGCCAGGTTACAATCCTTAAACCAAACAAGGACCGAGATTATAACCCTTCGCCTGAACAGAACTTAGTCTCTGATCATTTATTGCTAAAGGTGACAATCATTAAGGTGAAAATGAGAGAGTACAATGATAAAAGTGACAATGAAGAGTACAATACGCTAGAGTGACAATAGAGTACAATACGCTAGAGTGACAATAGAGTACAATACGCTAGAGTGACAATAGAGGAAAATCATTATAGTAACAATGGAGTGACAATCATTCAATTATTCTGGTACAATCTTTCAATCAATCACTTCTAGACAATACTATACTGGACTAGACTCCATCCAATCAATCACGGCCAATCATTGCCTACGGCTTTCTACATTAACTAACTAGGGTTATCACAATCCTAGTTACTAGCAAGATGCAAAGAGATGCTCCAAGTAGTCACAGGCCCTGCAGCTATCCAGGTTATCCAGGCGAACATTATAGTAACAATTTAGAGAGTTCAATCATTATAGTGACAATCAGAGAGAGAACAATACACTAGAGTGACAATCATTCAATCATTTAAAGTGACAATAGAGAGTGCCCCACATAACAGTGGGCTGGAAATGTGCCCTACTCGTCGGCAGGCTACAAGTCCAAACATTTGCGGCCGGAATAACGAGGTCGTCTGTAACTGGGGAACATCTCTTCATGACTAGTGAATTATTCTAGTCATTAACCTTAGTTTATTTTAATATGTACCCCTGACCGTGGTACTCAGGGATCCATACCCTAGACATGATGCAAGACACACTGGTTCATTTATCAATACATTCACAAGTCACCCACGGTGTCCAGGTCAATATTACATTATCATGTCAATAGAGCCGTCACAACGGCGCTCAATAAACTATGCCATTCACTTATCTAGAGTGTACCACCACGGGTCACTATCAAGTTGCTCACAGAATTTAATACATCAACCATGCTATGCTCACATTATGCTCATATCAATGTCGTGTCAAAAGGCGTAAGGATATAAACAGGAAATACCATGCACTAAAAGAAGATAAAATAAAACATAATGCAAATAGGTGCCAAGACTAGACTGCGCTGGACAGCCTGGGTCAGGTTGCGCCAGGAAGAGTAAGGCCAAGTCATGTTGCGCTAGGCACTAGACTGCGCAAGGCTAGGTTGCGCATGCCTCAGGTTGCACATGAGTCAGACTGCGCTGGGAAGGGGCAAGTGGACCGCGCTAGGCTGGGTTGCGCCAGGCTGGATTGCGCCAGCACTGGATTGCGCCAGTACTGGATTGCGCTGGGGAAATGGAGAGCGCCAGCACCAAGAGGCGCTGGGCTGGGCAGCGCCAGCGCTAAAGAGTGCTGGGCTAGCTGGATTGCGCTCGAGACAGGGGGTCTTCTTCCCCAAGGCTGAGAACAAAATGGCCATGGAACTCAAGTTTTCAAAAGACCATAACTAGGTCAAATCTAAATGAAAATCCACTTTGCAAAGGTCTAAGTTGTGTAAAATTAAATTCTCTACAACATGGAACAATCAAAACATGAAAATGAACAAGTTTTATAGATCAAAACCACCAAAATTCGAAAATACTTCAATCCTAGATCTATAAAATTCCAAGCTCCAAATGGAGAAAACCCAAGTTCTAATGTTGCTTAAAATGAGCTAATAAACTATTAGACAAATAAAATGTAGCCCTCAAGTGATAGCAAGATGCAACTTGCCTAGGTTGGTGGTGTGTTAATGGTGGAGAGGAAAAAGTAATGAGGAAGAAGATGAAGAAAATAAATGAGGAGAGAGAGAGGGAATTTGATATTTATAGTAGGGTGGTGGTTCTCCATGTCAAACCCAAAATAAACCAATTCAAGATAAACCAAGGTGAACCAAGTCAAGGCTAATAAACTATCTCCCTAGCAATTTAAACCAAATGAATCATGAAATAAACTAAGCCTCACTAATCCAAAAATAAACCAATGAACCATTAAAACCAATTGAACTATCCATGCCAATAAAACCAAGCCAATGCAAAATAAACCAAGATAACTAATCATGACTAAATAAAATATGGGTCCAAAATACGTATACGTATACTAAATATGTATCACCAATTTGGGACATTACATCCTACCCACCTTAAAAGAATTCCGTCCTCGGAATTTAATCAAGAGGCTAGAGATGTAAGGGAAAGCTATTCTATCATAGGCAATCTACCACTACCAATCAATCATATAATCATTCATGCACGCAAGGACTCGAAACGTAAGGCATTAGGAAGATATTACACCTTACGAGTCAAACCAGCCGGGATGACCTGATCAGATATCATCCTCATGCTCCCAAGTTTGACTCTCCCAAAGAGGGATGACTCTAAGCAACACGGACTGAACTATTAGTCTTGCGCTTGAGGTCTCTCTCTTTGGTCAAACATGGATACGAGCCTCTCCTCATACGAAAGGGTTGGTACCAATAACCAGTTTCGAATGACCTAGGATATGGCTCAGGTCCGGGATGTTCCGTCGCAATTAGGATACATGAAATACGTCATGCACCCCGTATAATGACGGTAGAAAAGCAAGATGAGAGGACACACATACCTCTCGGCCGATTCTGAACCTGAGCCTGGGCTAGGGCAAACTTTCGCGGGTTCTGTTGCTGGAAAGTCTGGGCCTGAGTCGGCAATGGCCTCGAGAACGGAAACTGCTGTTGCTGGTGAACTGGAGCTGGTACTGGTGCTGGTGCTGGTCCCCTAACCGAGGGACTAGATACTATCGATGCTGAATCAACTCTGAATGGGCAGGACCCCACCCTATGGTCCGGTGCTCCACACAATAAACATAATCCCAACGTCTTGCGATACTCCGCTACCACGTGTCCAGGCTTCCCATAATAAGAACAGCCTACGACGGAAGACTGCACTGGCTTCTGCTGCTGCTGCTGAGGGTACGTCATGGTTGAGTGCTGGTCTGACGTAACTGAAGCTGATCGCCTCGGAGCTCCAATAGTTAAAGTCCTAGCTGCTGGGGGTGGTGTCGAAGACTGATTCATTTGACTATGGGACCGCTTCCGACCTCCGGTCCTGTCCACTATTCTCTGGGAGGTATACTCGTGCCTCCTCGCTGCTCGCAATACCGCATCATAGGTCTGATGCTCGAACTGTTCTACTGCCAATATAATCTCCAGGTGAAGTCCCTGCTGGAACCTTTTTGCTCAGTCAAACTCGGTTGCCACCAAGGTGGAAGCAAATCGACTGAGTCTGGAAAACTCGGCCACGTAACCGTCGACCTTTCTTCCCATCTGCTTAAGATTACTGAACCTGGTCTGTAAGTTATATCGAGCTACTGCATCATAATACTTGGTCTGGAACTTCTCGCTGAATACTGCCCAGGGGACAGGTGTTGCCAATCCCACTGCTTGTGCGGCCCACCAACTGCGGGCTAGATCCAATAACTGTAGGCGCACCACAGCCACCTTCTCGTCTTCTGGAGTCTTCGCGGCTTCAAGAATCACCTCTGTATCCTGTAGCCAAGCATCGGTAGCACCGGAATCCTCGCTGCCATCGAAGAATGGAGGGTTCAGGTGCTTGAAACTGTTGACCGCACTGTTCCCTCGAGGACCACTTCCACTCATAGCATCTTGTACTACTTGGTGTAGGACATCAGCTCGACGGTCGTGAGACGCAAGCAACTTACGGATGAATCCTACCAAGACCCCATCCTCTGACCCTGCTAGCTGAACTGGCTGGACTGGGGGCACTGGTTCTCCAGGGGGTACGGCTCGGGAGGCTACTGCTGAGGACGGAGCTTGATCTTCTTGCTGTTGCTGGGCTGCCGACCGAACTTCTTCTGGCTGATCAACAGGAACGATGCCACTGAAGTAATGACATCAGGAATATTAAAGAAGGACCAGGATAGAACAATGATGCAAGCATGTTATCAAGTCAGGGATCCAAGGAGATAAGAAGATACGAGTGGAGATCAAAGGCGAGTACAGATTGAGACATCTATCCGGTAAACCCTCACATTTCTTGATTAACAAGACCTGCATGGGCCACCACTAAAACCATATAATGCCCCAGAACCAGAATACTGGAGAGCGGGGGCGTACATAGCCAGCTACGTATAACGGAATGGAATCCACGCCGCTATACGGTCACGACTGTCTAGATATGTGAGGGTTTTCCTACAATCCATCAGTCTCTTAAGGTCATAAAATAGCCTATTGTCTCAATCTCAACCAACTAATAATAGTTATAAGATATCAGACCACCAAATACATAATAGTAAGGCGTCCCATACATTACATATTCGGAATGATCATGAAGCTAGTTGTTACAAAATGTGAGGACTAGCAAGAGTTTAGTCATACATGATCAACCCCCGGGGCTTGTCAATCATGTTACAGCCCGTAGGCAGACAATAAGTAAAAGCTGCAATCGAGCTAACACTTGCTCGTCGGCTAAACGCCTCAAAGAATAATTTACAATATTACAGTGGGAGAACAAAAAAAAACCCACTCGATGCCCTGGTTACGTCTGGTGGTCTCCATCAGGCTGAAAAGCAGGAAGATCCTTTGATGCTGCTCCGATATCTGGCCATACAAAACCAGCTGGGTCAGACCCCAGAAAGAGCAAGTGCCACAAAGGAAGCTTCACTTAGGACTAAAACCAACAAATCATTAGCATTCAACATATAAGAAAACAATAAGTTACACAGATTGGGGTTTATGCACTACCAATGCACTTATCCCAATCAGAGAAAATAATTAAGTGAAGCATCATTTACGCAAGATAACTGGAGAATCATGCTAAATAAAATATAGCTGGGCAGTATATGAAGAGAAGATGAAGGTACTATTCCGGAAGCCAGGTTATAATCCTTAAACCAAACAAGGACCGAGATTGTAACCCTTCGCCTGAACAGAACTTAGTCTCTGATCATTTATTGCTAAAGGTGACAATCAATAAGGTGAAAATGAGAGAGTACAATGACAAAAGTGACAATGAAGAGTACAATACGCTAGAGTGACATTAGAGTACAATACGCTAGAGTGACAATAGAGTACAATACGCTAGAGTGACAATAGAGGAAAATCATTATAGTAACAATGGAGTGACAATCATTCAATTATTCTGGTACAATCTTTCAATCAATCACTTCTAGACAATACTATACTAGACTAGACTCCATCCAATCAATCACGGCCAATCATTGTCTACGGCTTTCTACATTAACTAACTAGGGTTATCACAATCCTAGTTACTAGCAAGATGCAATGAGATGCTCCAAGTAGTCACAGGCCCTGCAGCTATCCAGGTTATCCAGGCGAACATTGTAGTGACAATTTAGAGAGTTCAATCATTATAGTGACAATCAGAGAGAGAACAATACACTAGAGTGACAATCATTCAATCATTCAATCATTTAAAGTGACAATAGAGAGTGCCCCACATAACAGTGGGCTGAAAATGTGCCCTACTCGTCGGCAGGCTACAAGTCCAAACATTTGCGGCCGGAATAACGAGATCGCCTGTAACTGGGGAACATCTCTTCATGACTAGTGAATTATTCTAGTCATTAACCTTAGTTTATTTTAATATGTACCCCTGACCGTGGTACTCAGGGATCCATACCCTAGACATGATGCAAGACACACTGGTTCATTTATCAATACATTCACAAGTCACCCACGGTATCCAGGTCAATATTACATTATCATGTCAATAGAGCCGTCGCAACGGCGCTCAATAAACTATGCCATTCACTTATCTAGAGTGCACCACCACGGGTCACTATCAAGTTGCTCACAGAATTTAATACATCAACCATGCTATGCTCACATTATGCTCATATCAATGTCGTGTCAAAAGGCGTAAGGACATAAACAGGAAATACCATGCACTAAAAGAAGATAAAATAAAACATAATGTAAATAGGTGCCAAGACTAGACTACGCCGGGCAGCCTGGGTCAGGTTGCGCCAGGAAGAGTCAGGCCAAGTCATGTTGCGCTAGGCACTAGACTGCGCAAGGCTAGGTTGCGCATGCCTCAGGTTGTGCCTGAATCAGACTACGCTGGAAAGGGACAAGTGGACCATGCTAGGCTGGGTTACGCCAGGCTGGATTGTGCCAGCACTGGATTGTGCCAGTACTGGATTACGCCAGCACTGGATTGCGCCAGCACTGGATTGCGCCAGCACTGGATTGCGCCAGCACTGGATTGCGCTGGGGAAATGGAGAGCGCCAGCACCAAGAGGCACTGGGCTGGGCAGCGCCAGCGCTAAAGAGCGCTGGGCTAGACCGGGTGAGTGGCGCCAGCGCTAAAGAGCGCTGGGCTAGATGGATTGCGGTCGGGACAGGGGGTCTTCTTCCCCAAGGCTGAGAACAAAATGGCCATAGAACTCAAATTTTCAAAAGACCATAACTAGGTCAAATCTCAATGAAAATCCACTTTGCAAAGGTCTAAGTTGTGTAAAATTAAATTCTCTACAACATGGAACAATCAAAACATGAAAATGAACAAGTTTTATAGATCAAAACCACAAAAATCCGAAAATACTTTAATCCTAGATCTACAAAATTCCAAGCTCCAAATGGAGAAAATCCAAGTTCTAATGTTGCTTAAAATAAGCTAATAAAGCTATTAGACAAATAAAATGTAGCCTTCAAGTGATAGCAAGATGCAACTTGCCTAGGTTGGTGGTGTGTTATTGGTGGAGAGGAAAGAGTAATGAGGAAGAAGATGAAAAAAATAAATGAGGAGAGAGAGAGAGGGAATTTAATATTTATAGTAGGGTGGTGGTTCTCCATGTCAAACCCAAAATAAACCAAGCTAAGATAAACCAAGGTGAACCAAGTCAAGGCCAATAAACTCTCTCCCTAGCAATTTAAACCAAATGAATCATGAAATAAACCAAGCCTCACTAATCCAAAAATAAACCAATGAACCATTAAAACCAATTGAACTATCCATGCCAATAAAACCAAGCCAATGCAAAATAAACCAAGATAACTAATTATGACTAAATAAAATATGGGTCCAAAACACTTATACGTACATTAAATACGTATCACCAATTTGGGACATTACACTGGGCGCATCCATGGGGTATGCATGATATCGACGACACATCTGCCAATGTGTCGCATCCTCTTTGGCCCATCTGTTGAGTTCTTTGAGGCGTTAATGGCTGCTTTGACTTAGTCGAATACGAGAAGACGGATGCATTTGCTATTAATGCAAATTCATTGCATATAATTTGGAACGTTGGCCATTTGGTACTCTGATGTAGGCTGCCTATGTTTATAAATAGCCGCATGAGGGAAAGCTTTGCTTTTATTCTTTATTTTGATATAAAGATGAACTTGGCCGGAGCTCCGCCTTGGCGAACTGTCGAACTCGAGCTCTTCCCGAGGGTGAAGATGCGTTATCCCAGTCTTTCTGTTGTTCTGAGCTTCCATGATAGTATCTGTTACATCCAAATATCGGGATTATCGAGTTCCGACACAGGCCGATGACACCTGTTGCATCCAAAGATCGGTGTCATGACCCGCACCCAGTATAGGAACACAAGAAGTGGGTACGTCCAGCCTACGCCACAGTGTCGGCGGTAGAAGGCTGTCCTAGGTCACAACATCTAACACAGTATAAATATAACTGCACAAGATATACTCTCCGCACGAAGGACAAATAGAAGGTACATCTCAATCACATTCTAAGATAGAAATAGCACGATATCATAGATATAAAAATCTCAAAGGAAGTACAAACAGAAAGAAAAATAAGTCTAAGTGTCTATATGACACAATAACAACAACAAAACATAATACATCTCAAGTCTCAAATGACAACAACAAGTAAGATAAAGCCTAACTAAACTAGTCTAGGCAGTAGGGGTGATATCATCAGCTAGAGCAGAGTCCTCCTGAGAGTCCTGCTCGCAAGTGTCGTCTAGGGCTGCTCCATAGTACATAGGACAGAAATCTTCGACGTCATCTGTAATATTTTCAACAGGTCCAGTCAGGACAGGAATGAGCACAATACATCTCACACAGTTCATATCATGGTAGAAAATATAAAGCATGCAAAAGAGTAAGATACATGAACTGTAAGAAGATGTACACAAAAACAAGATAGATATTTGTAAGCTGGAAATATATACATGATAAGTAAGAACTGTAAGAAGATGTACACGAAAATAAGATAGATATTTGTAAGCTGGAAATATATACATGATAAGTAAGAACTGTAAGTGACTAGTGATTCAGATCACAAGACGGTTATGTAAACGACACGATGTTGCACACGAATAATCTACAGAGGTTCACACGAGTAACTACAAGATTGATCACATAACCACTTCTAGCTACTACCCCGTCCCCAATCAATATACAAGGATCCAATCAAGTTATATTATTGCACACGAAGTATAGTTTTACACGATGATCATGAAAGTATATGAGAGTACTCGATTTCACACAATTTGTACATGAATAATACGAACACAAGGAGTACAGGATGTCCATGATAAAGTACACGAACACGAAATACCCGATGTATCCGATGAGGGAATAACATCGCATGAAAGATCCATATAGTACTAATCTATGATAACAAGTGTCAGCATCAAGTAAAGTAATCTAGAACATGATTATAAGTCCTAGTAAGTATGAAATGATCAGAGAATGTACTCGCCTGAAATTTGAATGTCCGTGAGAATATAAAGTCCGAAGCGAGATAACTGAGTCCTATTTAGAGCAACACAAGTCATGATGTATACAAAGGAGTTATAATTTAAAGAGTATAATACATCTACAAGTTTCTTAGTCAATCTGGGCCAAAGTCAACTCTTGGTCAACTCTGGTCAACTCTAAAGTCAAACTAGGTCAACTCTAGTCAAATTATGTCAAACTAGTTAGGGTTTGGTCAACAAGGTCAAACTAGTACAAGTTAGACATTCTAGGTCTAAACAATTCTAGGCCTAACCAAAACCAAGCCTATGTATACATTGTTTGCCATTGATTGTAAAAGAACAGAACAATTATCGGAGGACTGAACTTAGACTCACAATACAAACTCGCTCGTACAAAGAAAGCCTAGGGACGAAAACCTAGGTACAGCAGACTAAGTACGATTGTTTATTTTTTATTCTGGGGGGTAACGATAGAGGCTCGGGAAAGCGACGGCCGCTCTGCCTTACTCCTTGGACGATCAGTATGCAGTCTTGGCTCGGGAAAGATCTGCTCGACGTTGATGAAGAAACGCTCTTCTTACTCTCCTCGGATTGCTCTCCTGGCTTCTCTCTCTCTCTGTGATTATCAAGAAGGAAGGGGGAGCTTTCTCTGTGTAGATCTCTCTCTTCTTATTTCTTTTGGTGCCGATCTCTCTCTCTCTTCTTCTTATTTCTTTTGGTGCCGACCTCTCTCTCTTCTTCTTCCTCTTTTTTTTCAAGGGAATGATGCTGGCTATTTATAAGAGTGGGGGGGGTGATCATTAGGATTTGCTAATGATTATCTGTTTGGAATGTCGGTGCTCCTTCATTCTATCTGAACCCTTGATCCTGATTATAGTGAATCTCGGCCATTAATGCGGATAGCATCGTATCCCATGAGCAATTAATGCTAGCTGTTTTAAATCCTCGTGATTGATTATGCTAATATCTGATTGCTCGCCATGTGTCCCATTAGCTTGATGATAAATGATATGCCTTGATCTCAGTAATTATGACGATGATGTCAAATATATTTGTTGAGATTCGGTTAAATCTCTTATTGATCCCATGCCACGTGTCTTAATCGTGAGTCCTGTCAGAGCCGCATAGGATTGACTATCATCGAACCGCAGAGAGATACTCTTCCTGAGCCGCATGAGATAATGCCTTATCGAGCCGCAGGGGACGAACCTTCCGTGAGCCGCATATGCATAGTCTTTACGAGCCGCATGAGCTAGCATTATATTGAGTCGCAGGGATTGAGCTCTCGGTGGCCCGCATATGGCTGATTTCTGCTAACCATATAGAGTGACTTCTTCGTGAGCCGCATGGAGCTGTTTTCCATTTAAGTCGCATGAGAGTTGCCACGTGGCAACCTAGGATTTCTGACGGTTCGTGTCAGAGATCTTCTTCCATTCCCGAAAAGTCTGTCATTATGGTAGAGCCATTATGACACTTTATGTCAGAGCAGTCACAGTCGCCAAGTCGTGTCAGAGCATTAAATGAGGCCACCCCCAAACGACCAGCTGTAGGGAAGGATCACACATGGCATCCATCGAGCCGCATATGCCTTGCTGAACCGCATACGCTCCCGAGCTGCATACGATTGAGAGTCTTCTTTGAACCGTATAGGGCCGCTCCTGTATGAGCCGCATAAGCTTCTTACTCCGTGCCGCATGGATCATTATTCTAATATTTTCCATGCTTCTACAGGACCCCCTTCAAAGTTTTCAATTTGTAAAAATTGGAATACTTTGAATAAGAAGCATGGCCCCGTTCATGTCGCATAGAATTTTTCTGTCTGCCTGAGCTTCCTAGCCGCATAAGTGCCTTAGCCGCATAAATTCATCTGGCCGCATAAACTGGTTGCCACGTGTCCTGAACACGTGTGTAAATCTTCATTATGTGCCTTTGATTTGATTTAACGCCACCTTTTGGGGGAGGATCCCAAGAGTCGGTTTTGCCTTGACCGAAGCGTTTTGCTTTTATTCTTTGGGGGCGGCACGTAATCTGAGGCATACTCCGAGACGTCTGTTCGTTTCGTGGGTCTCTTTTGCCTATAAATAGGAGTTTTTAAGCCTCTTGGGGTTTTTCTTTACCTTCTCTCTTTGCTCTGATTCTCTATTTGCCGTCTTTGCTCTTCGTCTTCTTCCTTTAGCAACCGACAATGGCTCCCAAGAAAGCTGCAGCATCGAAGGCCGCTAAGGGTAAGGCAGTTGCTTCTACAGCGACTGCTGCGGCAAACGTAGTCGCCCCTCCGCCGGTCATTGCGCACTCCATCCATCCCGATGTCCATCCGTCTATCGCTGGTAAGAGATCGTCTGAAAACCCTAACTGTCGCCATGGCTCTGCTGCATACTTTATGCACAAGCCACGTATACGGGGCTTTATCGATGGGACTACATGAGCCCTTCGTCTTATGGGGCCGCATGAACTTGTTATACTCGATCTGCGTTTGCATACGTATTTTTGATTTGGGCCGCATAAGCGTTGCTCACCTTTTTTGAACCGCAAAAATTTGTCTGCTCACGTCAGCTCGCATGAATCTGACTCTGTAGGCGTGCTTAACTTGAACCGCATGGGTCTATCAGTTCGTCTGGACTTGAGTTGTATGAGCTCGGCTACTCGGAGCCGCATGAGGTTATGATGCACTGAACCGCATATACGTATCAAATGCTGAGCCGCATGAAGCTGTAACGAGCCGAGCCGCATAGGCTCAGATGACCTTTCCAATGCTTCTATTTTTTTTGACTATCTTCTAACCTCGTTTCTTTCATATTTTTCCAGTGAGCTTGCCCGTAAATCCTGCTGGGGAGCTAATAGTGGGTTCGAATCAATTTGCCCTGGGCGTGCGTCTTGACGACTTAATCAGGCATGTATTGAATCAATTCCCTACTGATGAGCCTTCGGAGAGGTTGAAGGCTATAGAGAGTCAAACCCTTCATTACCTCCGTTCCATGATGAATGCTGGGAAGCTGGATGGAAAATACCTGAAGCCTTTGTTCCTTTTTGGGGATGCTTTAACCATCAAGAATCCTCAGGTCTTAGAGATTTCTGAGAACTGGGATTTTTCTTTGGATGGGGTGGCAATCCATATTCCTCTCATGGAACGTCATTATCCTTTGTCATGGTTCAATATGGTGTTGCTAGACCGGAAGATGGTGTGTAACCTAACTCCCACTCAATCAGGGATGTTGATGGGCAACATCCATTATAATCCGAATATGAAGTCAGCGTATGCAGGTAAGGATTCCGTCCTCCGGTATATGATGGGTCTGGCCCCGGACTCTTTTATGAATGTATATGGTCCCAATTTCACACTTACTCAGGCTGATACTTTCCTGAATCGGCTGGTTCGTAAGAAGTCTTATCCTGTTGGTAGGCTGGCATTGCCGAACTGGATAAACCCCACCTCTACGTGGGCCCAGTTGACTGCTTGAGTTCTACAGACTTATGGAGCATTCTTGCGGGAGGTGGGGCTTTACCATGCCATTCGGGGCACTTGTCACGGGCTTCCCCTTAATAAACCACTGTTCGTAGCGCTCTTGGAGATGTACAGCCAGCGAACGGGGACATTCTTTACACCAGTAGGGGAACTGGGGCTTGCTCTTCACGAGATGTATACTGTCTCTAAACTTCTATAGGGGAATGAGCCTTTCGAGGTGTATACCCCGTCAAATGAGGAGTTCGAGGCCTTGGACAGGCAACTCCCAGGTTTTATTGCGGTGTATCGGGAGTTGTTGTGCCACCATAGTGCTTGTCATCAAATGGCTATAAAAACGGCGGATAGCTCTGAGGGGACCGCTCCCCATACCACATCCTGGATTAATGATCTCTTTAGGGTTGATCCTTCTGGTGAAGTTACTCCCCGAGCCCCTCGAACGCATACAGAGGTAAGGGATCTGATGTCCAATGTCAAAAAGTCGCGATCCAAGAGTGATATATTCGGGAGTCAAGCTGACTCTCTTAGTTATTTTTACTACGGGACCATACAACTGTCGGAGAAGGCGCTTCTGGCTGGATTTCTGATGATATGGCTACGGAACTGCGTAGTCTCAGGCGGAGCGGGCTCTATCGAGAGGATTGGTCATCATTTCATCCTCCCTGCCGTTAAGCTAGTTTTCGGAGTTAGGCTGGCCCTCCTTCCTGCTATGGTATGCAGCATACATCATGGTCTGCGGACATTCTCGTCCAAGGTTATTGCTCGCAAGAAGACTTTGGATTTTGAGCGCGTAGAACTGCCCTTTCACTACCTAATGGGGTGGTTGGCGATGCACTATAAGTCTTTGCTAGGACCTGGGGTAGCGGAAGATGCTACGGCCGAGGACGCTTTCCTCTTCAAATGCCATCACCGGTCTTGGGAATACAACACTATGCCAGCTTGTCGGAGGGCGTTGGCGAGAGTGGATGGGTGTGATCTCTTTGTGTCTGTTCCTCCTTTTTCTGATGAGGAAGTGAGGAAGGTACACCTTGACGGTACTGGACCTTCTCATTTTTTGTCTCCGGATATGCTTGCTTGGTTGCGCAATATCCGCCCCGCGCATCTGGTTTATCGCAACCGGGATAATGTGTACTTGGAGCCTTACCTACCCAGTAGGTTTTCCCGTCAATTTGGTTATAGCCAGTTGTTCCTTGATTGTCCCAACCCTTGTTTGGGTTTTGAAGGTAGTGTTCTTGACGGCGTCCGAGCGTAGAATTATTTTGACGCTTATCATACTCGGGCCAGCTTCTCGGTTCCCGATGCCAATGCGCCGAGGGAAATTCTGTACGTGGCCGTTTTGTATCACGTTATGGCGAACAAGCCTCCTGTTAACTTCGATCCGAGTACCAGCTTCATCGTAGGTACTGGTTTAGAGGAGAAGCCTAAGGGGGCTAAGGCTAGAAAGCAACTGGCGCTCCAGATTCCTCTCCCTGAATCAGAACCTTCCGAGTCGGCTGAGGAGGAGGATGATAGCGAAGACTTCCTTTCTGGTGGGGATGAAGAAGTGGCGGATCAACCGCTTCCCCCACTTGATGAACCGGCGGAAGATCCGCCGCTTATTACACAAGAGGGAGCAGTGAGAGAAGAACACCCTTCAGCTGTATCCGGTCCCTCGCGTAAACGGGTCAGATACGAATCTCCTGACAGTAGAGCGACCTTTTCCATGAAGAGAGCTGCTGTTAGGTCTCGTGGGACACCTATCACTGAGAAGGGTGAAGGTGTAGACGATGTTCCGGAGGTAAGTCCAAGTCGGAGTTCTATCTTTGTTGTAGCTTTCTTTCCTCTCGGGGATATGACTTGATCATTTTTCTTTGTAGGCGTCTGACGAACCAGGCTCTCCTGAACCATCTGCTGCTTCAGTAGTTGATCCGGCCCTTGCCGCTTTGATTAGCGACATGTGTGCCGCGGTTCTCTCTGCGGGGGCTCTCTCGGCGGCTAAGGACTCCCAAGCTGCTGAGGCCCCAGCCCGGGGTGACGAAAGTTTCCTTGGGCCCGTCTCCGAGATTTCTGAACTTCAGCGAGATGACGCCATCCTCCGTGCATTCCCTCCCGAGGATGCAAGGGCGGATGAGTCTTTTATTCCTGACTCGGAGGCTGTTGGTAAAAAGGTTGTGATGGCTGTAGGCGGACCTCAGCCTCCACATTCCTCTACTGGTAAGCTGAGCCACATATTGACCACCGAGGGGGCTTATTTGCTCTATCAGCATATCCTTTAGGTCAAGTCGATTCATGGTTGCCTTGGCCGTGCAGGTCCTGACCCTTTATCTCCTGTCGCTGATGTTCTTGGGGAAGGTCCAGTCTACCGTGATCTGGGGGAAAAGAGCGTTTCCTCCCCTTCGTCATCGCATGTTGAGGGACATCCTGCCAGCTCTGGGCAGATGGGGATGGAGTTGGTGCTGGCCCCGGCCTCGTCTTCGGCTGCTTATACGGCTCCGGAGATTGACTTCTCGAACCTGCCGAGCATTCAAATTCTGCGGGCCGCTGAAGAGGAATTGACCGATGTTCAAGCGTCTTTCTGTGCGGAGTTGGTTTCTCTTGTGGCAGGAGCGGCAGATTCCGTCGCATCTTCTTCCGTGCTACCAGCCACACTCCCGTTGACACCGGTTTCCTCGAAGGCTCTGAACGAGGTGACGCAGGATATGGTCGACAGTTTCTATCGCCACTTAGGGAGGGGTGTAAACGCTGCTGTGGAACGGGGGATCCCTTTTTCTCTGTCTCTGTGGGGCGCTCGGGGTCAAATCGACACTCTGAAGGGTCTTCCTGGCGGGGTGGGGTTAGCCGCGTTCCTGGAGCCTAAGCTGACAGAGGCTGACCAGCTTGTGACCCAACTGCTGGCAGTACGGCAGGCTGGTTTGCCTGCTGCGATCGAACGAGAGCGGGGCTTCTTGGTTGCTGCTCGGGACAGGATCAAGCTCGCTCGAGAGACTGTCGGGCCGGCTGTGCAGGGGGATCTTGACAAGTTCTCCGTCTTCTATGACCGACTGGGTCGTCGGAGTCAGGCTTGTAGGGCCCGGGAAGAATCTGCCTCTCGTGGAATAGCTGACACGAAGGAGCGGATTCTCGCACTCCAGAAGGAGTTGGCCTTCTTAGAGTCAGAGCGGGAGACTGCTCATGCAGAACAGGAATCAATTGCTCGGGAGGCCGAGAGGGTTTCCCGATCTTCTGTCAACCTGGAGCGGGCCTTCAAGAAGTTTGAGGACAACTGGCAAGCCCATGCTCATCTGGAGGATGCGGCGGTGCTGAACCAGGAGGCGGAGCGTCGAGCCAAACAGAGGCTTGAGCGGTCGGTTACCTTGTTAAAGGACCGTCTCATGGCGTTATGTGTTCCAGAGCAGTAATCCGTCCTCTGTCTTCTTTTTTTTTCTTTTCTTTTTTAATTTTTGTAAGGGATGTGATCCCCGCTGATGTAGCCCTTTGATTTTTGAATAAATGAGCATGTTTCAACTCATCTTTTCTTTCTTGTACTTGCGGTATTTATGGAACCAGATTTACTGGGGGATTATTTGTGGACCTGTTACCCTAGACGTACCTTGGTTTTAGGTATGGATAACAAGTTTGATTAGGATGTCCGGGACAGCCACGGCAAAATGGTTATGGATGTTCTCGGTACTGGGGGAAGGAATGCCGTAGAGCAGCTGGGCTCCCGGGGCATGGTAAGATGGTGGATTTATGCTAAGAAGCTTAGCAAGGGATATTTGTGGGCCTATTATCCTTGGCGTACCCTAGTTCAGGATACGGATAATGGGATGAAAGGAAACCCATCACATTTGCTCAGAGGTTATGATGACATGGCAAACATGAAGGTTTTATCGTGAAATCTTCCTGCTCAGAGGTAATGAGAACATGGCAGGAGAGACTTTACGGAAGCTATTTGTGGTCAACAGAGGACATTTGTGGTCAACAGAGGACATTTGTGGTCAACAGAGGACATTTGTGGTCAACAGGGGACATTTGTGGACCTATTTTCCTTGTCGTACTCCGGTTGTGGGTACAGACAATAGGTTAAAAGGGGATCGACATACTTGCTCAGAGGTAATGTGGACATGGCAAATATGACGATTTCTTCGACGGAGCCTTCCCACTCAGAGGTAGTGAGGACATGGCAGGAGTGGGCTCAATGAAGATTGGGTACATAGAACGACTCAGAGGTAGGAGAACGTGGAAGTTCTATGTGAGGGGCGGTTTGTTTTTGGTGGAAGTGAAGACGACTCAGAGGTAATGAGGACATGGTCGTTTCGGAAATTGGTGGATCGACTACCCTTTTTGTGCACTGGGAGTGCGGGTAGTGAATCCTTGAGGGAGGATCTCTGCCAGGAAGAAAGTTCAGAGGTATAATTATACTTGACTTACTATCTGAAAGAGTGACCGAAATGTAAGTTCAGAGGCACCAGCTGGTACATAACTTGGTAATTTGGACTATTGAGGGAGTGAGAGTACAGCGGCACCAGCGGGTGCATGACTCGATAATCTGAAATAGGGTGGATGAGAGTTCAGTGGTACTAAAGGGGTACATGACTCGATAATCTGGAGAATGATGGATGGGAGTTCAGTGGTACTAAAGGAGTACATGACTCGATAATCTGGAGAATGATGTTCAAACATAGTATTTCTTCAGGAACTTGCCGTTGACGGGCAACGTGAGCAAATCTCCGTTCGGCTTAGCGAGGCGGTAGGCGCCATTGGAGAACACGGTCTCGATGACAAATGGACCTTCCCATTTTGGCTGGAACTTACCGGTGGTCTTGTGAGTCATGACCATCGGTCTCCGGACTGCCAGAACAAGATCACCCACTTGGAATGTTCTGATTTTAACTTTTTTGTTGAAGGCTCCTGAGATGCGTGCTTGGTATAGCTCGATCCTTTGCTGAGCTAGGAGGCGCTTTTCATCTAAAGCCTCCAACTCTTGTAGTCGTCGTCGGTAGTTATCATCCGTCGTCAATTGATAAGTGAGGGCGACGCGGAGTGAGGGGATCTGAGTCTCCAAAGAGAGAATGGTGTATTCCCGGTGGCTGTTCGAACCGTGGTACGATAAGCCCATAAGCACTCGCCGAGCTTCTCGTTCCAGTCGCGTTTGTTGGAGGAGACGAACTTCTTGAGGAGTTTGATGATTGTTTTGTTGAATGCCTCTGCCAACCCGTTTGCTGCCGGGTTGTATGGTGTCGAAGCGACATTCTGAATGCGGTGCTTATCGCAGAATCGGTAGAATGCATGGCTTATAAACTGTGGACCATTATCATGGATGATTTTTCATGGTAGTCCGAAGCGGTAGATAACGTGATGCTTAAGGAAGCTGATCACGTTTGAAGTTTTAACTTCTGCGAGTGGGACAGCCTCCGCCCACTTGGAGAAATAATCAGTGATCGCAAGTATGAAGCGGTGTCCTCGGGAGGAAGGTGGGGTGATTGGACCAATGATATCCATTTCCCATGCTTCGAATGGCCAGGATGCCACCGTTGGATGCAGAAACTCGGATGGTTGATAAATGAAATCCGCGTGGACTTGGCAGGCCTTGCATTTTCTGGCATAATCTATCGCATCTGCCACCATTGTGGGCCAGTAGTAGCCCATCCGGCGAAGGCGGTCCTGTAGCTTAGGGCCGAGTTGATGGGCCCCACAGACACCGTCGTGAGCTTCTCGTACAGCTTCTGTAGCTTCCGCGTTCGACAAACACCGGAGCAATAATCCGTCGTAGGAGCAGCGATACAACATTTTCGTCTCTGTATCATAGAAGAATCTGAGAGAGCGCCATCTGATAGAGGTAGCTTCCTTTGAATTCTCTGGGAGGATGTCGTATACGACGAAGTCGATGAACGGCTGTCTCCAGTCCGGTGTGTCGTCGACCGTCTGGACGGAATAACTTGCCATGGCTTGAATGTTGTTCTTGGGACAGACCAGTTCGTGGCCTATTACGTCAACCGAATGATGAGCTTGGTTCGGCACTGCTAAGGAAGCGGCAAGGCCTGCTAGGGCATCGGCTTCGATATTTTGGAGTCTGGGGATGTGTTCGATGAAGAATCCCTCGAATGATGAGATAATGTTGATCGCAATTTGATGGTAGGGGATCATGTCTTCATGGCGAACCTCGTATGAGCCCCTGATCTGATTGACGATTAGTTGGGAGTCGCCGTATGCTTCAAGGTATTCTACCCCCAGCTCTTTTGCAAGTTAGAGGCCAATGACCAGAGCGTTATATTCGGCCACATTGTTGGAGCAGGGTTCCGTGAGGGAGTAGGCGCGATTGATCACCAGCCCAGTAGGGGAAATTAATACCACTCCGACCCCGACGACGATGTTTCCCTTGGGTCCGGTCCTTGAGGCGCCATCGAAGAATATTTGCCATATGTTATCGTGGGTGGCTGTATTCGAATCGGCGACCTCGTCTGGGATCTCTTCATAGATTCTGGATGACTCCGATCCTGGGTGGGCTGCCAAAAAGTCTGCTAGGGCTTGACCCTTAACAGCCTTTTGCGGGACGAAGATCATATGATAGGGGGACAGTAATATTGCCCATGTGGCGAGGCGAGAGCTGAGGGCCCCTGGTTTAGTCATGAGGACTCTGAGGGGGTTGACTCACGAGATTACGTGTATGGTTTGTCCTGTGACGTAGTACCGCGTCTTTTGAATAGCGAATACCAGGGTGAGACACTCCTTCTCTACGGCGGTGTATCGATGTTCTGGCCCGATCATCATCCGGCTGAGATAATATATGGCCTGCTCGTGGCCTGCATCGTTATTTTGTGCTAGCAGGGCACCAAGGGAGTGTTCCATTGCTCGTACGTAGAGCAGGAATGGTTTTCCGGGGACCGGGGCCACCAGGACTGGGGGATTCGACAAATATTCTTTGATGTCGTTGAAAGCATGCTGGCATTCCTCGTCCCAAACGAATGAGACTCCCTTCTTCATGAGGTGTGTGAACGGTCGGCTTCGCCCGGAGAGGTTGGAAATGAACCTCCTGATGTAAGCTAGCCTCCCTTGGAGGCCTCTGAGTTCGCGAAGATTTTTCGGGGGACCCATCTCCATGATTTCCTTCATCTTCTCAGGGTCTACATGGATGCCCCGTGCCGTGATGATGAAGCCTAAGAATTTTTCGCTGGATACGCCCAAGAATGATTTTGTAGGGTTCATCTTCAGGTTGTGGGCTCTCATCAGGTCGAATACCATTCTCAGGTCTTGCAGATGATCTTCCTTATGGCGACTCTTGACGGCGATGTCGTCGACATAGTATTCTACTATTTTGCGTAAATGTTCTCGGAAAATGATACTCATGGCCCGCTGATATGTAGCGCCAGCATTCTTTAGACCGAATGGCATGACTGTGTAGCAGTATGTACCAATCGGCGTTCGGAATGATGTGTGCTTTTCGTCGTCGGGAGACATCTTGATTTGATTGTACCCCGAGAATCCATCCATGAATGACATACGTTCAAAGCCGCATGTGTTGTCGATCATGATATCTGTGATGGGGAGGGGAAACTCGTCCTTCGGACATGCCTCATTCAGATTACGGAAGTCGATGCAGATTCGGATCTTCCCATTTTTCTTAAGGACCGGCACTATGTTGGCAACCCAATCAGGATGTTGCTCTTCACGAATGAAACCGCTGGCTATTAGCTTGTTGACTTCGGCTTCAATTGCGTCCATGATGCCTGGGCGGAAGTGTCGTTGTTGCTGTTTGACTGGCTTTGCATCTGGCCGTATGTTGAGTTTGTGAAGAGCGATATCGGGGTCTAGCCCCGGCATGTCCTCGTAACTCCACGCGAACACGTCGATATATTCTCTGACGAGTTTCAGCAGCGATTCTCGTTCTTCGTTTGTCAGGCTTTTACTGATAAAGATCGGTTTTGGAGAAGATTCGCTGCCGAGATCCACTTGTATGACCTCATCTTCAGTAGGAGGTTCTCTCAGTTCGAACCGTTTTTCCCATTGTGCATCTAATTGCTGGGCCCATGGTTCTAGCTCAAGGATTTCGGGGATGTCTTCGTCTTCCTCGTAAGCGTCAGCGAACGCCATGTTGACTGACATGATTTGTCTGAACACATCTCCGATGCTGGTATTTGAGTCGGAAGTCGGTGATCCGGTTGAATGTGACTGCCAGTCGCATTCTTCATCTGAGCTTTCAGGGGTCATAGTAGGCGTTACATACCCTAAACCGCATCGGGTTTTGTTATAGTAGTTCCGTGGTTTGCCCGCCGGGGCTGGCGTCTTCAAAGGTAATCGTCGTCCAGTGCCGTAGTTCAGTCCTGGCATTGTCTCTAGATCATACCCCTGTTTCTGCATGAGATATTTAGATTGAGGGCTATAGAGATACAGAGGCAGTCTTCCGGCATCTGACCCGAAGTCGACTTCTTCCATAGCGGGGGGATGTGGGTTGTTCGTCCGGCCGAAGATGATCGGGTGGTCCCCTCCCTCGACTATTCAGTAAGTGTCTTCTACTGGAGTAAGTCGGATGGCGGTGTACACGTTTGTCACCTGTGTATGTAGGTGAGTGCCTATACCGTGTTCCATAGCGTACATTGTACATAGCTTATTGAGCTCGGTGTAGTTCAAAGATAACCCTTTATTGATGAAGTAAGGTATCTTTTCTAGAGGGATTACATCATCTGCAGAGGGGGTATCGGAGTGGGCAGCCACATACTTGGCCAATTCTGGTTCTTCTTCGGCCACCCCCTGTATAAATAAAGACTGGGAGGACGACCTAGTCAGCTTGATCTTCAGAGGCTCAACTGGCGGAGCAGATCGTGGAGTTGTTGGTAAACTAGCAACCCCCAGTTTGGTACTTGATGTGAGGCGAGGGGTGGCTGGTTCGCTAGAAGTGTCAGACCTCGCATCGGGGTGAAGAACCTTCTTGGGAAGGCGTATTGTGAGCGGTCTGTCGGAGGGATTGGGCTTCTCCGTTTGGAGCTGACCGACTCTCGGTAGTCTGATGGTAAGTGGCCCTGTTATGGGTCTCGGCGCTTGGCCGGACTTTGGCAGCCGGATTCTCATCTGTTCTTCTTGTGCGGAGAGACTGATTGCGTCCTTACGCAGAGTGGCCGTAAGGGGTACGGAATTGCCCGGTTTGCGAGCCTGAAGGTGGATCGTTAGAGGTTCTTCTGATCCTGTAGCCGTCTTGTTGTGAGTTTGTACATCTTCTTCGACCAGATGCTTCTTTGATTTCTCGTATAGACAGGAGTCTGAGTAATAAGATTCGACCCCCTTGAAGGGATCGATATCGGCAAACTCTGTCCTCACGAAGCCGTGCTTATCGACATATTTGAAGCACTGGTGTAGTGTGGAAGGCACGATCATGTAATCGTGTATCCAAGGCCGTCCCAGAAGGATATTGTAAGAAGTGTCGGCATCTATGACATAACAGGTGACTTCTGATTGGAGATCGCCGATCTGACACTTCAAACGGATCTTCCCTATTGGGTAGCTCCTGCCCGAAATGAAACCGCTAATGGCGGTGCTTGTAGGTGTCAGGCGATGCATCGGGATGCGAAGATAATGTAGTAGACCCTTCGGAATGATGCTTATAGAGGACCCAGGATCAATGTGCATTCGGTCCACCTTTACGTCGCCGATGTATCCAGTGTAGTATAGCGGGCGATCATGCAGGTTAGTTTTGATGAGCATATCTTGCGGAGAGAAGACGATATTGGGCATTGCTCCCGTACATGCACTATCTTGGAGCTCTGCAGGTTGGTTATCTCCCGTGAGGTTGACCTGAGCGAAGTATGCGTCGGCATTTTGGAGCGCCTCACTTAAAGCCGTGCGGACATCCTTTGAGAGCCTGAGGAATTCATATAAGGACAATTTGGCCGGGGTGTTAGCTAATTGTGCTAAGATATCGAAGTTGTAGGGCCTCTCCAGCCCCTGAGGTGTCTCCTTCCGGAGGGATTTGTCGAAGCGAGTCTCCTTCGGCCTAGGCTTATCGGTCGTCGAAGGCTGAGCTGGTCCCGGAGCATCATTGGTAGTGGGCGGATGATCATCAGTCGCGCTTTCGGTCACCGGTTGGGCTTGTGTTTCGGATCGAGTAGTGACGGCCGAGACTTCCTCTTCTTCCGCCGAGGCAGTATGGCAGGATCTGACTTTTCCACTTTTCCTTTTAGAAGGTGGAGAGGGCTGAGTTACCTCGTGGACTAGGTCCGGATGGACCCACATGATTTCCCCTCGTGATGTGGTGAGGGGTATTAGACCAGCGGCTTGATCGCGAGCAGGCGGCAGATTAGCAATTTCCATTGTTGCCAGAGGGATAGGTATAACCCCGTCCTGAGTCTCTGTTGGAGGAAAGCTGCCGAATTGTACGGACACCATGTTGGCTGCCACGGTTACCTCTTCGAAATCGATGGCCAGGGCGTTCGAATCGATGAGGTTTTGGATATACCGTTTCAGTTGGTAGCAGTCGTGTGTCGCATGGTGGACGTAGCGATGGTAATGGCAGAACTTTGGGTTCTCCAGATCAGCCGGCCGAGGCTCCCGTCTTGGTGGAGGAAGCTGAATCCTATCTCCTTCTATAAGCATGTCCAAAATAGGCTTGACGTGGCCGTCTTCAAAGGAATAAGTGATTTGAGGCCATTGTTTGTCTGCTGGCTGTGGCTCGGGCTTCTGGGCTGTATCGGTCACCATAGCCTACTTGCCTTTGTTGTCCCGGTTGTTGGAGGGGCTACCCCCATTGTCGTTGCTGGTGTTGGGACGCTTGCTCTTGTTCTCTCCCTCCGAGATATGCAACCCAGTTGGCGAGCCTTCTTCAATCGTTCTTCAGCACTTGTAGCACTGATGATAAAAGCCTTCCAATCCTTGAACTGACTTTCGCCCATCCAGAGACTAATTGTTGGAAGTAGTCTCTTTTGGCAAATTTCAATCAAAGAAGAGTCCGGGTTGCCAGATAGTAACTTCATTACGGTTTGACGAAACCGCTCAATGTAATTTCTTGTCAGTTCTTTCTCTCCTTGAACGACGTCCATGAGGGTAGACATCGTCACGTCCTGTCCTACCTCATAGAACCTCTCCAAGAACAAGCGTTTGAAGCCAGCGAAGGAGTGGATGCAATTGTCTGGCAGGTTGCGGTACCAATCGAAGGCGACTCCTTCCAATGCCCCAATGAATAACCGCGTGAGGATAGCGTCATCATGGGGCAGATGGTCGGTAGTGACCTCAAAGTAAGTGATGTATCGACTTGCTGAAGTCTTGCCATCATATGGGTTGATATTGAACGGCTTATATCTTGGCGGAAAGGGAACATCCCTCCATTCAGCAAGATATGGTTGCCGTATTCTGAGGTCTTGAGAGTTTTCTCGGGCGTGGAACATTGTTCGGAGCTCCTGAACCTCTCTTCTTACTTCTCGGGCCTCATCTGTCGCGGTAGGGGCCGTTATCTCGGGAGGATTATTGCCCTGGTTTGGCGCCGCTGAATTTGAATCTACGTTGATTGCGGGACCCGTGTTTGTCTGGCCAGGTGTCACTCCCTGCAGAGTAGGAAGTGCCGCTTTGATCTCGTCTACAGACTTGACCAAGGCATGCAATATGGCCTCCAACGTGTCGATGCGCTGGCGATCGCTGAAACCGCCTTGATTGCTGTCTGTCATGAATACCGTCTTTACATGAGGAGTGACGGAGGGAGTGGTGGAGGATGTACCCTCCGAGTCGTACCCATGCGTCGAGAAATCATCTGGATATGTGGGGATGTTCTCTTCAGGTTCGGACTCGGAAGGAACACTACCCCCAGCTTCGGAGCTTGCTTCGTCTCGAGAATCATGGATGTCCTCGGGGACATCAGCATCTGTTGTACCCGATAGGAGGGTTGTTTCTCGGGGTTCGTCTCCTTGAAACGTTGGATTATTGTGGACGTTCGGAGGAGTACTACCCCCAGCTCCTACAACCCCCAGGGTCGGGGACGATGAGTCTCCTGTTGCAGCAGATTTTGTCTTCGAACGGGTGTGTTGGTATACTCCGGTGGAGGATAACCGTTTAGCCGACAACTTCTTAGCTGTAGTGGCTGATATCTTTGGACTGGAGATGCTTGTCTTCTTTCCTCTCCCCTCGGCGGGGACCTTCTGAGCAGAATTGCAGGAGACAACAGGAGGTGCCTCATCTTCTGAGTTCGGGTGCTGTAGTCTGTGGAAGACGGACGGACGATCTTCCGTCACTGCCGCATTGTTGCAGCAGCAGTTGACGATGATCTGGGTGCAGTGACGTCCATATGGGGATTCTTTGCACGCCGAGGCCCCTTCTCTTTCCTTGCGTTTGTGGAGGATCGCCTCACGCAGGTCAGAGGAACCACTCTATCCGTTTGCCATCGGGGATTGGACTTGAGCGGTTCTGTACAACTTCCCATCAGAGGCCCGCGTGATAATCAGCGGGACGCCCTGATAGTCAGAGGTTGGGGCAGCTGTCTGGGCTTGATGAGCCCGCGCTGCCCTACACTTCTTCTTTCTAGTACTTGTGGGTGCATAATAGGAAGAGTCCAAGTTGAGCATCACAGAGTCTGGCTTATCATCCAGAGAGTCATCAGGGTTCGGACCGTACGAGAGACGGTCGAAAACTGATCGAGAGGAGCATGGAGCAGATGCTATGCGGCTGGGAGCGAAAACCGTACGGGCTGTCTGCATGCGGTTGTCTCCTGTCGTCGGACGAATTCTTATGCGGCTAGGGGTCACGACCATGCAGGCTGGCCGCATGCGGTTGGCATCTGTGGCCGCATGGGTTTTCTGCAAACGATTGACTTTACTGGCCGCATGAGTCTCATCCATGCTATCGGGAACTGTAGTCGCATAAGTTATACGGCTGACAGAAGTAGCCGCATGAGTTTTCTTCATGCGGTTGGCGGATGTAGCCGCATGGGCTTTCTCCTTGCGGTTGGCGGATGTAGCCGCATGGGCTTTCTCCTTGCGGCTAATACTCTTCTGCGGTTCGGTCCGCGTAGAGTCCCTCTTTGTCCCTGCAAGTCCAGCATCATAATGTTTTCTTCTGCCGGACTTGGGGACAGCAGAGTTGTCTACGATCTGAAGTGGGACCGCAGGAGAATCCTTCTCGCCGTCTTGAGCAGCAGAGGGCATCCCATCGAGGGCTTGAGGAGGAGCAAGTGACTTCGGTCTCCATTCTTTGCGAGCCTTCGTGGTGCGGGTGCGCTTCTGGACCGGGCCAGCGCTGCCTTCAGATAGCATCTCTTCGAACGCCTGTTGGTCGAAGCGGACGACCATCTTCTTTTGTGTGGAGCCAAGTTTGGCTGCATCTGATTGCGTCACCAACTCCTCAGCCGTGGAGAAGTTAGTCCCCAGCAGAGTCGCCATCGTGTTTGCCATTGATTGTAAAAGAACAGAACAATTATCGGAGGACTGAACTTAGACTCACAATACAAACTCGCTCGTACAAAGAAAGCCTAGGAACGAAAACCTAGGTACAGCAGACTAAGTACGATTGTTTATTTTTGATTCTGGGGGGTGACGATAGAGGCTCGGGAAAGCGACGGCCGCTCTGCCTTACTCCTTGGACGATCAGTATGCAGTCTTGGCTCGGGGAAGATCTGCTCGACGTTGATGAAGAAACGCTCTTCTTACTCTCCTCGGATTGCTCTCCTGGCTTCTCTCTCTCTCTGTGATTATCAAGAAGGAAGGGGGAGCTTTCTTTGTGTAGATCTCTCTCTTCTTATTTCTTTTGGTGCCGACCTCTCTCTCTCTTCTTCTTCCTCTTTTTTTTCAAGGGAATGATGCTGGCTATTTATAAGAGTGGGGGGGTGATCATTAGGGTTTGCTAATGATTATCTGTTTGGAATGTCGGCGCTCCTTCATTCTATCTGAACCCTTGATCCTGATTATAGTGAATCTCGGCCATTCATGCGGATAGCATCGTATCCCATGAGCAATTAATGCTAGCTGCTTTAAATCCTCGTGATTGATTATGCTAATGTCTGATTGCTCGCCATGTGTCCCATTAGCTTGATGATAAATGATATACCCTGATCTCAGTAATTATGACGATGATGTCAAATATATTTGTTGAGATTCGGTTAAATCTCTTATTGATCCCATGCCACGTGTCTTAATCGTGAGTCCTGTCAGAGCCGCATAGGATTGACTATCCTCGAACCGCAGAGAGATACTCTTCCTGAGCCGCATGAGACAATGCCTCATCGAGCCGCAGGGGACGAACCTTCCGTGAGCCGCATATGCATAGTCTTTGCGAGCCGCATGAGCTAGCATTGTATTGAGTCGCAGGGATTGAGCTCTCGGTGGCCCGCATATGGCTGATTTCTGCTAACCATATAGAGTGACTTCTTCGTGAGCCGCATGGAGCTGTTTTCCATTTAAGCCGCATGAGAGTTGCCACGTGGCAACCTAGGATTTCTGACGGTTCGGGTCAGAGATCTTCTTCCTTTCCCGAAAAGTCTGTCATTATGGCAGAGCCATTATGACACTTTATGTCAGAGCAGTCACAGTCGCCAAGTCGTGTCAGAGCATTAAATGAGGCCACCCCCAAACGACCAGCTGTAGGGAAGGATCACACATGGCATCCATCGAGCCGCATATGTCTTGCTGAACCGCATACGCTCCCGAGCCGCATACGATTGAGAGTCTTCTTTGAACCGCATAGGGCCGCTCCTATGTGAGCCGCATAAGCTTCTTACTCCGAGCCGCATGGATTATTATTCTAATATTTTCCATGCTTCTACATACATAAATATCAAGTATACCATAAAGCTAACACTATAGCACATAGCCTCTAAACCACATTGCTAAACAAGGCATACCATATGATGTGCTAAACTTAACATATACATACTACACAAATCTCATAGTCTAACATATACACTATATATCTATATATCAATACAAAGCTATATTCATATACAATATCATAAATATACATGCATATTAGAGAAGGAAGGAGAGAAAGAGAGTGAATACTATCATGTGTGTGTGAAGAGTGAGAGAGCATAGTGAAAGGGGGCTGGACAGGGATGAGCTCTGTCATGAAGACAGTAGGGTAATCTCAGGTTTACATGTATGCATTTCAGTTTAACCTATATCCCAATTTCAGTCTCAGGTTTTGAAATCTCAGTTTTTAGTTTTAAATGTCAATTTGATTTCAATTTTCCCAAACATTCAAACCAACAACCAAATTGAAATCAAAATAGCAACTTACATATATACAACTTTAACCCAACCCAAAACTCAAATTTAGTTTTAACATTGTCCCAAAATCCTAGTTTTCAGTCTAAACCTGAGTTTTCTTAGGTTTACATATATGAGGTAATCTCAGTTCACAGTTTATGCAACAAACTCAGGTTAATACATTCATATTAAGTCCCAGGTTTTGAATCATTAAATTTTAGGTTAATTATACATGTTTCAAATTGAATATGTAGACTCAACTCTCATCATAGTTCAATTTAACATTTAATCTCATATCAGCATTCAAGAACTCGAATGCTCAGGTATCAACATACATGTTCAGTAGAACATTTACGAATGAAAGAACTCAACAGTCGAAAAAAATCTAACGAACTAAACCCACATATGTAACCCAGCATCTAACATATATCTCAATCAATATCTACATTTAAACTTCATAAATTAACATTCCAAAACTCATGAAACAGTGAACATTTACAGGTATCAGAGTTCTTAAACCCGAACCTTACAAAACTAAACTTGATTCGAAAACCTGAATTAAACATCAAATTAATGTGTGCAGACATTAGATATATATCACACGTATCAATGGATGGGGTCCAGTGTCCACATAACTGGACACGAGGTGTCCAAACAGTTTAGAACACGATTGGACACAAAACACAAATGACAGCGTCGTGCGGCGGGTTCGGGGTCTCGTGGACACGCCACGAGACACGTGGAGCCACATGCACATGTTTAGAATGAGTCTAGGTGTAGGTCTACACGTTAGACACACTGATATGAGTCCATGTTGTGTCGTGTCTCGATACGAGATGTGTATCAGTGGGGAAAATTTCGTGCGTACAGTGCAGTGCAAATTCAGTACACCCATGATTTCGTGTCCGACATGACACGAGGTGTCATAAAACTTGATGGTGTCTGTCAGTGATGGCCTCCACCTCTGTGCCAAGTGTCAGGCCACCACGTGGCGTGTCGTATCCTCTGGGACACTTGGGCAGCAGGGGAGCACAGAATGCCCTGTGTAGTATCTCGTGCATAGTGTGCATGTCCAGTTTGGATACGGACACAGCACAAAAATTACCTCAGAGTTAGGGTTTTGTGTTCCTCATATATAGGGCTACAAATCCCTTCAAATAGAATTCGAAATTAACAATATTAATTCCTATCAATCATTTCATCAAATACCTATTCAAAAATACTGATACGTGTCCGATACGGACACGAAATAGACACGAATTCCTTGGGCTACACCTAGGAAAACCCTAAATGAATGCATCTATGGAAAGAAATTAGGAATTTATTAGGGTTTGTAGGGTTCTACCTATTGAGAGTTCAAACTCAATGAAAAGGCTCCTAAGTGAGTTGTTCCCTCCACAAGTTATGGCCAAGTGCTCTTCAAATCCTTGCTAGCAAGCCCCCACTAGCCTCCACTTCTGAAATGAATCCCAATGCAGGAGACTAGCCTTAATTTGGGATCAATTTGGATAAAGGGGGAGGAATTTGGGGAAGAACAAGTTAGGGTTCTTTGTAGGTGTTAAAAGAGGCAAAGGTTTTCTAAAGGATACTTTATAGGAGGGGGGATTTCTATTTGTGGCTGCCACAAAGTGAATTAGGGTTAGGTTTAGATGCAGATGAGTGGCTAAGACTTCTCCACCCAATTTTAAGTCCTCCTATTGGTTCAATTAGTCCTAAGGCTTTCTTTTTTACAAATATCCTAAGGAAAAAATATCCTACTTAGAAATATCTAGATATTGCTAATCTTGTCACTTAGTAGGTTATCCTAATCAAGATTCTTAGCTCAAAGCTAATCTAGATTAGGCTAAGATTCTAGGTCAAGTCTCAACTAAACAAATAGCACATATTTAATTAATAAAATTTCAAAATCACCAAAAAGTTAAAATGACCAAAATACCCTCAAGCCAAAAATGTGGTAGTGACAATCGGGGTGGCCGTGCTCCGTCTTTCGTTATGCTGGAAGAGCTACAGGCTGCCGAGTGTGCCTGTTGCTTTCGAAGACCGGGACGTCGTGCCGCGATCTTTGTCGAGCTAGGAGAGCTCCTTCTCCTGCTATACAAGGGCTGATTGGTGCTGATGCACCTGTGCCATAATGACGAGATGATGCGCCTGGATGAGACACCAGAGTGATACGCTTGACGGATGATGCGCCTGGCATGGGGTGCATAGCAGTTGCTGCGTCTGGCTGTAGTTTTAGGATCTTTCTTTTTGTAGAAGTTCTCATTTGTAAAGCCTTTCTTTAGACATGTAATAGACTTTCATATAAAATAAAAAGCCTTATTTTTAATGTCTTTAAACTTGTACTTTTCTTTGTTGTCCCAAGTATCTAATTGAGCTTCCTGGCGTATTTGAGTTGGTCGTATGGTTGGGTTGAGCGCATAGAAATTTTGGCCTATAGATGCGCCTGAAATTCCATGTTTCTACAAGACCCCCTTCAAAGTTTTCAAAACTTTCTTGCCAAGTTTTGGAATACTTTGAATAAGAAGCATGGGGAGTAACGACTCTGGGCGCATGCCCTTTGCCTAGGCGCATGGCTCTTCTTGGCGTATAGTCGTTCTGCGCGTTGCTATGGGGACGCTTGCTGGTTAGGCGCATACTTCTAAGGTTCTTTGAAGAGATAATGCCTCGATTTTAGAAAAGATTAATAATGATCTTTTGAAGATAAGCAGCTGTTAGTTTCACGAGACCCAAAGCGACCGATTGCTAATGTCACGCCTCATCGGTTTACACGCGAGGCCAAGCCTATAAATAGGTGGCTTGTGAGGAGAGAGAGAGTCTTCTACTTTCTGCAAAAGCTTTCTTCTTCCTCAGAGCTCTTTTCTCTTTTTTTTTCTTTGTTAGAGAGATGGCTCCCAAGACTCCCCGAGGAGGTGCTGCTAGCCGAGAAAGGGGCCGAGACAAAGAACCCTTGGAGGTCGACACGGAGAAAGTCCCCATCGTCATGGTGACCCACACCGACGTTCGCCCAGATATATTCGGTGGGTATTCTCTTGCCTTGGTCTTTGTTGCAGTGGTGTTGGGGTGACCCGACTGCAGATGAGTTGTCTCATGTAGATGTATTTTGGCTGATGCGCATAGACTTATGTCCTGATGATGCGTCGAAGCTTCACTTGCTGACGCACATAGACCGAGGTCCTGATGATGCGTCGAAGCTTCTCTTGCTGACGTGTACGGACTTAGGTATCACGACCCGCACCCTAAGTAGGGGTACGAGCATGTGGGTACGTCCAGCCTATGCCACAGAATCGATGGTAGAACGTTGTATAAGTCATCTATAACATACAACATCTAGACACAATATAAAGGTACCTATCATCTTCGTATGAAGGTATATAATATTACAACTCGATCACAAGACATCTAAGGAAGATAGCACGAAATATGAAAGATAGGATAGAAGGAAATAACTGGAAATAGATGCAAAATTCCAACACAAGTTAGAGTTCAAAACATAACACAAGATCCCAAAATAAAAAGTATACTACAAATCTCAAGTACCAGCTGGATCGCAGTCCAGTCAAGCCTAACTAACTAGTCTAAGCAGGAGGTAAATCCTCTACTGAGCTAGAAGCTCCTCAGGCTCCTGAATGTCACCCTCATATGCCCCATATAAGGTAGTGTAGTCACCATCATCATCTGTAATATTTGTCAACATATCTAATCAGGATGGAACGAGCACATCACCTCTAACAGTTCAAAATAATTGACAAGCGCTATGAGTATGAAATAATAATAAAATTCTTGATGATCAAGTTATAGAGGTAATGTATAATGAAAAGACAAGTGTACAATATCATATGAGAACATGCAGATATATAAAAATGAGTAAACCTGTCATGCAAGATATATTGTAGATAACTCAGACAAACTGTGTTAAGACCAGTTATTTGAAATACCAAGTTTGTCATGTGAACGGCTAGAGAGAGAGATTCGACAAACCATACACCTACGTGTGTGGCCACTATTGTTCACGCATGAAGAATAGAATAGAAAGGGTATGTTTACATGTCTCATAGGTATTTCCCCGTCCCGACTAGTACACATGGAATCTAGGTTCTTCGACACACATTCTATTATTCGTGATAGATGCATTAGTCATGATTTACATTGTTCGTGATAGTATGAAACCACGTATCTCTGGTCAAGGAATCCATGAATATACCAATCCGTGAGTCCATCGTGTCATAATCAAGATAGAACACTAATATAACATGCATCACAGGATATATCAACATAATAAAACTATCAGAGAATGTACTCGCCTGTCATCCTGAGCATCCAAAATAGAATTACAAGGCCTATAGATGAGATACATGTATTAAATAGTATTAAACATGGTTTTCTAGTGTGTGATATGCATCCAGGTTAAATCTCGGTCAAGTGTTGACTCTCAGTTGACTTTTGGTTAATGGGTCAACTTTGGTCAAATCCAGGTCAAACATTGACTCAATTTTGACTTTTAAACAAATTAGTCAACCATGGTTAGGTTAACCTCTAACAAGTCCTTACCTACCTAAATACTCTAATCTTAGGCTATTAGTAACCCACCCATCACCTAGACCACATTACTCATTCTACACCCTCTACCTTAGATTTAGGTAATACTCCAATACCTTAGGCCAATAGGAAACATAAACCTAGACTAATAGGTAATACCCATTACAATACATATATAGTTAATATCCTATACAATACATCTAGATAATACTCTATACCATATACCTAGATAATAACCTAAACCATATCTAGATATCCCCTCAACATAGGTAACTCATACCTAGACCAGTTAGAAAGTATTTCCCTAAAATCCTAATAGGTTGTCCACTTAAACACACACACACATACACACACACACACACACGCACATATATATTCCGATAATAGGTAATTTTCATTACCTACTCAACCCTAACACCCATTTCCCTTAACTCCTCAATACTTAGAACAATTGGCCATTGTCCAACCAAAGCCCAAGGGGAAGGATCCCCTGCTACCCCCTGCGGCTAGTGCAGCTGTTGCTACATAGCAAGCCAAGCAAACATTTGCATTGCCAAAGTGCATTGCTGCACTTGCAATACAAATGGCACAAGCTGCTAATGCAAGCATGCAGTACCCCTGACCCTAAGGCCCCCTCTTGCTACTGTCTGGGCCCCCCTCTAACTTGTATCCTCAACAACTGATACCATTAAACCCAAAACCAATTCCTAATACACAAGGCCATACTCACTTACCCATTTCCCCTAACAATATTTATACCTTGCCCTCTAATAATTCTACCTATATATTCACTCATGCTACATATACATTTATGTGGACATGGACACATACACTCACTAATATGTACACTCTTTCACTAGGCACCGAGGCCACACAGGCCTAAGGCCAAGTGTTTGGCCTGCTGTTCCCTCACTGACCTGGCCTCTATAGGAGGTCAATTGGCCCTGCAACTCCCTGTGCAGTAGGTTACATAGCCTAAATCCAGTGTCATGCCAAGCAAGGCCTGGGCAATCCAAGGCAATGTAACACAAGGCAAACAAGGCTGCCTGGCTAATTTCCCACTCAACTGATACCAGTTGACAATTCATAAATATCCAATATATATGGACACCCTATCACTCTTAAACCTCTCCTCCTACTCTGTATAAACATGGATACTAATCCTTCTCTATTCAACTGATACTTAATCTTCCCTCCAATAGTTGGACTGATACACTTACTGGCACACTATAAGCTGACTGACACTAAATACCACTAATTGACTTAATCACTAACTCACATATCTGATACTAACACTAAACACATACGTGACACTAAGACACATGCTCAGTAAAGTTGGCCTACTCAGAAGTCTGAAACCACCAATGTCAATGACCATAGGCCTAAGGCCAAGGTGGCCAAACGAATTTGCTAATGGCCAAACAAATCTGCCAATGGCCATGAGCCAACAGTCCAACCAAAAACCTGCAGCAACCCATCTCCACTGCAACATGTCAAGTGGCCCTGCCCTGTTGCTGCCACTACAGTAGGCCAATGACCGTGCTCGAGCAGTGGTCGAGCCAAAACCCAGAGCAACTGCTCACTGCAGTACATTCTAACTCTGCACATGGAAGCCCAATAGCCTGGGGCCAATTGCTCGACCCTCCTCTCTTTGATACTGTCAATGGTTCATGGACACTCTAGTCTAGAACTTAGACACTCCTCATCTACATGGAATATGGCCTATACTCACCTGCTGATGCATAATTGCATACTCACAAGGCTCACACACTCACCTTCCTTAGTCTCAGTTGAATGGCCATAGGCTAAAACAAACCACACATATCCATATATATATATATATATATATATATATATATATATATATATATATATATATATATATATATATATATATATATATATATATATATATATAATACACTAGATGGTACCTATATTCCTGCTCACTACACCAAAATGGTCATTTTGGAACACCAAGCAATTTTCAATCCGGAACACTTATTGTATGTACCTAGTGGTTGTAACGGAACAAAAGTGTTCCAAAACAGAAAAATGTTCCTGATATAATTTATTTTAAGTTTTAAGTTTTTATTATTATTTAGGAACACTTTTATAATATACCAAGTATGTTCCTATGTACACATGTGCATATCACGTTCTTATTAAGAAAAGTGTTCCAACAGCTCACATTACCCCTTCTTTTCCCTCCCATAACCCAAAAAACCCTTTCTTTCCCCCCAAAAAACAAACCCTCCCTCCCGTAACAAAAAAAACCCTACTTCCCCCAAAACAAACCCTCCCTCCCAATGACCATATCGACTTAGCAGGAGTTCTCGTCGACATAGCAGACCATCCCGGCTCTCTTTTCTGTTTATTCCCTCTCTTTTCTCAGTTTTTTGGTTCAGTCTTTAGGAAACAAAAGATACAGTATTTGGTTCTAGCTTTGAATTAATTTTAGGGCCTCTCTTTGGTATAGTATTTTGATTCGATATTTTTATTTTGGTGTAGTCTCATTCATCAAAGTTTGATTATTTGTTAATTCCTATTGATATTGGCATTATTTACCAAAAAGAAACACAATCCCTTTCTTGTTCATGCATAACACTCACCTTCTTTGCATGTGTGTCATTATGAAAACAAATTTTTATCAATTTTGCTTGTGTGTCTTTCTGAAAAAAATTAATATCAATTTTGTTTGCTTCTGCAAGAAATTCTTTGCCTGTGTACAAGAAATTAGTACCGTGTTTGCAACAAATTCTTATCAAATTTGGTTATGTTTTTTTTTGCTTCAGTAGGAAATACTTATTAATTTTAGGAAAAAATTCACAACTCGGTGCCTTAAGTTAGTGTCTGGATATGTTAATAAGATAACCAAGCTACCTTAATGAGACTAGTGAACAAGGACTAGGAATTCGTCAATTTGTTTCTCAATTTCTCAAGGGATTCTTAACTTTGTTTTCGTATTACACACTAGATTTTAGTACACGGGTATTTAAGGATTATTAGAATGTAAGATATGCGCCATCGGTCAAATATGGTCTACTACCTATGTTAGTTATTGTCATGAATATATGATCATAGTAGTGATAACGGATTCAGGCCTGTATCTAGGATTTACCTAAATTATTTGTGTTTCTCAGTGTCTTAATGTGATGATTGACTTTAAATCATTCATCTTCCTATAATGGTTTGTATTATTAGAAATTTAAGATATATGGATCATCTCTAGATAGTTAAAAATAAATAATAAATATAGAATATAAGGTGGATTCTTTGGCACATGATTACACGATGGGGGTTTCTCTCTAGATTATCAATAGTATTCAAAGAAAATATTCCTGAACAGTCCTTAAAGCAAGTACATGTATCACTGATATCCAATGCTTATATTTATACGAGAATCAACTTAACATAGATTGATAATTATCCCATCCAGGCTTGTTGATTATGCATTATTATTTAGCATTTAAGTACACGATTGGAGGACTGTTACTTAATTTGTCAAGATTCTACATAGACAAGAATTATGAGCAATCCTAAAAAATTAGAATCAACTTGAGATAGATTGATAATCATGACACAGACATGATTGGAGAACTGTTACTTAATTTGTCAAGATTATACACCGACATGATTATTTGGCATTTAAGCGTTTAATCATTCTGATGCTTGTTGTTCATCCATTAGAATCAACTTGAGATAGATTGATAATCATGACACAAAGCTTGGATAATGTAGAGATTTTTCTTGTGATCCTGATCAATTTTATAGTTGGAGGAGCATCTATACTTGTACAAATAGCCTGCTTTATGAACACATTATGGTGCATAGTGCACTATATTTTAGCATTATGCCCCAAACAAGATACATAGAACCGCTACACCAAGCTAGTCGTATGGGGTCTAAGGAACTACATCTGAGGCCTTTTTATTTTCTTGTCCATTCTTTTTCTTTCACTCTTTCATGTTACTTCCTATTTTAATGCTCACAGGGAAGTTATCCAAATACATATACCATCTCTATGGATTCTCTTCCCTGTTACTTCCTATTTTGATGCTCACAGGATAGTTATCGAATTACATATACCGACTCTATAGATTGTATACGTTTAGGACATTGAAATATGCTACAATAATCAGCACCATCCTAATTAGTAGAATGGTTACTTGACAACTTATTCTACAGAATTTGTTTGGTTGATACAGTTTTTTGGTGGTATTAATGACAAATAATGATTTAGGCCTTGTTCTTCTAGAAAATTTCTTGCTACTTTATTCTAGAATGGCAAGCCAATATAAATGGTAGTGATAATCTTAATATCTCCTTATTTTCGGAAAGTTTTGAGTATAAAAGCAGAACATACTGATGATGCTCAAGCTGTTCTAAATGAGAGAGTTAAAGGACAGTTGAAAGTTACTAGAGCCTTTGGTGTTGGGTTCCTCCAGAAGGTCAGTTACAATTTTTTCATATATAAAAAAATGATAATAATATCTCCCAGTATGAATAATATATTTCCTTTATGTTGTTTAGTGAGAATAGGTAACTGACCACATACAGCTTGCTTGTCGAGTAAAAAACCAATAAGTTTGATGGACTTTCCATTTATTGCTCAAGGAAATATATCTTCGATGTTGATGAGCCACAGACGTGATGCAAGAAACCAACTACTTTTTATATTTGATCTTGGAACAAAGATTGAAAAAGAACATTTGCAATGAATATCTGCCACATAACACACTTCTTTTAAAACATGAATCTCAATCCTCTAAAATCTTCTGTCATATATTTATTTTTTACTTGTAGCCTATTAATTTAGCTGATTGTCAGAATAGAGCACATGATAAGTCATAGAAGTTTCTTACTCTAGCTCAATTTTGGCATGGCTCTTTATGAAGGGACTCCCATCATATGCAAATCAACTAAAATTACCCTGTTGTTTCCTGCTTGTATGTGGCTCTATTTTGGTGCATATACCATTTTCTAATTTGATCAAATCATCACTACCCCTCTTCACTCCCACAAAAGAGAATTTGAAACCATATTTTTTATTAGTTAAGATTCTTTTTAGATTGATATAATAATATTGTGACACGTATCTAGACACGCACATCCTCCCTACAGAATTTTCTATAACCATTGATCCACATGATACATCCTGCAGTGCACTACTTCTGCATTACCCCCGTTTGACACAAACACCATGCTGCTTGTAGTGCACGGATCAAGTATACACACTAGTACACCATTACCCACAACCTAGCTTCCCTTATAGTAGTTTACCTTCGTGCCTGCAGTTTCCATATCTTGTACATCTAACACATACACCCTCATATCCACACAGAATACTGCAACCACTTGCAGTTTCAGACTGCAGTAGAAATGTTCTTAAGATTTAAGATTTAGGATTTAAACCTTCATGAAATGTTCTCAAGATTTTCTTTGAGTTACTATTGGGTGCTTAATCCTAGTTTTATTCCAGTCAAATAATATACAAGTTACATACTACTGGAACAAAGTTCTAAGTAATGGCTGGATAAGTGACCAAAAAGTTGGCTTCGCAAGAAAGAACATGTTTTGGAGAATATTTGTAAGTCCTTGATAGAGTGGGCTAGTTCCTCAAGATTTCGCAAGAACATGTTTCTCAGCTAAGCAATTGCTTGTGTATGTGTACTTGAAGGACAAAGTTTTCTTGAGGTATCTTGCTAGACATTAATGTCTTATTCCTTTAGAACATTCATAAGTTTAAGCCCGGAGAGGAAGCTGTTATGGAGTCCTGGTAGACACTAGCGCCTTTGTGGTGTTAATGTGTAGGTATCTCATGCAATTAAGTAATAGTAAAAGGTTCAACAGTAATAAAAGGATAACTTAAACTCCTGCTTGGGCATGTCTAGGCTGTTGCTTCTTTGGCTATGCGATCCTCGAATTTACTGTGTTTGCATTGCCTAATTAGCCTAGCGCTTGGCTAGGCGGAAGTACGAATGTTAGTTTGTAGGAAGATTGATGTACATCCTTTCAAAAAGATCAACTGGGTAAATGCATTGTTGTGAAGTTTAATGAGAAGTGAGCAACATTCATATATTGTGGTAAGTTTTTTTTGTTGGTTCTATATCCATGGGTATCAGACCAAACATTTTTTATCGAAATAATAGATTATTTTTTCAAGGTAAGAAGGGGTAGAGGAAATGCCTCGAGCCTCAGAGTTAGAGTTACCTCCAGCTTCGGGTGTTCGTTGAGAGAAGCATCTATTCTGGCAAATTTCAAATTGGCCCCAGCTTTGAAATGCTTGGCCAATTTCTCTACCTGTTTGCTAGTGGCTTCACAGTCCACACACCATGGTGGGTGTTAGTTGAGAAAAGCATCTATTCTGGCAAATTTCAAATTGGCCTCAGCTTTGAAATGCTTGGCCAATTTCTCTACCTGTTTGCTAGTGGCTTCACCGTCCACACACCATGGTGTATACACCTTTATTTAAGATTAAAAAGTTAATGAAAACTCAGGATGTCCTATTGTTTATCATGTAACCAAAGTCACATGACTGTGTATAACACATACATACCTCGAGAAGGACATTCTCAATGCTATTCAATACAGAAGCATCGAAAGTCCTGCCAACAACCTTTTGGTTCATTCCATCCTGCAATTTTCAAAGGAAGAGAACTCTTTTCAAGATATTATTGTACATGGTATGTGGTATGTCTTCTGTAAAATGGTTATGTGGTATGTCTTCTGCAAAAGTTTTGATAGAAGAATTTGTAGGCAAGAGCTTTTAGTTCAGTAGTTTTATGATCCCAATATCCAGGAAGCATCAAATGGTTATGTGGTATGTCTTCTGTAAAACTTTTGCTGCCTACATCTTCTGTACATGGTATAGTTCGTGCTTTGGCTGCTTCAGTGTTCAGTTCCTTATGACATGCTCAAGAAAACGAAACCAGAGGTTTAAATTTCATTTGTTTCCTTTTCGGTTTCTTCTTATCAAAGTCATATTTTTATTTTGATCATTGTATTACATTTTATTCAGGATTTTCGAGGAAAAGGTATGTTAAGGCCATCAAAAGGAAATCAACAAAGTTGTTAAGCTCTACGAAGAACTTGATATTGATGTCCTTGTCCTTGAAGAGCCTTATTTGCCATATGGATTTGACAGAAATAGTTGGATACATGAATTTGTCATATGGGTTTGACGGAGAGAGTTGGATCCATGGAGAGCCTTATTTGTTATAAGGATACGATACGGGTATGGCGGATACGGGATACGGGCATTCTCAAATAGGTACATATGCAGACCCCTATGTTAAATTAGTACGGACACAGATACGGACACAATTCTCCATGCAACATAGAACAATGTTATCTCATTTTCTAGCTTGTTGTATAACTAAATAAAGAAATGGCATTTATAGAAGAGATTGTTGAGTTTTTTTTGCTTGTTTTAATCTCTATGAGGATTCACTTCTTCTTTTTTTTGTTACAGAGGTTTGCTGCTTTTCTGGCCCCACTTACATCTGGACGTATAAATATTACAAGTAAGACAGTTTATATATCGAAGAGGATATATCTAAAGAGAACCCCAGGTACAACGAAAGGTGTACACATTATTCTAGTGCCCTTAAAGCTGCTACCACCTGGCACAACATGATAACCTTTCAAATATATAATGGTAGCATTATTATTGCATAATGTTTTGAAGATTATTTTGCTTGTACAATGTACATGAATTTCTTTAACAGGAGTGTCGTAAAGCATGTGGAGGGCAAAGCCTTAAAACAGAGAACTGAATTAGGATCATGAAGGGCGAGTTTGATGTACAGTCTGCCTTTGAAGGAGAGAGAATGTTTACTGCAACAGGTACTACTCCTAAGATTTTTGTTGGACGATCTTCGTTTAATATTAGGAATTAGCAATCTGGGAAATTATAATTAGATACAACTGATTAGGTTAGCAGCCGTTTGCGGGTTTGGGAATGGAACAAATGAATGATGCTTGCCCATTTATTCCAGCATTTCTGACAAGCTGCACCCTTAGGAATACTAAATTCCAGGTACTTTGTTATTTTGTTATCTTCCATCCATACTGAAGTAGTACCATGTTATATTGGATTTTAATTAACAGATGAGTGTTACCTAGTTTAGAATGATCTTTACTTCTCCAAGAACAACTATCTAATATCCATAATTTGTTTACATGGAAAGTTAATGTCATGTTGATTTTAGTGTTTTGCTTAGGTTCTGAAGTTAAAGGATCAAGCAGATCAATGTTTTCCCGAACTAGTACTTGTCATGTGAAAATTGTATTCCTAGGACACAAGCAAATCAATGTTCAGAACCTTCAGCACACTATGAGCAAGAGACTCCTTTGAGTTTTAGAGTTTGGAACTAATTTGTTCTTCACACTCTCTATACTATAATAGTAACTGTATTGACATATGCATTATATTTGTATGGCAGCATGATGACCAGCTTTGAGTTGGAGAAGTGGATTTGTTTCCTCCCTACTTGGATGCAAGTAATAGATTACTGGATGCCAACATCACAAAAAGTCTACTCTGACATAATGTCAGTTTATAAAGGAATGGTATGACATTCTGCTAGTTCTTTTTACATGATTAATATTAATACGATATGATACTAACATTATTACATGTTGAACCATATATGTAAGATGAGTAACTCCCTAGTTCTCTTTCAACTGTGCTTTCAAATACATTTATTTGAATGGGTACTATGTGAAAATGCAAAGAATGATTATTGACATGATGATAATAAATTTCTATCAACAGAACCTGAGAAGACAAAGATATAATTCAAGGAACAATTGGCAGATAAATGATACCATGAATCATGGCAGATTTAAGGTAAAAGTTGTACATATTACTTTCTCTTTCATGAATCTTTCTTATTGTAAGACATAGTACCTAAGAATGACAAATGTTTCAGACAAGGTGCTTATTTACAGACATGTTTGGTGGAGATATGCAATAGAGCAGATGAAAGCATCCTAGAAACAACTGCGATTAGCATTCAGTCAAGAGCTGGAGTACTCGAACAGATGGTTGTCCTGGTTATAATAAAAGCATGGTTCACAAACCTGTGATCTAAATCATTTGAGGCAACCCCAATCATTTGAGGCAGCATCGGTCTATGGGGAATGGTATCATGATTGAAGACTTCTTCCCTTACAGTCCAAACTTAAGACGGTTTCTTTATACAACAAATTTGTAGTAGCAACAACATTAGAGATTGTTTTTTAAATTGTACAATTATATTTTTGTTGTTGATTTTATTTATTATTTGTAATTTTTTATTTATATACTTTTGATGACATTCTATAAAGATTAACTTTTGAAAAATGTTATTAGTTGTTTTGTATTAAGTTGATATCTTTGGTTGATTTAATGGAGCTCTTGGATGTTGATTCAGGGTATGTGTAAAAAATCATGCACCATTTATTATGTTGTTACAATAGAGGAATAATCAGATTTGTGGTTCAAACTAAAAAATGGAACGCAAAATTAAAACTAAAAAACAGAAACATTAATAAAGTGTTTCAAAACTAGCCATGAGAACAACGCAAAAGCGTTGCAAATTGCATTTAGGAACAAGCCTAAAGCGTTTCAAATGATATTTAGAAACGTTTCAACGGTGTTCCAAAAATAATTTAGTAACACATTATATGTGTTCCAAAATCTGTTTTAGGAACACCTTATAAATGTTCCAAACTTAATTTAGGAACGCATTATAACCGTTTCAAAAATTGCAACGCCACTTTTAGGAACGATTATAATATGTTCCTAAAATTATTAAGAACATATAAAAACTGTTCCTAAATACCTTTTTTGGTGTAGTGGCTACATTACAAGACCTTCACTGACACAGGTTCAACTCCCTGTTGCTGGCTGTCCTATGGTCTAAATTGGCCAACCAAAACTTGGTCCAACTGAACCCCCAACTTGTGCTTCACTGCCCAAGCCATCTCTGTCCTGCACAGGCCTAATGGCCTATGTCGAGCCACAATGGCTGTCCAAATCTCACTTCAACATGTCTACTGTTGGGCAAGGCAATACCTTGCCTACTGCCTATCTATCCAGTCATCCATTACCTATCACCCACCTTTCCTGACCTCTACACAGGGAAAATATACTATCAAATGACAGTATATCACTCCAAGACACACTCACACTGTGAACTCATAGGCCTATAGGCTAAATCATACATGTATATCCACCCATATAGAGTTATACATATATAGATACAAATTCATTAAAAACCATCACATGCCTAATCTAAATGAGGAGCTAAACTAATCATGGATACAACTTAAGAAAAATAGAACTAAATGGTCATTGTGGCATTTCTACAAACATCTATGGGTCAAAATTCGTAGCCCTACACACATGGACACAAAACTATGGATAACCATCATAATAGCACTCAATAGGACCCCAATCTACCTCCTATTAGTCATGGGTAGGGTCTCCTATATGAATGTAAGTGTCTAAGTGTATGTGCCACCAGTGACCAGTTGCCTAAGTGTCTAAGTGGATTAGCCACCAGTGTCCAAGTGGACTAAGTATCTAAGTGTCTAAGTGTCCAGTGACCTAAGTGTCTAAATGAGACTATATATGCAGCAGTAGTGGTAGGTAGGAAGGAAGAATGTTGTGTCAGACTAGATATGCAACAACAGTGGATTAGCGTGGCAAGCTAGGAGAAAAATGAGGCTAAAGTTGAGACTTTCTTACAATCTTATCCACCATTGCTTGAGTATCTGGATCATAAACCATCGAAACAAAGTCATTTCCATCATGTTCACTGGCATCAGCATCCCCAGTAGACTTTCTTGTAGATTTTTTTGCTTTTTTCGAGCTAGCTTCCAAAAAAGCCAGTGGTCAACTTCCTCCTCGGTATACGTTGCATCTTTTTTCTATTTTTATCATAAAATGAACATAGGTGAGTGTACACATTTGCATTATGCATCCATCACTTGCGTCAAAGCGTTGTATCAGAGTTCAGATTACTTACTATTTCTTCTCTTAAATCCGCATAGCCTGTTCGGCCTAGCCTATGGTTGTATACATGTCTGTCTCTCCTATTTTGTTGCTCTATGCGAAGGTTCTGAAAACATAAGTAACATATGATAAGTAACAACTTATGAAGTAGACAAGTTAACCAAATTCTTGAGACCGATACATGAAAGTCCTCTAAAAGTCTACATATCACAAACTTGCTCCATTGCATTTGATGGATGAAACTATACATTGGCAGGACAGTGCGTAGGAGTATCTCTAGATATACTTTGTCTAGGATCTGTGCGTGCATGTGTTAAGGAAAATGCATCAGTCCTATAGGAAAAATGCATTAGTCCCTATAAGATTTTGCCATAGCCAGGGGATCTAGGCAAATATCAGAGGACTGGATATATCATTAGAGTATCAAAACAATTAGGGTATCAGAACAATTAGAGTATCAGAACAAATACAAGGGTAATACATCAGTCCCTATGAGATGTTGCAAGTATCAGAACAATTAGGGATAGGTATGTTCCATATATATATATATATATTTGGTTTATGATATATCATTAGATATCATGGATTGTGTGGAGTATCAATTTGTACTTGAGTATATATATGTTTCATAGGGGAACTGTCACTAGTAATGTAGAATTATAGGGGTGTGTGTGTGTCTCATATGCATACAAGGCATAATAGAGACACACTACAAGAAAAATGTTTGAAAAAATGTATACCTTTTCGATTTTCTCTTCCTGTCATTAACAAAATTGCTAATTTTAGGCATTGGAGATGTTTGCACACAAGTAAAAACATATTGCATAAGTAAAGAGAAGAAGTTAGAAAATAAATGAATACTAATATAAACATATTGCATAAGTAAAGAGAAAAAGTTAGAAAACAAATGAATAATAATCTAAACATATTGCATAAGGGAAGAAGTTAGAAAACAAATAAACGCTAATCTGAACAGTAGCTTCATTAATAAAACAATGAACAGAAAATAAGAAGTTACTAATTAACCCAATCTGAATAGTAGCTTCATTAGAAAATAAAAATTTGTTACAGAATCACATATACAAATTTATTAATCAACCCAATCTCCTTCACACCCCACTTTTTATAAAACATATTATCGTCATCTCCAACATCTAACAATCCATCATTCAATGATACATTAGTAAAGGAATGATGTTCCATCAAATTATCCACATCTTCAAAATCCTTTTTGTGTAGATAATCTTTTGGACTAGTAGACAAAACAATAGACCATTGAGGATCTAGTTGGTCTTTTACATAAAATACTTGCTTGGCCTGTGAAGCTAGAATAAAACAATCTAATTTATACCCAACTCGATTAAGGTTCACCAATGTGAAACCAAATTCATCAACCTTAACACCCTTACTCTCGACCCCATTGCACTTAAATACTAGAATGTTAAAGGTATGATAATCGTGCTCCCATATTTCTTTGATAACTCCATAGAAACACATGTCCCCTACTATAGGATTCTTATCTTTAAAAATTGTAATCTGCATTGTTGTAGCTAAAAGACTGACTCCACTATTTTGGCTAACTCGAGCATTGTCACGATCCATCGTGTGGTAGCGACAACCATTAATAACATATCCAGAACTTTTAAGTACATGGTGACTAGGCCCTTGTGCTAGCCACTTGACAGTTTGTGAGATGTCTTCTTTCACATCTAATGCACCATAAACCTATACAAATTCAACATTATTAATATTCTTTAACTTCTGAATAAGAAAGAGGTGAAGGTATATTGATTTTGGTTTAACAACTACCTTCTGTTGCAGCAAATAGATAAATGTCTGATTGTGTTTGTCCTGCAACCACTTTCTATTTTTAGACTTTTGGGGATATTCTAAGTGTAATCACTCCATATGCTTGCTGTCAAGTCATTATGCGAACTTATTATGCAATGTAACAATTTTTATACAATGAATTGGAAAATTAGAAAATTTATGATAAAGAAGCTTATTCAATATAAGGTTCAATATCATTAGTATTGTTGCTCCTTCCTTTCCTGCAATAAGAATGAGACAGCAGATCATTAGTATATTGGTCTAGTGATACAGCAGATCAGTTTCAGTTCTGTGTTAACAAACAAAATTTTTACGACACGACATAGTTGACCCACAAAAAGTCCTACTGATTCACAAATCCTACACAGTTCTGTGAAAAAACAAAATCCCTAGGACAAGACAAATTTCTGTGAATAAACGAAAACTCACATCATATGGCAAAATTGACCAAAAAAAATCCTACTTATTCACAAATCCTAGGACACGACACAGTTATGTGAAAAAATAAAATTCCTATAGGACAAGAAAAATTTCTGTGAATAAAGGAAAACTCACATCATATGGCAAAATTGACCCAAAAATTCTACTTATTCACAAATCCTAGGACACGACACAGTCCTGACACGACACAGTAGCCAGACACAAAATCCACATCATGACAAATTTGACCTAAAAAATTCTACTGATTCACAACTAGGACACGATAAAGTAGCCAAACACATAAAATTATACTCTCAATACAATCCACAAAATACTATACTGTCAAAAAACTCTACTCTCAAAAAATTCACAAAAACCCTAACTTCAACTAACACTACCATAAAATCGAATTGCAGAGAAAAAAATATGGAATAGAATTGCAACATACCGCATGGTGAAGACCGAAGTGGCCGCATGGTGAAGTTGCCGCTGAGAATATAGTTTTTGAGAGGGGACATAGGCCGCCAAGGAGACCGTGGACAACGAGCATAAAGTTTTAGGGAGTGGAGGGGGAGAATTTCTGAGAGAAAAATAGGGTTTTCTGAGAGGAACGGGGAGAAGAGGGATTTTTGAGAGTTTTCGGAGAGGGACTTCTAATGTTTTAGAAAGAGAACGGGCCTTTGAGCAGGGGGGATTAAACATAAAAACCGTCACTAACCCAAAAATATCAAAAAAATTACAATAATGGCATCTGAAATAGTTAACACAATATTGTATAGTTAACACAAAATAGGGGTTTAGTTGACACAAGATCTTATCCGTCAAGTAAAACTGAATAGTTGACAGGAATTACTGACCGTCAATAAAAAAAATGTCAACAAATGTCATTTTTCTTGTAGTGACAACTAATTTTATGGTGAATAATATTGGACGATTCTTGGCCAAGTTAATGACTCAACCACAAATCTGATGAAGGAAGGGGAATAGAATGCTTACTTTCAATTAAACCACTAGTTATACCGAAAACAGTAGACTTCAATTAAGCTATTTCAAGTGAATTAGGCAGAGATTCTATCCAAAGTAATAGGATCCGTTAAAGCCCCATCACCAAATGTTACATAACTTGTTGAGATGCAAAATTCTTAAAGATATAGCAAAATTCTTAAAGATATATGTTCCAGCAAGTGATACAAAACTTTGACAAAGTGTAAATTTAATGAATGAAAAACAGGTAGGTGAACTGGAATTGTTTTAGCATGATAGTCATTGTCAAGTCTTTCATCATTGAAAGTAGTCATTGTTAAGTCTTTCATGATTTCGATAAGATAAGCTTATACCATATATTTTGCTTCATGCCAACAAGAGAGCATGCATTATATAAAATCCTAGCAGTCTACACATGGAAAGCCAAAAAGAATTGCATGAAACACGTGCAAAGTGAACAATAACTACCAGAGGAATGTGCTTCCTTACGACATGACTTACAACAGATGAAAAGAATAATCTTTTTAGATTGTTGGATATTATTTTTTTAACATCCTAAAAATGAAATAACAAAATATTAAAAAGAATAAAAATATCGGTCTACAGAAAAGTCATGCACGAAGCACTGTCATAAAAAATTATTCGAGATCTATGTGCAGACATATTCTCGAATCCTCCTAAAAAATCTCTTAATACCGGCTTTCCGTCACCACACACAGTTTCGGAAGAACAACCCGAACTTACCTCTTGCCGGCCAGAGTAGGAGAGATTGAAATAGAAAAGTAGAAATCATATGGTTGTGATTTGTGGAGAAAGAGAAGGAGGAGAATCATATGGTTGCTACTCTCCAAAAGATGTCTCTTCAACAAGACAAAGTATGCATTATATAGACAACCCTTAATCCATAGAATTGATATAATTTATTAGGATTAAACAACCAATAAAATGGATAATAGGTAATAGTTAATAGGAATTAACATCAGTCATTAATACAATAAAAGACATTGAAAGTTGATTTTTTAACAAATTCATACAACAGTACGAGGCGAGGACCAGGTCAGTTTAGGGAGGCTTGTGTTAGAGTTGTCTCAACAGTATGACATGTCTGGAAGGAGCGGAGTAATCTGATATTTGATGGTTTGTGTACTAGTACTATTGGTTTTATTCATAATATTAATGGGGATGTTAGGAGGATTGGAGTAGGAGGTAACCCTTGATTGTAACAGATTTATGACTTAATACAATTATCTTTTTTCCAAAATATAATATAATATATATATATATATATATATATATATATATTAGGGTCCAAAAAAAAATATATATATATATATATTATTAGGGTCCAATAGATTATACATAACACACATGTTACTATAATTGAATCATTGCAGGGCGATGGGTTGGGGTGGCCATTAACTAATCATAATATTAGAGGAAAACTCTAAAAACTTTTAAACCTAAGTAACCGTGCATCATGATTCTTGTGGTGCATCATGATTTCAAAAAAAAAAAACAAAGTCATACGAAGCACAACGCGCGCGCCACACTGGCACTAGTTAAAAAATGATACTGCTATTGTGGATCACCTTCCTGATGGGCCACACGGTTGAAAATTCAACTATCCAGTGCAGATAGCTGACTCTCTTGGAAGCTTTTAAATAGAACAGGAGCAAGCAATGGCTCATCATCATTTCTCACACATATTGCCATTCACAAAATGGCCACTACTGCTGTGACTATAGCTACCACCATTCTCCTCTTCCTTTCATTGTTTTCTTCCGCCTCCGCAGCAGCAGCATGCAACAAGAAGGACGAGAAGGCCCTCCTCGCCTTCAAGAAGTCATTCCGTTATAGTTCCTTAGACTCGTGGTCCAAATCAACAGACTGCTGCTCCTGGGACTTTGTCGGCTGCGACAGCGAAAACGGCCGAGTCACCTCCCTCCGCTTCTACAACGACTACGACATGTCTGAGTTCATCTTCCTCAACGGCTCCATCCCCGCCGCCATCGGAGGCCTCTCCGAGCTCGAACGCGTCGAGTTCAACCGCATCTCCAGCCTCAAAGGCCCCATCCCTCCACAGCTGTCGAAGCTCAAGAAGCTCCAGTCCCTCCAGATATACCAAACCCAAGTCTCCGGCCCCGTCCCCGGCTTCCTCTCCGAGCTAACCTCCCTCAAGGAGCTCGGCCTCGGATACTGGAACTATCCCTAGATCCTTTGCCAACGTCCCCTTCTCTGTCCTCTCCTTGGACAACAACAAGCTCACTGGTGACGCATTGTTCCTCTTCGGCAATTCTAACCATATAGTTTCAATCGATCTTGCATTTAACAAGCTCACGTTCGATTTCGGCAAGGCCAAGTTCCCAGTCAGCACGAACTACATTGATATCAGCAATAACAAGATCTATGGAAGCATTCCAAATCAGATCACCAAGTTGCCGAACCTGAATTACTTTGACGTGAACCACAACAAGCTGTGTGGAAGATACCGAGTGGAGGGATGTTAGTGTTGCCTGCAGAGAACTATGCAAACAACAAGTGTCTGTGTGGAGCACCGCTGCAGCCATGCAAGTGAGATGGAGATGGAGATAGACATGGAACTCCCAACTTCTAGGCATGCATGCCTTATTTTCTGTTTTCAATTTTTATTTGCAGTTTTTTTTTTAATCATTATATTGAAGTTAATGAAATAAGATGGTTTCCTGGCTTCTTTATCTCCAACACAGGCTATACGTAACGCATAAGATTATACGCTCCACCGAAATAATAAGAAAAAATTTGAGTGGCATTGTCAAGACCGGCTCCCGAATAATCGGACACGAGTCGGACACGTCCAGCCTTCGTCGATGGACACGACGAAATAAGCTGTACAATTCTAAGAAAAACTCCAAGGTACAAGATACATAAAACAACACAGCTGTATACACGATCCCAGAATAAATCTCCACAATCTACCAAATCATACAATATCATCCGGAGACAAATCCGGTAACCATAATAAAATTATACAATCCTGAATCCTTAATACAATATACATGATACAAACTCTAAATAAACTAGAAAATGATCTAATCTAGGGGTACTGCAACTCTAAGTCCATCCTGAACACCACTCCACCATCTCCGGGCTCTGAAACAAGGTGGTACCATAAACCCAAGATACCTGCAACGTATCATGTCAGGAAAAGAACAAAGTACAACCCTGACAAAATGCACTAAACAATGTAAACTGAAATGCATGAAAAAGAGCCACAATATGAACTATGGTACAAGACAGTAATATGAAACTGTAGTACATGAATAACGATGAACTATAGTACCAGATCCTGAACAATGAACTAGACTATCAGTGTATCATGCAAGTGAAATAACTATCAGAATATTTGACCGGCTGGATAAACAATGAACGATGATGGTACGGCCTAGGATCCCACGTGCACGATGTGAGACCTAACCTATTAGTCAATGCCGAGCTAATATAGGATTGGTCGCATATCTGTAGTAATTTTTCATCCCAATGTACAAGTAAGAACACTGAACAATGAACGATGAACAATGAACGATGAACAATGAACAATCGTGTGTACAACGTGTCAATATGAGAACATGAAGCAAGACAGAAATACAGAGTAAAGAGTTCGAGTCGGTGTACTTACCTTGGTCCAAATTGCTCCTGGTCCAACCTGTTAAAATAGGATATCTCATAAATCAAAATGCCTAAAATAATCTTTAATAGTCTTAATCCTAAAATCCAAGTCAAATACCCTAACCTTGATTTATATCTATTCTAGCTAATATCCTTCGATCAATTGTAATATAAACTAACTATTTCTAAAGCATAACTAAGAATAGGCTATTATCAATAATATTTGTAAAGCATCAGTATCATCTAGTATCCTAACAAAATTTGCTAAAACATTTACTTAAATAAATAATTCAGTTCAAATCTCTAGTCCAACTAATCCAATAGCCCAACTGCAGCACCCCCCTCTAAACCAATACACAACTCAGATTACTACTCGAATTCAAATGCTTATTGTATTGCTTACAACACTACTCACATCCTACCTATTCTCCTCACAACCAAAAACCTCAAGTGATACACTTGACCCGAGTCCCAGTCCTGGACCTAAAGCTTATATCTATAAACTCGGCATGGATTTGGCTCAGAAACAGCCTCAATTTAATACTGCTGCCATCTTATTTTCTCCTAAAACATTAGCCCAGGTCCTCGGCTCAAATCCAGCCCAAACAGCCACTACATAATACTAACTGTAGCTCACAACATTCAAAATCCACCACAATCCTAAGCCTAAGGGCTATCCATAGTAAATCAAATTCGTAACAACGAAATCATCTGATACTCTCCAACTGTTATCACCATTCAAACTGAATTGCTTCGATACCCAGACACGAGTTCGTGTCATCATCACATGAATCCTCGTGTCCCTATCTCTGTGTCAACGACAAGGTGGACACACCAATCCATTCTGTCACCAGCTTGCCCGAAACTGCACCTAGTGCTACATACCATATACATCAAGAAAACTAGAAGAGAATGAAGAAGGATCGCACCTGTGTCTCACACGAGTCCTCCTGAGCTTCCTTATGTCCGATGCGAACAATTTGAAATCCACGAACTCCTCTGCAGCATTTAACCAAACACGTAGCGTTCAATTAGAATCAAAGTGTTTAGAGTTTGACTTGAATTTCCAGGTGATCAACTTCCAGAAATAAAGATCAAAGATCGAAATGCTTGCCAGAGGATTTTCTGGTCGAAATCAACACCAATTGATCGATCACTAACCAATCCCAAAGTGATCGAGAACGGATCAAGAATCAAAATTCACACATCAATCAAAAATGGAAATAAATAATTCGAATTAAGAAGAGGAACGACCTACCGACGTTTTGCTGATGAATATCGATGCGTCTTCAGAGAAGATCGCCGTGAATCGATATGGCCTTCACATCGAGGGCTCGTTCCCGGTCCGACCAGAAATTGGAATCAATTGGAGTGTTCCCGATCGCAGAAATGAACGGAGAAAGGAGACAAACTCACGATCTGCTAAGACTCGTCGCCACTGAACGGCGGAGATCCCCGAAGCTATGCCTTCAATTCTGAGTCCTCGCCTCACTCGGACACAATGCCGCACCACACCCGTAGGAAAAGATCGCCATGGCCCAGAGTTTGAGGAGGAATGAGAAGATCTGCTATAGATTCAAGCAGGGCTTCGCCTGCGGTGGCTTGATGAAGAAGAAGGAGGAGGTTGGGTCGGTGTGGTGGACAGTTGTGATGATGAGAGGCGTGGAACCCTCTGGGTGGTTCTAAAAGAATCGAGATTTCTTCACTGAGTCGAAGGGGTTGGCCGTTAGTCAAAACGCTCGACTGAGTTCTGCTTCTCCGGGTCGCTCGCCTCTCTCAGTTTTACACTAAATAGTGAGGAGATGGTTTAATTAGTTATCGAGTCGGTCGAGTCGGGTGAAAGCTTTTTAGCGGGTTGGTTAGTAAACGAGCCCGAATACTAATATCAATTAATTAATCTTGTGGCCAGACATTGTGGGCTTCCAGGAACTATGGGCTTGGCAGATGCTAAGGGTTTGGGCTGGGTCATGCCTAATGAAGAAAACTGTTGTCTTGGGTGTTGGTCATACAGGTGGTGGTGACTTTGGTTGCTTTGATGGCTATGGAGTTTTTTTAGGTTAGTTGTGAACACTAGTTGGATTGTGGGATTACTAATTTGGGCCTCATTTGGAGTCAATGGACCATTTAGTCAATTTCAGGAAATGAAGTAATTGGAGGCTGGGATAGGCTTGGTCTAACTCAGATTTGGACTAGCTGTCTAAAAGTAGTAGTTAGGTTTAAACGAGTTGGTGAACTTGCTTGATTCAACACTCATGGGCTGTAAATACAGTTAATACTCTATATATGACTATGATTAAACCAAAAAGTAAGAACATACAGATATGTATATATTCATAATGGGGAATTACAAGAATGTCTAACTATTAATTAGAAAAATATGGGTAAAATAGGAATATTTATGAAAATGAAAAATGGAGGTTACAAATCTACCCCCTTAGAAAAATTTTGTCCACGAAATTTCAAATGACATATTGAAGACAATTGATTGGCGAAAAAATAATTAAAAATTTAGTTAAACATAGGATCCCCATCAATACAAGTAAAATCACGATTTTCTAAAAATGATCAAAATTAAAAAAAAAATTCAAGCATGATAAATTCTAAACATGAGAAAAATCAAAATTACGCACATAGTCATAAAAATTATGACCTAACTCCCAAAATGCGTTTAGGCACAATTAACACGGCTATGACTAAGATTTAAATCATTTAAACACGATTTGGTAAAATATGGTCCAAATTATTTAGGCTTGATATAATCACAACTTTTAAAATCATAAGTGCGATAACTAGAAAGATGTTACGACTAAGCAAAGGATCTTGAAAATTTGGGTTTGATTAGAAATTAAATTTAGCAAAATCAAACTCCAGTATGATCAAAAATCATTTAGGACAAAACCACTTAGAAATCAAAGCCATATAGGTATATTCATTATCCTGGTCATAAATTTTTTTTTAGGAAAATCAAGAAAAATTTATATAGGAAACCTATGGTAACAAAATGATTTCTGAAAATTGGATCAGCTGCTACGTCATTCAAGATAATTTCTAGTAAAGTTTCCAATGGTAAAAATAATAATCAAACATGGTGTGTAACACGAATATAGTCTCAATAATATCCGGAAACTATATACATCCGAAATTACTTTGCCTAGAGTTCCTACCCCGCCAGTAGGGTACATCTGACTGTAGTGAACCTTTGGCTCAATGACTCAAATAATAATAAATTACCAAATTCTATCAACTTTATCCATGTTATCGGAACAACTGAAAAGATCAAAATTTATGATTTAGGACATAGCCTCGATAATATTCGAGAACCTATAAATACCTGAAATTACTTCGACTTAGAGTTCATGCCTCGCCAGTGCGCAGCTGACTGTAGTGAACCCGTTGTCTTCATAATCCAGATAAATGACTGCAGTGTGCATCTGCCACGTCATAGTAGGTCGTCGGATACTCTCTCAACTTTATCCGTAGAAATTTCAAAGAAGTTTATAAAAATTCAAATAAGTTCCAAAAGTCAAAATCATAATAGAAAGTGATGTATCTGCTCTTTAGAAAACATTGAGTTTTATAAAAAACAAACAATAAGACAAAATGACTACAAAACAAATCTCAATAAAATCTTGAATTGGAAACAAATCTTGAATAACAATAAAAATTTTTTCGAAAAAAAATCCACATGCTAAGAAAAAATCTAAAGACAGATCAAATACTAGTAATCAAACAGTTATACTAGCAAAACATATATAGATAATAACCCCAGGAGCCTCAATCGGAGGGGAAATCGATATTCTTGGTGTTACGTGTCTGATCCACTATGAAAAACATAAAATAGTTAGATAGGGCTTAAAATACAAGGTAACAAACAAAAATTATAACTATAACAATTTCCTACGGATCCTATGCTGTGATGAGTTTTTCTTAGTCTAACAGGTTCCCCAATAGCAATGTATAGCCAAAGTGCCATTAGGACAGACCTGCGTGGGCCACCACTAAAAATATGTCATGACCCGCTCCCGAATAATCGGACACGAGTCGGACATGCCCAGCCTTCGTCGATGGACACGACGAAGTAAGCTGTACAATTCTAAGAAAAACTCCAAGGTACAGATACATAAAACAACATAGCTGTATACACGTTCCCAGAATAATCTCCACAATCTACCAAATCATACAATATCACCCAGAGACAAATCTGGTAACCAGAATAAAATTATACAATCCTGAATCCTCAATACAATATACATGATACAAACTCTAAATAAACTAGAAAATGATCTAATCTAGGGGTACTGTAACTCTAAGTCCATCCTGAAACACCACTCTACCATCTCCGGGCTCTGACCCAAGGTGGTACCATAAACTCAAGATACCTGCAACGCATCCTGTCAGGAAAAGAGCAAAGTACAACCCCGACAAGAAGCACTAAACAATGTAAACTAAAATACATGAAAAAGAGCCACAATATAAGCTATGGTACAAGACAGGAATATAAAATTGTAGTACATGAATAACGATGAACTATAGTACCATATCCTAAACAATGAACTAGACTATCAGTATATCATACAAGTGAAATAACTATCAGAGTATGTGATCGGCTGGGTAAATAATGAACGATGATGATACGGCCTAGGATCCCACGTGCACGATGTTAGACCTAAGCTATTAGTCAATGCCTAGCTAATATAGGATTGGTCACATATCTGTAGTATTTTCCCACCCCAATGTACAAGTAAAGAATACTGAACAATGAACGATGAACAATGAACAATCGTGTGTACAACGTGTCAATATGAGAACATGAAGCTATTTGCAAAAACAAAAGTTGATCTTTATTTCAACAAACTTTATAAAGAAGATTACAAGAATTCTGGGAAAGTACAACTGTAGGAATCCAATCAAGATGACGATTGCTTTATCCCTTGGACGATGTAAACTTTGAAGACGGTAGCCTCTGAATTTGAAGGCGATAGCCTCGAAAGAATACAGCAGCACTTGGACAAGAACTCCTGAACTCTCTGATATTTCTGAACTTTATGTCTGATGCCCTGGAATGAAGACTTGAAACTCTATTTATAGAGTTCTAAAAATAACTAACGTTTAGTTATTCTGAATGGCGCAAGTTGGATTGCACATGCACTGGATTGCGCAGCATTAGACTGTGCATGCAATTGTCTGATCGTGGGCCAACTGTCTTGGACACATAGCATCATTTGATTGAAATGTGCATGATCGTGTACAGACGGTTGCCACGTAATGAGCAATTGATGGCATGAATGCCACGTGTACATTTGTCAGTTATCATGATGAAGTATGCCACATGAATTGTGCTAACTTCATATTGCGCTGGCATAGATGGCGCAGCAGAAAGCCTGGCAGATTGTGCTGCATGTACAGCTGTCCTCGAGCGCTGTGCGGCGCAATAAACGAACAGTCTCCTCGTTCTTTGTGCTGTCAGTTGTCAGAAGATTTGATTGTGTCAGGTATGATGACATGGCCACGTCAGCTTGCGCACTTGAGAGTGTGCGCAGTCCAGTCTGCGCAATCTGGATGATGCGCAATCTGACTTCTGCGCCATTCATTTGAAAGATGTATTTCTTGATTTTTATGAGTTTGTTGATGGGTGCAACTTGATTTTTTAGGACCTACAAGACCCCCTTCAAAGTTTTCGAAAGTTGAATTTATTCAAAATTTCGAAATACTTTAAATTTTGAATTTTCAATCAAGTTGCGCATGTGATGATGTTGTCTGCACAATCGGAGGGATTACCCCTATTTATTCGGCGCGCGCAATCTGAGCGACCGTTGCTCTTTGAAAGACTATAAATAGTTCCCTTCGTCCTTCATATTATTCTTTACTTGTTTTCATTGTGCTTGAGAGAGAAAAATCCCGAGCCTACTCCGACTTCACTCTTTCTTCCTCGTCGACTTCATGGCTCCCAAGCGTTCTTCTGCCACTGACAAGGGCAAGGCCCCCGCCGAATCTTCGGCTCGGGCTGTGCCGCGCCCTTCCGACACGAAGCTGCGTACCCTGCTTTGTGAGGTAGACAACCCGATCGAAAACTCTTTTTAGGGTTTTTCGACTTTGCTGAATCTTAAAATCCGTCTCTTTTTAGAGATATGATCATACTGCGCCACCCTGTTTAGGGTTTTGGTTGCATGAACCCATTATTCTTTATTTTTATGAAGAATATCTTCTCGCGTAATCGGTTGAATTGCGCTGGCAAAAGTCAGCACAATCAGCTGATTTGCGCAAGATTGTCAGCGCAATCTGATGTTTGCGCAAGCTTTATCGCGTAATCTGATGCTTGCGCAATCTGATGTTTGCGCAATCTGATGACAGAATTTCTGACTTGACTTTTTTTCTGTTTGATGCAGTTGATACCAGAGAGGACCCGAATTATGAAATCTTCACAGGAACTTTAGCTGAGCCAAATTTCAAAGAAGACTTATCCCATGTGCTCTTCCCACAATATGACCTTCCATCTTCTCGCCAAGCTATCCTGATAACACAGGATAATGAAACTTTGTTAAGTCTGATGAATGGGCAGCCGTTGCAGTCTGCTGACGTTGTCACCCAAAAGAAGCCTATGTTCCTCTTCGGTGAAGCCATTGACAAAAGTTCTCAACCTAGACCCCGAGTTGAGTCGAGAACTTCTAAAGAAAGGAGAAACTGATCCAGTTACCAGACATAGCTAGATGCCTCCCTCTAGCACGATATGCTCATGCCAGCCATCCTAGGAGGATGGATTGGGACATTACTCCCCTTCAACATGCACGGACAGGAAAAATCTTTGTCAAGAAAGGCCCGAACAATAGGGACATGTTCTATAGCTCTTCTGAGTGACACAGCACTCTACTAAGAGGGTTGAAGCCAGGTTGTATCCCTCCTGAGAACTCGTCTTTGTTGCTGCCGGTAAGGACACCGATTTTTGCTAACGAGTATGCAAAGGCGGAGGGCAGATATCCTGATCAAGACATCTGGCTGACCGGTTTGGTAAACCCGGAAAACAGGAGGTGGAACTGTATAGCCAACTGGGTATTGGCTCAGTTTGAAGATAAACTTAGAGAGATCGAGCTTTATGACGCGGTATATGCTACCGTATATGGCTTCCATCCAAACCCTCATCTGTTTCTAGCCCTGGCAGAGAGGTATAACTATAGGACATGGACGTTCATGATGCCCTGCGGGAAGATGGGATTGGCGCTCCATGAGATGAATATATCTCATGCCTACCAACGGGAGACTGTCCTTATGAGAAGTATGTTCCCACAAACGACAAGTTAGATAGACTGCATCGAGAAAATCCAGAAATGGTAGCAGTTTTAGACGAACTACTGTGCCATTATAATATATGCTCCCTGTATTACCAGAGCGGCTCTTCCAGCACATGTTATTCCTCCAAATGGTTACCTTATCTTTTCTTAATCATATCGTTGAGAAAAAGACCAAGGATCACGACTCCTGCAACCCAACTTTCTTTCACCCTCTCAGCAACAGTGAAGTGATAAAGCTGATGGAAGAGAATAAGAGAATGGATATCAGAGTTACTGATGAACACCAATATCCTCCGCTCAAGTCCGGAGATTTTGTTGAAAGCTTTATAAGAATGGGCTACAGGTCCATGTCTAAAGAAGCTCTGCTGGCAGGATTTTTGACATACTGGCTCCGCCGATTTGTTGTACCTGGGGCAAGCGTCATGGACCGCTTCCACCGCGGCGTACTCTTTGCTGCCGTCCGGTTAGTCTTCGGCTACCGGATGGATTTGCTATCAGCGATGACCTGTAGGATAAATGCAGGTCTTCGTCTGTATGTCGACTTAATGATGAAGTGGAAGGGTGAGAAAGGGAACTTCCCAAGACTGCAGTTGCCCTACACCTATCTATTCGGGTGGTTGCTTCTGCATCATCCCTCTCTGATGAACCCCGACATGGGGGTAGTTAGCGGCAGCTTTCTGCGTAGATTCTCCCGGGCAAATGGGTGTACACTAGTCTATGGGACTGCAGACGTACCCTGAATCTTGGCAAGGGAGAATTTTTTCTGCGTTGCCCCTCCAGCTGGTTACGAGTTCATGGCGACAAATATGGTTGATCTGGGGAGGCAGCCACTGGGCCGAGCAGCTTTTGACTGGCTGAAGGCGATTGACCATCACATTTGGTACACAGATTTGAGGAGGAGTGCTACCTTGAACCATATCTGCCGAGTCGCTTCGCTCGTCAATTTGGTTATGACCAATTCCATGTGGGCAACGCAATAACTTGCCTACAAGGAAAGGGGTACCTAATTGATGGTACGAGAGCATGGGCCTACTACATTGCTCGAGATACTAGATAATGTTCTCGATGCCTAACAAGAATGATAATGGCCTAAGAATGCTTTACATATATTCATTGTTCTACACAGCTGCCAATACATTTGTTGAGAATTTTAGTCTGATTGATAGCTTCGCAACAGCAACACGTCTGAAGAAAGGAGCCACCGCTACACTAGTACTAGCAAATGATGAATAGCATGAACCGGTAGATGATCCATTGGAAGCTTCCAGGGAGTAAACTTCCCTGAGGAAGTCAATCAACCACTGAGAATTTCCCTGAAAGTGGTTAAATCTCGGCCAGAGAGAAAAAGAAGGATTGAAGAACCTTCTTCCCCAGCTGCAAAGAAGAAACTAATTCTGGATCACCCAGAGAAAGTTACTACTAGATCCCAATCTCGGCAGATGGCCGAGTCAATCCAACGAGAAGAGGCAACCACGCCGACTTCTATTCAAAAGACGGTTAATATAGTGGATGTGGAGAGCCCAGAAAGGTTTTCATAGAAAGAAGCAGGCTATTAGAAAGAGAAAGAAGGTGATCCCATCTTCAGTGGTGGTGAATGCTGTTGCTGGGATTACTATGTCATCTCCTACTCCTACCTCTGAACCTAGTCCAGAGAGGAGAGAGGAGACTGAACAAAGAGAAGAGGCTGCACCGAGAAATGAGACTGCAGAGCCTATGGAAGATGAAGCTTCACGATCTCCTCCGCCAGCGATAGAAACGATTCAACTTCCTGTTACACCGGGAACACTTCGCGAAGAGGATGATCGTCTAATGATTGATGCATTAAATGATTGCGACTTCGGTCTGCAAGATGATATTGATAACGTCGCTGCAGCTGCCAGCGAGCACTACACCAAATTGTCCAATTTCTAATGGATCATTTTTTCATTTCTAACGGACTGAACTCGTTACAAATTAGTAACATGTTATAACCGTTAGTATTTAATCTATTCCGTTACTAACATACTATTTTCTATATTTATTTATTATCAATTGGAAAAAATGTGGATCCCTCCTCTTAAAATCGTTTCTATTTTCCCCACCCTAAAAATTTTCGTGTGAAAAAACTGGCGACAGCCAAATTCTGGCGGCTGGGTTCCCTCTAATATACCCATCACTTCTCCCCACCCCTCTCTCTCTCTCTCATTCACAAATTCCTCTAATCATCCATTCTCCTCTATTTCATTCACAAACATAACGGAGCCTTAATCTGCGGCTCATCGTACACTTGCGGCTCGTCGTACACCTGATTCGTCTCGTAGTGAGTTTTCGGCTGTCTCGACGACGACTACGACGATCTTCATTCTATATGTGAGTCTTGGTTCTACGACGACGATGGTCTCGTCGTGCACCATTAATTTTTTTTGATTCTCCTATGTTATTTAGGTTAACATATTCTTGGAAATGTCAGTATGTTCACATGTTTTTCAAACCCTAAGTTTTGGGTTTTTTTCTTTGTTTTCTGGTCACTGTTGAGAAATGTTGGAAAACCAAAATTCGTCGGAGAGGAGGCATTCTCATCTGAGGATCGGATATACTCAGTATGTTCACATGCTTTCATTCTGGATTACTATTTATCCTAAAGCACAAGTTTCCCCCATTGCAAGGTTAGTGTCAAAGAGAGAGTTGGTTACAATTCAAGAAAATAAACATTATGGAATGCCTTTTCTGATACACTCTTCACACAAAGATATTTATTTGAATTCAGTATGTCGTTGCTTTCAGAGGTACTTGTTCCCTTTTCTGTCATTATGAAAGGAAATGATTTCATGTTTATTATTTAATTAGACTTTTATTGGTTTTCACATGTATAATCTCGATAATAGGGTTTTGAATTGAAAATTCTTTGGTTGGTGACCTATTCGCTGCTATTAGAAGTTAATGTTTGGAGCAGTCAGATGTAGATTTGGTGTTTCACATCTATACACGATTTAATCTTCTGCGAGAATGAGGAGCAGTCAGAGATTACTGCTTGGATCAAGTGAATCGCTATCTTGTTTTAGAAATCCATCGATACTATTATTTTCCCTCATTGATCCTGTTAATATTGATAATATATACAAATTTTTGAAGTCACTCTGTATGAGGATGATGCCAACTTTGATTAGGGCATCATGGGCCAAACAAGGCACTAACTAAGATGAGAACGATGAGAAACTATTTAAAATAGTCCATTTATAGTAAATATTTTAAAGTGTTACAGATTTGATCACTTTCATGTAACACACATATTTGGCTCAATATTCAGCTGCAAAGTTGGAACCAAGTTGCCATGTGGATAAAATTTTGCTTTGACTTTTGTCTTAGTCTTGAAGTCAATATTTGGTTGTTTATAACAAGTTTTGGTCTTTTTTTAAACATTGTAGTCATGGATAGGAAAAAGATACTTTTAGGATCACAAAACTCTGATCTTTCCAAGTCATGGCTAAGCCCATGTTGCCTATGTTGATGTAAGTACTAATTCACAGGGTTTCTTTTCTCTCCATTGCTAATATAAGATGACAAGATGGGCTTGTACCATGCCTAGCCAATAAACACCTGTAGAATCTTTTATCTACTGAATCATCATAAATATCTTTTGTATACTGAATCATCTGAAAATAGTAAAGAAGAAAACAATATTTGTTGCCCGTGGTTTTTCCCGATTTAGGTTTCCGTGTAAAATCTATCTTGTCTGTTCTTTTTGTGTTCTTCTAATCTGTTGTTTTATCTCGATTATCTGCAACATTTGGGGTATATTATGATTGAAACAGTGATAAACATCCTCGTTTGCTGTACAATGACTTTGATAGTTCTTTTGGAAATTTTTGTCAACAGGACGAGGTTTGCCTGTTTTGAATGAGGATGCAAATCAAATTGCTGATTCTGGCCTTACAAAAGGTAGTTGGACCTCTGACTCCATGGTTGTTCCTGAGGTATTCACATTCCCCCTATTCGAACCTGATATGGGTGTCTATATTTCTTTACTTTCTTTTTGCTGGGTGGTCACTTCTGGCAGCCCGAAAATGTAAAGAGAGTAGTCTAACAATCATACAATCAATATGATTTCTATTGTACAGCCCAGCTTCAGGTAACTTGTCAAGTGTTTAGAGTAATGCAAGAAAATCAATCCATTTAGAAGACTTGCAAGAAAACCCTATACATGAAGCTGATGTGATTCATTTCTACATAAATTTAATTATTATAATTTTTTATTTTGTTCCTAAACTTATCTAGAAAGGAACCACATGAGCTGTGTTGTGACTCTTGTACTTGTACATGGGTGCTGGATTTTCTTGTAGTACTCTAAACACTCATATGGGGCTGTACAATAGACACTATGTTGGTCCATTCTTAGTAGAATTTTGAGGTTGATGAGAAATCTAAGTTTTACTTTGGGATTATTAGAGTCAACAATCAGCTCCGTTTTCCTATAAAATATGCTTTGGTTTTTTTTGTTTTCTAACACATGATGCTGTCTGTACAGCACACATGTGGTGGCTTGCTCAAGATAGAAATGAAACTTCAAAGGTATTACTTAAAGTTTCTCCACCTTCAATTCTTTCCTTAGTAGTTGCAGGCTCAAGCTTTCGGTGGTATGAGCAAATGCACCCTCTGCTTGAGTACTCACCAACATCCTACAGCCACACCATACGGTGATGTATTTTGCTGGTACCTACTTTCTCTCCACAACTGAATATCCATTCATAATCAGGCTACATTCTCATGCTTTATGCAATAGACCATAAACGCATACACTAAACAAGCAATTTTAAGGAACTTCAAATCTAATTCACAAAAAATAGGCCAAACTTTCATTTTCTCCCAGGTTCGAAGTATCGATATCGGAATCGGTATCGGACCATTCCTATGAGTATCGGGATCGGCGGTATCGACAGTATCGGAGGTTTGGGATCGGAGTATCGATTTTTTTGGCGGGATTTGTTCTTGTTTATTTTACTCCTTTGACAAGCAACCCTCGTGCGATTTGTTCCTCAGGCTGTGGCTATGTAGTATTCTATACATCGGGAAGGGGGATTTCCTTGTCGAGGGAGCGACAGAAGGGGATTTGTTAGGGAAAGCAGTTCTCCTATTTTTAGCAAACACACACACACACACACACACACACAACCCCTAGTTTGGAATGTACATTCCCTTCAAAACCTCTTATTTGAGTCATGTGTACACAGAATGGGGAAGATTCAAAGGCATCAGAGAGGCCAACACAAGTTGCTAATGCTGTCAAGGAGAGGCTTTATACACTATGAACGGGAAAGCGTTTCGTATAGGGATCCTAGTGCTCGAATTAATGATTGGGAAGAAGTTGCCATGGAGTCCAAGCCTGGACCGCTGTTGAAGACACAATCTGCCCGCTGTATGGATTGTGGGACTCCCTTCTGCCATCAGGTACATAAAAATTTCTTGCTCTTCACAAAGGAAAATTTTGAGATTGGATGGAGGAATATTTTGTGTTTGTTTATAAGTATTTTGACTCGTATCATATTGTTGAGTTTGATGAAGTTCTATAATTACTAATTAAATGAAGGGTTTATCTTGTATGACATACTTTCCATGATTTGTTTTTATTTTTGTAACAATATTATGTGTTATGGATGTTCTGTTATATGTTGCTTGCATGATTCCATATAGATAATCAGGTTCATGATTTGATTGTGTAATATGAAATTTTCCATTACAGTAACTTGAGAAGCTTCTTCTATGTATATTCTACGTGGTGATATTTTGTTGAAGTACATAATAGGTTTTTTGTATTTATTGGACAAGAACCACAGTTTATTCCTATGAGCATCCACAAGAATAGTTGAAATATTAACACTGTTCTGGATGTCACATATGACTTATATTACCTGAAAGTTATCAGAAAACAGTTATCATTTCCTTTGCTGATCACTATGGAAGCCATTGTATTTTTGTCCGTTTAGCTACTCTCGATCCACCTTTATTAGCTTTTCACCCTTGGCATCATCACAGGCTTTGTTCCACAATTCACTTTGTAAATTATCATTCAGAAATGTCTAGCTCTCTTGATCTACTTTTATTTGTTAGACTGTCGATTCATTCTTAAAATTTGTGAAGTCACTAGTAGTGTTGTCAAAGCTTCACTTATGAAGATGCATCATGAAACTGGGTTCATATTTCTTATTTCTCTGCTTTTGAATATTGCACACAAATTTTGAAGGTGATGTCCATTTATTTTTTCCTAGTATTTGCATCATAATGATTGAAGCTGGAGGCATTTTGAATTGTATATTTTAGCAAACAGTTCAAGTTCAAAACAATTTTTTCTGAGGTTGATAAATGATAAACAAAAAGAAACCTTCTCTAGCTTATAGTTGGGCTGTTGTATATCTTTTTTTATTATCTAGAGAACACTCGATTGTAGCTTGTTGGTGACATTTTTCTCAATGTTAATTCTAGGATTAGGGAGTAAAAAATTAGATCTGAATGTCTACAGGGAGACGGTTTCAAATGTTTCAGTGTGGTGAGTCTCAGGGAGACGGTTTCAAATGTTCCAGTGTACACTAGTGCCATTGGTAGCTTTCCTCTTACTTGATAAGAGTCCTATTGCTCAGAATGTCTACATTACATGGTACGGTTGAGTTTATTGAAGCACACTGTCTCCAGAAGCTTCTGGAGGATTGGGTTTGCTGTTCGGGCGATGGGCCACCAAGAAGACTGCAGGATCCACAAAAATGGGCATGACTTGAACCCAAAGTTTCTCGGTGTAAAGAAATTCGGAGGGGAGGTATGTTCTTTTTGGATACCTTGAGCTGTTTTCATGTTTTCTCTGAATACTTGATTTGTTGTAACATTAAATTGCAGAAAGTGATACCTGGGAATATCATTGTTAACAACGGGGCACTCGATTTTATCCTAGCGACTACGTTTATATGGGAGAGGAATACACTATTTGCCATGAGAGAAGGGCAAGTACGGTTGAGCACCACAAGTTGAGTGGCTGCAAATGGGTTCACGTTGACCCCAAGGAAGGCCATGTTCTTCATCCCATCTATACTGCTGCTTGTGCTGAGGCTGTTGATGAAAGCCAGTTGTGCTAGGCAGAAGGATCAACCTGAGGTATCCGAAAGTGAGAATGATATCAATTTGATTAAATATGATGAAAATTAGGAGTATGCAGTAGAAGATGCCATGGAGAAATCTGTGGAGGATCAGTCTGATAAATCAACGTTAGAATTCAATCTTGATCTCCCTGAAATAGTTCATTCTGCTCAAGATTCGTGCCAATCTGCTCATGATTCCTCTGTAACTTTGCCATGTACTGATATTGAGCTTTATTTTTTATTATTATACAAAGGATATCTGTATTCAATCATTATCTGTGTGAGAAATCCATCAATGAATTTTTTTTATCATAGATAAATTCTACAGTTGGCTTATATCATGATGCATATTCATCCTTTTTGGTCTACCACAAAATTTCTTGTGTATTGTATAATTGTCTTTGGCATATTCGATACATCTTTCATGTGTATGTTCGATATGATCTATCAGTCTATTGGTATTAAATTCTAAAATTAATTTTTTTCCCATTTTTTAGATATACTAACATTCCATTTCCGTTAGTATTCATCTCTAAAATTATTATTTTTATTTTTTAAATATACTAACGCAACAGCCTGTTAGTATTCAATTCTATACACTTCTACAAACCTGTTAGAAAAATAATCACTAACGGCTATAGCCATTAGAATAGTTGAAATACTAACGGACATAATCCGTTAGAAGGACAGTTAATATTACCCGCCTAAATACTCACGGAATTTACCTGTTAGAATTAATTTTTGTAACATGTTTAGGCCGTTACAATACATGTTTTGGTGTAGTGGAGAAGCTTTTGAGGATAATGAAAGCGAGGAGAGTACATCATCAGAGGCTGTTGATGATACAGAATCCTGAAGAGGATATGGAAGTCCATATATCTCCCAAAGCAGCTGATGACACCCTGGATCCTGAAAAGGATGTTGAGGTGCAGGTATCTCCCGAAAAGATTGTAAATGAGGAAGTGGCCCTGGAGGAAACTCCTACTGTTGATCCCAAAGGTATAAAATGAAATTATCAATCTTCTTTTCATCGATTAATAGCTGACATCTCTATCTTTGATCCATGCAGAAATCGAATCTTCTCCAGCTCCTCCAGTATGCACGGATATAGTACCTGTGATGACGATAGCTAGTAGTAGTCGTCATTTATCATGTGGCTCTGAGGCAGGCAGTAGCCTGGCAGTAATGTCTGAGGCTACATCTACTAGCTGGAATCTGTTCCAACAGATGACAGGCCTGATATTGGACCAAGTCACGGTAAGATTGCTTTCATCTTTAATCTTCTTCGACAGTAGCAAATGACAAGCAAAATGACAAAATTTTAATTTTGTAGAGGAACAACTGGGAGGAGCAACCAGCTCAACTTTAGCTCCTTTATTTAAAGAGCCCTCCGTCCAAGTGTAAGAGACTGAACATCCTACTGCTTCGTCATCAACAGGAGTCGCTGCTACTCCGGGTGCTTTGGCCACCAATCAATTTATCATCAGCTCTTTCACCAACTACTTCTTTAGCTCTTTGGGACCCTTAATAGATAGGGCGAGAAGAAGGAGAAGCTGATTTCTCTACAGTTAGAGGTCCAACCTCTTACTTGATTAATGCCATCCGCAGCCAAGGGGATGAAGCTCAGGCTACTTTCCTTGAGCATATATTAGATGAATTGGAGACTTCAGTTAAGAGCTATAAAGAGATAAAAAAGGGAGAAGTAGAGCTCCTGGTAAAAGCTGAATTTGAACGGATGTCTCAAGAGGCCGCGGTTGAGAAAGTTAACTTCCAAATTCTCTTGATACTTTACTGCCAAGTCCGCTGAGTACAACTCCAAAGTAGAAACAGTGGCTAGTTGCTGAAGAAAAAGAAAGACGAGTAGCTGAATTACAAGCGGAAATTGCCCGTCTTCAGGAAGAACTGAGACTTGCTCAATCAACTCTGGAAGATGAGGCTACCCAACATCAAACTGTAATCACCAACTTGGCGTTCTGACTCAAGAGAGAGATGAATATGCTGCAGCTCACCAAGTTGAAGTCACTCGCAGACTAGTAACCCGCCAACCTTCGATAATAAATCTGGGATGGAAGAAGCTAGGAAACGAGTGATGGAATCTCGTGAAGAGCGACTACAAATTTTGAAGCAGCAGATGACCAATTTGATGACACCACCGACTGAGTAGAAAGATCTTTTGTATCTTCTTATCTTTTCATGATATGTCATTGTAACGTCTTTCATCTTTGATCAATAAAAAGACATTTTTGTGGCTCTATTACTTGTTGCATATCTTATTCAGATATAAATAATAGAGATAGAAAATATATTCAGAGGTACAAGATATGATATATTCTTGATTTTGGAAAATAATTATATTCAATTATATCTGCTAGAGATAATATGGACATGGCAAATATAATTTATTGAATATCATTATTTCAATAGAAAACTTAATCAAAGATGACAAGTTGCTGATAAGAACGAACTGGATGATTCGTCAAGGTAAATGAACGAAATGAATCGTCGGATGAAATATAGTGAACGGGCGAGCCGTCAAATGAATTAAATGAACGGATGAACCGTCAAGTGGATGTGTGAACGGACGAACCGTTGGATGATGAACAGGCAAACCGTCAGATGAATGAACGAGTAAACGTCAGATAATTATGGAATGAACGGGTAAACCGTCGGATGGATATGATGAACGGATGAACCGTCAGATGAATATGATGAATGAACGGGTAAACCGTCGGATGAATGTGATGAATGTGGTGAACGGGTAAACCGTCGGATGATGAACGGGCGAACCGTCAAATGAATGAACGGTAAACTGTCAGATAATTATGGAATGAACGGGTAAACCGTCGGATGGATATGATGAACGGACGAACTGTAGATAATATGTGATGAATGAACGGGTAAACCGTCGATGAATGTGAACGGACGAACCGTCAAATGATATGATGAACGGACGAACCGTCAGATGAATATGTCACTTCATTGTCTTACGACTCTCTGTCTATAAATAGAACAGAAAATCAATGGGATGGTCACTTTTACTTTTCAACTTTAAAATGTCGTCTGGAGATGCATCCAAGAAGGCTGAGATCGATCCGAAAGTGGAAGCGGGTACTGAAGAACACCCGTTGAGCCGGTTCAGCAGATGACAGCGGGTGAAGGTTCATCTGCCCTCAAGCCGCCAAAGGACATCTTGGACTTCCTTCTCGAACCAGGGAAGACTGAAGAAGAAGAAGCTATGAGAATGGCTGCTTGCAAGTTCCTGGTGGGTTCCAGCAAGAATGTTCTCGACTCTTTTGCTGATCATGTCTTTGATAAGGACGGCAGTGGTCCGCGTCCCAATTTTGAGAAGGATGATAGTGACCTTCCTTGATATTATGTACTATCATTCAAGATAAAATAAAACTGAATTTTATTTATGAACTTGTCTGATAATTACAATCACTCTTGTTACATTTATACATAGTATTTCTTGAGGAATTTGCCATTGATGGGCATCATTGCAACTCGACCGTCTAACTCTGTGAGTTGATAGGCTCCATTTGAGAAGACTTTGTTTACGATATATGGACCTTCCCACTTCACATTGAACTTGCCTTTGCTTGAGTGAGTCATTTTCATAGGACGTCTGACTGTTAAAACGAGCTCTCCTTTCTGAAATGCTCTGACCTTAACTTTGCGGTTGAAAGTCTTTGAGATACGGGCTTGGTATAACTCAATATGCTGTTGAGCCAATAGCCGCTTCTCATCGAGCACTTCTAACTCTTGAAGTCGGAGAAGATCGTTATTCTCTATAGTGAGTTCGTTGGCGATAGCAATCCTCAAGGACGGAATTTGGAGTTCCAGAGGCAGAACTGCTTCACAGCCGTATACCAAAGAGAAAGGTGTACAGCCTGTAGGATTACGAACCGTAGTGCGGTAGGCCTAAAGACATTCTCCAAGCTTTTCACTCCAGTTTTGTTTGTTAGTAGATACAAACTTCTTGAGGAGCTTGATGATAGTCTTGTTGAAGGCTTCAGCTAAGCCGTTAGCAGCAGGAGTAGGTTGTCGAAGCGACATTGTCAATTCGATGATCGTCACAGAACCTTGTGAACTTTTGACTGATGAACTGAGGTCCATTGTCATGAATGATCCTTCAAGGCACACTAAATCGATAGATGACATGGTGTTTGACGAAGTTGATGATGCTGCTGGTCTTAACTTCAGCCAATGGTATAGCTTCGGCCCATTTGAGAAATAATCGGTTATTACCAGTATGAACCAATGTCCTCTAGAAGAAGGAGGATTGATGGGACCTATGATGTCCATGCCCCAAGCTTCAAAAGGCCAGAAAGCAGCAGTCGGATGAAGGAATTCCGACGGTTGATGAATGAAGTCTGCGTGGATTTGACAAGCTCGACATTTCCTCGCATATTCGATGGCATCAGATACCATAGAGGGCCAGTAATAACCCATACATTGGATGCGATCCTGTAGCTTAGGACCGGGTTGATGTGCTCCGCAGACACCGTCGTGAGCTTCACGCAGTACTTGCTTCGCTTCATCTCCACAAGACAGCGTAAAGTAGGCCGTCATAAGTTCGCCGGTAGAGAGTCTTGGTGGTCTGATTGTAGTAGAATCGTAGAGACCGTCGACGAATACTCGTAGCCTCCTTGGATCTTCAGGGAGTATGTCACGGACCACAAAGTGATGAAAGGAGTTCTCCAATCTTCATTGATAACATTGACTTCAGTAAGACTACTGAATTCAATATTACGATTATTTTTGACGCAGAACAGTTCCCGATTAGAGATGACCACCACCTGTTGTCTTTTGATAGGAATGGCTAAAACTGCTGCAAGATTGGCCAAAGCATGCCTCAGTATTGCAAGCTCGGCGTACATATTCGATAAAGAAGGCTTTGAATGATGTAGCCATGTTGATTGCTGCTTCAAAGTAAGGCACTAGATCTTGATGGCGAACTTCATAAGTCCCTCTAACCTGGTTAACGACCAACTTAGAGTCACCATAGACTTCAAGATACTCGACGTCTAGTTGTTTGGCTAGCTGAAGGCCAATGAGTAGAGCATTGTACTCTGCCACGTTGTTGGAGCAAGGCTCATCTAAGGAGTATGCTCTTTGGATAGCTGACCCGTCTAGAGAAACAAGGACAACTCCAACTCCTGCGACAATGACACCATTGGGTCCAATCCTAGATGCACCGTCAAAGAATAGACGCCAAGTAGGAAATTCTTCGGAGATTGTATTAGATTCCAATGTCTCGTCTGGAATTTCGTCATAGAGTTTGGACGTCTCTGGAACAGGATGAGCCGCTAAGAAGTCTGCCAGTGCTTGACCTTTGACAGACTTTTGAGGAACATATATCATGTCAAATTGGGCTAGCAAAATAGCCCATGTAGCCAGCCGAGAATTGAGTGTACTAGGCTTTTTCATCAGTACCCGAAGAGGGTTAACTCGGGATATGACATGAATAGTTTGGCCAATGATGTAATGCCGAGTCTTTTGAACAGCGAACATAAGAGCTAGACACTCTTTTTCGACCGGACTATAACGGTGTTCAGCACCAATCATAGTACGACTGAGATAGTAGATAGCTTATTCGTGGCCTTCTTTGTTCTTTTGGGCAAGTAAAGCACCCAATGAATGGTCTATAGCACGGACATACATTAAGAATGGTATGCCAGAGATTGGTGGCACCAAGACTGGTGGGTTATGAGATACCGCTTTATGTCATCAAATGCTCGTTGACATTCTTCGGTCCAAACGAAAGATACACCCTTCTTCATTAGTTGAATAAATGGTCTACAGCGTCCGAACAGATTCGAAATGAATCTCCTAATGTACACAAGTCGACCTTAGAATTCTCGTAGCTCTTTTAGGTTGCGTGGAGGACGCATCTCTTAAATGGCTTTGATCTTCTCGAGATCCACGTGTATACCTTTAGAGGTAATGACGAAGCCGAGAAATTTGCCACTAGAGATACCCAAGAATGACTTGGTAGGATTCATTTTGAGTTGGTGTTGGCGCATAAGATTGAAGATGGTCTTAAGTTGGCTTGGATGTGATCTTCCTTTAGACGATTTTTGACCACAATATCGTCGACGTAGCATTGACAGTCTTGCGCAGATGATCTTGAAAGATGATACTCATGGCTCGTTGGTACGTTGTACCACATTTTGAGACCAAATGGCATGACAGTATAGCAGTAGACTCCGCGAGGAGTGCGAAAGAAGTATGCTTTTCATCTTCAGGATGCATCCGAATCTGATTATATCCGGAGAATCCGTCCATGAAAGATATTCGCTCGAACCCACAGGCGTTGTCGATCATAACATCCGTGATAGGGAGAGAAAATTCATTTTGGACATACTTCATTAAGATCCCGAAAGTCGATGCAGACTCGAACTTTTCCGTTTTCTTCAGAACTGGGACGACATTGGCTACCCAATCAGGATGCTGTTCTTCTCGAATAAAGCCACAAGCAATGAGCTTCTTGACTTCATCGTCGATTGCATCCATCATTTCTGGCTTGAAACCGTTGTTGCTGTTTGACCGGTTTTGCATTCGGCAAGATGTTCAATTTATGAGTAGAAACTTTAGGATCTAGACCTGGCATGTCTTCATAGCTCCAGGCAAAGACATCAATGTATTCTTTAATCAGAAGAATTAATTCTTGCTTGTCTGCCTCTGGAAGGTTCTTGCTGATGAATATTGGACGAGGTGACCCGCTCTCTCCTACATAATTTGAACTAATTGATCTTCGGTAGGAGGTTCCCTTTGTTCGAATCGGAGTTCCCATTGGGTATCCATTCGTTGAGCCCAAGGATTGTTTTGGGGTTTTCTTCAACATCCTCGTCATAGCCTTCTGGAAGTTCGACGGAGACCATGTTAGAAGACACAGGCAATCGATGAACTTGACCGATGCTGGTGTCAGAATCCCACGATCTGGAATCAGAAGAATTAGAACGCTCCTCACTATCAGATTCAGAAACTGCTGGGGATAATACTGGAGGTGAAGCATATCCTAACCCTCTTTTGGTCTTGCTGTAGTACATCTCTGACTTTCCATTTGGAATAGCCGTACGGATAGGAGTTTTTCTATCCTTACCGTAGTTGAGGCCACTTTTGAAGTCATAACCCATCTTCTGGATGATGTCTTTTGATTGCTGACTGTAACGAGAGTTGAAGATGCCCCGTATCATTAATTTTGCTATCATCCGTATAGCTGAATTGTTGTTCAGGTCCTTTACTAAAAAGTATTGGACTTTTGCCTTTTTTACGAGCGGGAACAATACGATATGAATCCTTTGGGTGTTCAAATGAGACTTCTGTTTGAAAAGATTGTACAACTCCCATCGTAAATGATTGAAAGCTATCTAACATGTCCAAATAGCACTTAGCATGAGAAATGACATCAGTATACTGGAAAGTAGATGCTTTTTCATTGATTTGTACATTGGTATTTACAGCAGGACCATTAGCCTTAGCAGGCTTGGTCAGATTGATTACAAGAGGGGAGAAAAAGAACGTGGAGGAGGATTGGTCTTGTTACGACGGAGGTCGATAACAAGCGGCTCAGAGGAGGTGAGCACCCTTTTTTCTTGTTATGAGATAGATCTATAACAAGTGGCTCAGAAGAGGTGAGCTGCCTTTTTTCTTATTATGACGTAAGTCTATAACAAGTGTCTCAGAAGAGGTGAGCTCCTTTGATTCTGATCATCATCAGTTGGTTGCTTCCGAACTGGCAAGTGAATAGCCAGTGGCTTAGAAGACTGTGGACGAGAACACGCCCTTTGACTGGTATGATAAGGGTGTCATTGGGCACTGTTTCTTGCTTTCTCAGTGTCCAAAGACAGGACAACCTTCATGAATTCATCCTTGTACATACGAGCATCGTTGCAGTATGCTTCGACGCCTTTAAAGGATAAAGATCAGCAACCTCCTTTTGCACCTCTCCATTGTCATCAACATATTTAAAACATTGATGGAGAGTCGAAGGGACAATATTATGTTCATGCAGAAATGGTCTTCCCAGCAAAGCATTGTAAGAACAACATGGTTATCAATGATGTAGAAGGTCACCTTTGTGCGAAGATTGCTATTTAGAGTTTTAGGCGAATCTTGCCCAGATGCTCCTTCCTGATTGAACCCAAGGATGGTTGTGATTGTACTGGAGAGACTATGCACTGGGATCTTCAATGCATCCAACATTGTCTTCGGCATGATGCTGAGAGCAGACCCTGGATCTATCAGGATACGATCGACTTTCATCGAGTCGACATATCCTGTATAGTATAGAGGACGGTTGTGCCTATTGTCTTCCATCAGCATGTCATCCTGTGTGAAAGTTATGTTTGGAATTAACTCCAACACACTATGACAATGGAGGCAAGAGACTGGCTCTGCTTTTGGCTTCTTCAGAAGGACTAACAAGTTTTAGCTTGCAGGAGAGCCTCACTCAGAGTTTCCGAGTCTCTTTGGAGAGGCGCAAGAGCTCGAAGATTGACAGCCGGGCCGGTGTATTGGCTAACTGAGCCAAGATATCAAAATTGTAAGGCTTTTCAAGTCCTGAGGGAGATGACTTCTTCAAAGGTTTGTCGAAGGGACTTGTTTGCCTTTGTCGGCTACCGTCGGCTTGGGAGGAATGGACACTACAACTGGTGAGGATGTAGTAGGAATATCCTCAGTGGAAGCAGGCTGCACTGGAGCAGGTTCAGAAGAAGAAGCAGGATCTTGAGCTTCGGGGTAATCCTTTAGATAGGCTTTCCCTGATCTGGTACCCAGCAAGATTTCTTCGTCAACTATAGGGTCAAAAGACACCATATTGCAAGTCTTTGTCTTGCCCTTGGAGCGGTCTTTCTTCTTGGAGAAAGAGGAAGTTCGAACTCTGAAGCAAGATCTGGATGAATCCACATAATCTCGCCATTGTCAAGAGACAAGGGGACGAGACCTTCACTTCGTGGAGGAGGGAGATTCTCGATCTCAAGAGTAGCTTTGGGGATAGGAATGACACCGTGCTGCACCATCTGGGGCGGGAAGTCACCAAATTGAACTGAGACCATGTTTGCTGTAACAGTCTTCTCGTCTTGCTGTAGAGTGACAACACCAGCGTTGACCAGCTCCTGAATTTTGCCTTTGAGCACATAACATGCTCGAGTAGGATGTCCGATGAACCTGTGATAGACACAGTACTTGGGATGATCAGTCTTACCGACTTTATCGGGCTTCTTGGGATCTGGGAGCTGGAGTTTATTACTTTTGATCAAGCAATCAAAAATGCTCACAGTGTCATTCTCGTCAAAAGAGTATTCTACTTTCGGACGAGGTTCCCTTGGTGGAGGTGCTGAAGGAGTAGAAGTAGACGTAGGGGGAGCTACGTTAACCGCCAGAGATTCTTTGTTCTTATTCAAATTGATGTTCAAAGTTTCTTTCCCTTTACGGTTGTTCTGGCGATTACCACCACCCGATCTGGTGCTCATCCGGTCGGGGTTAGACATTTGTACTCCTAGTTGTTTGAATTTATCGGCGCTAACTTCAGCTGCTTTAGCGTTGACAATAAAAGATGGCCAGTCATGGAACTGAGTAGACCCCGTCCACATGCTGATGATAGGCAAAAGATTTGCCTTGCAGGTGTCTATGGTGACAGCGGCTGGAGTTCCAGGAGGCATTTTCAAAGCTTCCGAGAACCTTTCAATGAAACTCTCAGCAGTTTTATTGTGTCTTTATTTGATTTTATTGAGGGCTGACATAGTCATGTCGTTGATCCCCTCATAGAACCGTTCCAGAAAGATTTGCTTTAGGCCAGAGAAGGAGGTGATACAACCATCGGGCAAGCTTCTGTACCAATCGTATGCTATATCGGCTAAACAACCGACGAATACTGGTAAGAAGAGCGTCATTTGGTTGAAGTTGGACAGTCATAACCTCGAAGTGGTTAATGAACCGACTAGGAGACGTGTTTCCATCAAACAGCGAGATTGTTGGAATTTTGTACTTCGGAGGAAATGGAACTTCCTTCCATTCAACTGGGTAAGGTTGCTTGATCCCCAACCTCTGCAAGTTGTCCTTCTCCTTGAAGGCTTCGAACTGAGTGCGTAGGAGCTTGACAGCTTCATTGGCATCTTCTACTGATGTAGAAGGAGCAGGCTGAATCACAACGTTAGGGGGGAACAGCGTGATAAGCACTACCCCCAGCACCTGACTGACTAGGAGTGGGTTGAATCTGTACAGGAAGTAATTGAGGAGATGCTACCCCCAGTCCTGCATTGACAGGCACCGACGATGCTATGATTTCAGGATTTGTAGGAGGTACGGTCGGTGGTACTGTATGCTGGGCCACAATAATAGAATGTATACTTGCAACCATTTCAGCCATAGTCTTCAGCTTGTCTTCTAGTGCAGCGAGCGATGTTGTTCTTGACTTGCTGAACTGGAAGCATCGGGATCTTCATTGACAACATAGGCTGTCACTTCTCTGGGTACAATGGAGGACACTGTACGTTCTGAGCTTTCGCTGTATGCATCATAGTCGGAGAAAGAATCATCTCCTGAGTGAGAAAGAGGAAGATGACCAGAAGGATCTTGAAGATTCCTTTGACCGATTGTGTCTCGGCTTCGGGAACGGGTATGTTGGAATACTCCTTCAGAAGATTCTTGAAGTAGATCCAAATACCGCTGGCTTGGCTTGCGAGGTTTGCCGTGCTTGGAGCACTTCCTACCCCCAGTGTCTCTGGAAGTCATGTTAATGGAGGCGTACAAAACCTCGTCTTCATCTTCAGACATAGGTTCAGAGTTTGAAAAGTTCAAACGATCGAAGACAGATCGTCTTGTTGTCTGACAACACACTTATGACCACTTTATGATTGTAATGGTGTCCAAATGGTTGCATCGGGGATGTTGAGATGTTGTCCTATTTTTGCTTGAGGTGTTCTCGGAGATCGAAAACAGCAACAGGACGACAGAAGTTCGAGGGATGTGTTCTTTGACAATATTCGGAACATGGTTCTTGTTCTTCAAATGTTTTGTCCCCTGAGTGTACAGGGAAGTACTCATTTCATTGGCATAGGTGTCCGAATTCTTGATCCTGGAAGTTTGCTTCTGACGTTGGTTGGTCTTCGGCATTGACTGTTTGCGTTTCACCGAAGTTGGTCGATTGAGATATGTTCTTAAATCAGCAAACTCACCCCCCAGGGACTTCTGTTTGAGACACCAACAATTTTCCCTGTCTTGAACGGGAGATCTTAAGAGTTGGGAGAACTTGGAACTCTGCTACCGGAGTAGGCAGAATACCTCTATGATCAGTACACTTCCCTTTGGCAAGGAGAAAAAGAATCCTTGTGAGAAAGGGTTCTTGTACTGACTAGTGCCGGAGCACGTTCAGATTGATCTTCTACGTTAAAAATCGAGAAAGACTGAGAAAAGACCAAAGGGCCTTTTCCTTTGTTTTGTGAAGAAGGGTTAGCTAAAGAGCATGTCCCTCTGTTGTTTTCCAAGTCATGGGACGAGGAAGTTTGAGAAAAGACCAACGGGCCTTTTTCTTTGTTTTGGGGAGGAGGAGGAATAGCCAAAAGACTACCCCCAGTGGATTGCACAGGAGCAACAGGGTGCTTGAGAGGAGGAGCAGAGCTTTTCCTCTTATTGTGAGAAGGGGAAAGATTAGCCAAAGGGCTGTCTCTCTTGGATTGCGCAGGCATAGCTTGCGCATGGGTTGATGGCGACTGGCAGATTGCGCATGAGAAGTTCTGGCAGAATGTCTTCTGGCCACAGTCTCAGTGGTTTGCGCAGCAGGAGACTTGTTATCAAAGTGCTTGGGTTGCACTTTGGTTGCTGGAGTAGTGGACTGCGCAGGCAAAGTTGCATCCAACTGCGCCAGAGGAACAGAAGTCTTGCACTTTGACAGGACAGCATATAAAGTGGTTTGTGTACTGGCAACAGCAGACTGCGCATGAGTAGTAGAGGCTGATTGTGCAACAGCAGAGACAACAGACTGTGCAACAGTCTTAGCAGCAGAGACATTAGACGCGCACAGTCTTGGTGGCAGAATCAACAGACTGCGCAGCAGTCTTGGGGACCCATACTGGGCGTACTTTGCTCATGGCAGAAGTTGTCGCTGTACGAGGAGTGGTCCTGGAGTTGATCATGGTTTCGTAGGCCGTCTGGTTGACCTTCACAACCAGCGTCTTCTGCGTCTTTCCGATAGACGCAACGTCACATTGAGTTGTCACTTCCTCGTCGGAGGAGAAAGTCGTCCCAGCAAAGTCGCCATTTTGTTTGCAAAAACAAAAGTTGATCTTTATTTCAACAAACTTTGTAAATAAGATTACAAGAATTCTGGGAAAGTACAACTGTAGGAATCCAATCTAGATGACGATTGCTTTATCTCTTGAACGATGTGAACTTTGAAGACGGTAGCCTCTGAATTTGAAGGCGATAGCCTCGGAAGAATGCAGCAGCACTTGGACAAGAACTCCTGAACTCTCTGATATTTTTGAACTTTATGTCTGATGCCCTGGAATGAAGACTTGAAACTCTATTTATAGTGTTCTGAAATAACTAACTTTTAGTTATTCTGAATGGTGTAAGTTGGATTGTGCATGCACTGGATTGCGCAGCATTAGACTGCGCAGGCAATTGTCTGATCGTGGGCCAACTGTCTTGGACACATGCATCATTTGATTGAAATGTGCATGATCGTGTACAGACGGTTGCCACGTAATGAGCAATTGATGGCATGAATGCCACGTGTACATTTGTCAGTTATCATTATGAAGTACGCCACATAAATTGCGCTAACTTCAGATTGCGCTGGCATAGATGGCGCAGCAGAAAGTCTGGCAGATTGCGCTGCATGTACAGCTGTCCTCGAGCGCTGTGCGGCACAATAAACGAACAGTCTCCTCGTTCTTTGAGCTGTCAGTTGTCAGAAGATTTGATTATGTCAGGTAATGATGACATGGCCACGTCAGCTTGCGCACTTGAGAGTATGCGCAGTCCAGTCTGCGCAATCTGGATGATGCACTCTGACTTCTGCGCCATTCATTTGAAAGATGTATTTCTTGATTTTCATGACTTTGTTGATGGGTGCAATTTGATTTTTATGACCTACAGAAGCAAGACAGAAATACAGTAAAGAGTTCGAGTCGGTGTACTTGCCTTGGTCCAAATTGGTCCTGGTCCAACCTGTTAAAATAGGATAATAAATCAAAATGCCTAAAATAATCTTTAATAGGCTTAATCCTAAAATCAAAGTCAAGTACCCTAACCTTGATTTCTAACTATTCTAGCTAATATCCTTCGATCAATTGTAATATAAACTAATTATTTCTAAAACATAACTAAGAATAGGCTATTATCAATAATATTTGTAAAGCATCAGTATCATCTAGTATCCTAACAAAATTTGCTAAAACATTTACTTAAATAAATAATTAAGTTCAATCTCTAGTCCAACTAATCCAATAGCCCAACTGCAGCACCCCCCTCTAAACCAATACACAACTCAGATTACTACTCGAATTCAAATGCTTACTGTATTGCTTACAACACTACTCACATCCTACCTATTCTCCTCACAACTGCAAAAACCTCAAGTGATACACTTGACCCGAGTCCCAGTTCTGGACCTAAAGCATATATCAATATAAACTCGGCATTGATTTGGCTCAGGTAAACAGCCTCAATAATACTGCTGCCATCTTATTTTCTCCTAAAACATTAGCCCATGTCCTCGGCTCGAATCCAGCCCAAACAGCCACTACATAATACTAACTGTAGCTCACAACATTCAAAATCCACCACAATCCTAAGCCTAAGGGCTATCCATAGTAAATCAAATTCATAACAACGAAATCTTCTGATACCCTCCAACAGTTATCACCATTCAAACTGAATTGCTTCGATACCCAGACACGAGTTCGTGTCATCATCACATGAATCCTCGTGTCCTATCTCTGTGTCAACGACAAGGTGGACACACCAATCCATTCTGTCACCAGCTTGCCCAAAACTGCACCTAGTGCTACACACCATATACATCAAGAAAACTAGAATAGAATGAAGAAGGATCGCACTTGTGTATCACACGAGTCCTCCTGAGCTTCCTCATGTTCGATGTGAACAATTTGAAATCCACGAACTCCTCTGCAGTATTTAACCAAACACGTAGCATTCAATTAAAATCAAAGTGTTTAGAGTTTGATTTGAATTTCCAGGTGATCAACTTCCGAAAATAAAGATCAAGGATCGTAATACTTGCCAGAGGATTTCCTGGTCGAAATCAACACCAATTGATTGATCACTAACCAATCCCAAATGTTCGAGAACTGATCAAGAATCAAAATTCACACATCAATAAAAAATGGAAATGAATAATTCAAATTAAGAAAAGGAACGACCTACCGACATTTTGCTGATGAATACCGATGCGTCTTCACAGATGATCGCCGTGAATCGATACGGCCTTCATATCGAGGGCTCGTTCCCAGATTCGACCAAAAATTGGAATCAATTGGAGTGTTCCCGATCGCAGAAATGAACGGAGAAAGGAGACGAACTCACGATCTGCCAAGACTCATCGCCACTGAACGACGGAGATCCTCGAAGCTATGCCTTCAATTCTGCTCGCCTCACTCGGACACAATGCCGCGCCACACCCGTAGGAAGAGATAGCTATGGCCCAGAGTTTGAGGAAGATGAGAAGATCTGCTATAGATTCAAGCAGGGCTTCGCCTGCGGTGGCTTGATGAAGAAGAAGGAGGAGGTTGGGTCGGTGCGATGGACGGTTGTGATGATGATAGGCGGTGAACCCTCTGGGTGGTTCTAGAAGAATCGAGATTTCTTCACTGAGTCGATGGGGTTTGCCGCTGGTCGAAAACGCTCAGCTGAGCTCTGCTTCTCCGGGCTGCTCGTCTCTCTCAGTTTTACACAGAATGGTTAGGAGATGGTTTAAATAGTTATCGAGTCGGTCGAGTCGGGTGAAAGCTTTTTAGCGGGTTGGTTAGTAAACTAGCCCAAATACTAATATCAATTAATTAATCTTGTGGCCAGACAGTGTAGGCTTCCAGGAACTATATATGGGCTTGGCAGATGCTAAGGGTTTGGGCTGGGTCATGCCTAATGAAGAAAACTGTTGGCTTGGGTGTTGGTCATACATGTGGTGGTGACTTTGGTTGCTTTGATAGCTGTGGAGTTTTTTTAGGTTAGTTGTGAACACTAGTTGGATTGTAGGATTACTAATTGGGCCTTATTTGGAGTCAATGGACCATTTAGTCAATTTCAGGAAATAAAGAGAATATAATGAAGTAATTGGAGGCTGGGATAGGCTTGGTCTAACTCAGATTTGGACTAGCTGTCTAAAAGTAGTAGTTAGGTGAAACGAGTGGTGAACTTGCTTGATTCAACACTCATGTGCTGTAATACAGTTAATACTCTATATATGACTATGAAACCCAAAAGTAAGAACATACATTATAGTATTATCATAATGGGGAATTACAAGAATGTCTAACTATTAATTAGAAAAATATAGTAAAATAGAAATATTTATGAAAATGAAAAATGGAGGTTACAGGCATCCCACTTTGTTTACCTTTATTTAAAGTGCATCACACCACTTTACATAAATGAATAACATCCCCACTTAACACGGGAATCGTCCAAGATTAACAGTTGACCACTTTAGGCTATAATTTATGATGAAAGTG